>OU343224.1:151107909-151707909 GCA_910596185.1 Chrysanthemum makinoi | reverse complement strand
AACTAGCCCGGCCATCGGCCGGGTCATGAGACTAGTAAAACTATAAATATTATGATATAGTTAGTTATCGTTAAAAAACACTATAAAAGAAAACAATGTCCAAAAAATTTGCTTTTTTTTTCTTTCGCAACACAGACACACGAAATAAATAAAAAATTCTTGGAAGAAAAAGTTTGCTGATAAAAAAAAAAATACAAACAAATTTGTGTTCATCACTTTTCAATGTTTATCAATTATTTTATGCTGTAAAAATTTTCAATAAATTTTATACAAAATTGAGTATAAATTTGCAGTTAGGAATGAGAAACCATTGAAAATGTTAAACAGTTTACGTTAATTTTTTATAAACATAAATTAATGAACATAAAACATTATGCATTTATTTCATTATTTTTTTTTAGCAAATTTTAATATTTTTGTCGTGAAAAAATATCAAATTTTAACCAAACTTTTTTGCTTTTAGGTTTGTTCAAACTTCAAAGTTAACACATGTTGCACACTTGCACCATCGCAAATTTTTAATTTTTAAGTAAGTGAAATATCAACTTTTCTCCAACTAGCCATCCTTAATTAACATTGATAAATTCAAATCTATATCCGGTCACTATCTCTTTGCAAACCAAACCTACCTTTAACAAAAAATAGTTTGAAAAGTTTGGCTGTGTTTGGTAAGAGGCTTTAAAAGGTTTACGGGGATTACACTTTTAACATAAGCCAGCTTATAAAATAAGCCGACTTATAAAAGACGCTTTATTTTTCACGCGAGTTTATTAAGGCTTATATAAGTCATAAGCCTTCATAGTCTAAGCCCACTGAAAGAGGTTATAAGGGCTTTTAGGTAGTTAAATTAAATAAATACACTTAAAAATATAATATATTATCTCGCAAAAGTTAAAAATATATCTGAACTTAATTTGATGTATTTTTATACAATTTTACATTAATAAACTTCAACTCCAATTAATTCACCAAAAACTTTATATAAATATAAACAACATCTTTCAGCTTATAATACAAGCTTTAGCCTCGACCTATTTCATCAAAGATTAAGGGTGAGCATCGGTCCGAGACCGGACCGAAGCGGACCGAAGACCGAATTAAGGTAAAAACCGGGACCTAGATCGAGACCGAATGTGGTCGGTCCGGTCCGGTCTCGATCAGTCCGTCAGTCGGACCGGACCGTTTGGAGTCTACTAAAGCCAAAATAGTCCGTTTGTGGTTCGGACCGGACCGGACCTGACCGACCGAACCAAAGACCGAATTAGCCCATATTGCATAAATCGAGAACCGGACCGAATGTGGTCGTTTTGCTCACCCCTATCAAAGATACTTTTTATCTCAAATTCAAAAAGCATCCTTTTCTCTCAAATTCAAAAAGCATCCTCAATTATTTCTAGTTTTTTTCTCCTTCACCTACCACCCACTACACCACCAACCCAAACACATATATAAAACCCAACATTCACCTCTTCACATCTCAACACTTATACCAACCAAGTCTTCAACACCAACAACACCATAATGGCACTTTCTTCCACCAACCTATTTACCAAAACATGCCATCCACAACCACCTACCCCCACCACCAAAATATCTTACCAAACAATGGCACTCCACACCCCAGACCCATCCAAGAAACCACCACCAGCCGCCACCACCGCCGCCGCCACCCCAGCCGCCACAGCCGCCACCCCAAAACTCACTGCAAAGCCCTCAAAATGGACCATTGACAGCTGGAGATCAAAGAAAGCCCTGCAGCTGCCTGAGTACCCTAACCAGACTGAGCTTGACTCAGTGCTGCAAACCCTTGATTCTTTCCCGCCAATAGTGTTTGCAGGAGAAGCAAGGCATTTGGAGGAGAGGTTGGGAGAGGCTGCTTTGGGGAATGCTTTCTTGTTGCAGGGTGGTGATTGTGCTGAGAGCTTTAAGGAGTTTAATGCTAATAATATTAGAGATACTTTTAGGGTTATTCTTCAGATGGGTGCTGTTTTGATGTTTGGTGGTCAAATGCCTGTCATCAGGGTAAAAAAAATTTTTACTTTTACTTTCATATTTTGTGTTTTTGTGTGATTTTGAGATGACCCTTTTGTTTTTATGTGATTTGTTAAAGTTTGTAGATCGGGTATATCGTAAATGGATTAGTTTTGCCATGTTCAGGTTACCCGGGTAGGGCGAGTCTTTTGGCTTAGATAGTAGTAAAGTGCCTTATGACTAGACTATTTGGTGGTGGTTTGTTAAGTTTATAAAATTATAGATCATAAAGGTGAAATCTGTATACGTGTTTATGTGATTTGAGATGACCCTTTTGTGTTCTTGGTGATTTGTTTAGTTTGTAGATCATAAAGGTGAAATCTTTACTTGGTGTTGTTATATGTTTTTATGTGAAATCTTGGTTATAGTTTATTAATTTTTGATATTATAAGCAATCTAGATCTAACAACGACAACATTAATACCCAATCACCCCGGAGTGGGGTGTGAGATTGGATGTAGACAGTCATATCCGTACTCAAGGACAGGGAGAGTGCTTCTATAAAAACCTGTGATGGTAATGTGTGTAGGTATATATGTGGGTAAATAAGCAATTTAGATCATAAACGTGAAATCTTTCTTTGAAATTATACATTCTTATGTGATTTTGGGATGACCCTTTTTGTTTTCTTGGTAGATTTCATTTTGAATTAATTAATATTAGATAAAGTAAGCAATTTAGGTCATGAAGGTTAAATTTTCTTTGTTCTCATATGTCTTTATGTGATTTTGAGATGACCCATTTTGTTTTCTTGGTTTTAGTTTATTAGTTTTGAATAGAATAAGCAATTTTTAGATCATAAGGGTGAAATCTTTCTTTGATATTTATACATTTTTATATGATTTTGAGACGACCCTTTTTGTTTTCTTGGTAAATTTGTAAGTTTTTAGATTCAATTCGAATAAAGATTATTAATTTTAGGTAAGGTAAGCTATATTATGTGATTTAAGGATGACCCTTTTTGTTTTCTTGATAAATTAGTCATTTTTAGGTTGAATTTTACATAAACTAAGCTATAGTTTTCTGTGATTTTAAGATGAGCCATTTTAGTGTTTTGGATTGGATTAATGAGATAAGCGATAAAGATTAAATCTTTCTTCAGTAGAATCTCTTTGATTTTAAGATGACCCTTTATTGTTTACATGGTGAGATATTCAATTTTGGATTGTGTTTGATTAGATGAAGTGATTGAGACTTGTAGTGATTTTGGATTCTTGGCTGAAAACAGGTTGGTAGAATGGCTGGTCAATTTTCCAAGCCTAGATCAGATAACTTCGAGGAGAAGAATGGTGTGAAGCTACCGAGTTACAGAGGGGATAACATTAACGGTGATGCATTTGATGAAAAGTCAAGAATACCTGACCCTCAAAGATTGATCAGAGCATACTGCCAATCTGCAGCTACTCTTAATCTTTTGAGGGCTTTCGCCACTGGAGGGTATGCTGCTATGCAGAGGGTTACTCAATGGAATCTTGACTTCACCAAGAATAGTGAAGCGGGTGATAGGTATGCCGTTGTCTAATTGATTCATGCACAGTTCTGCCTTTTATTGTTTGATTATTTCCGGATCTGATAATTTATTTCATTTGATTGCTTACTTTTTATTAAATGCAAATAATCGTTTTTGGTCACCACTCTTTTAATATTTGAAAGATTTTTTTGTGTAATAGGTATCAAGAGCTAGCTAGCCGGGTTGATGAGGCACTTGGGTTCATGTCAGCTATGGGGCTTACTGATGACCACCCAATCATGACCACCACTGATTTCTGGACCTCACACGAGTGCTTGCATTTGCCTTATGAGCAATCTCTCACTAGATTGGATTCAACTTCAGGCTCATACTATGATTGTTCTGCTCATTTCCTATGGGCCGGAGAACGAACCCGCCAACTTGATGGTGCACATGTTGAGTTCCTCAGAGGGATTGCAAACCCTCTCGGAATTAAGGTAAAAATTTGCTTTTTAAATAATTTTTCACACCTTTTATATAAAAAGACATAAAGATGAACTAAAATACGTCTTTGCTCCTTTAGGTGAGCGACAAGATGGACCCTAATGAGTTGGTGAAGCTCATTGATATCTTGAACCCTGATAACAAGCCAGGAAGGATCACCATTATTACACGAATGGGAGCTGAGAATATGAGGGTCAAACTGCCTCATCTTATTAGAGCGGTTAGAAGGGCTGGTCAAATTGTCACGTGGGTCAGCGATCCTATGCATGGAAACACCATTAAGGCTCCATCTGGACTCAAAACTCGCCCCTTTGATTCTATTAGGGTAAGCTACTCATCTCATCTCTTGTATCTGTTTTCTTTAGTTGCGTTCTAACTTAGAAATTGGATTAAAGAAGGTTTATATTGCCCCTTGTGTTGGTCCAAGTAGCGTCTGGCCGTCTGTAGCCACCTATGGAAAACGGCATTTTAAACATGTTACCTACTACCTATTGTGTGGACCTTATTTGCATTGATATGAGGTTAGGTGTGCTTATAGGCTAGTCATTATCGAGTGATTTATAGGAGCACATATCTTATTTGTCGTATAGTTTGGCTCTTGATCATCAAGAAATATTTTGTCATATTCTTGACACAAGCGGCAAGCCAATTATGTCATATTTGCCATGTGCATTCATTTAGAGGCGGGGGCATTTATGTCATACATTCACAACGACAGTTGCTCTAGAAGTTCCGACTGTTACCTACTACCTATAGTGTGGACCTTGTCCGAATTGATACGAGGTTAGGTGTGCTTATAGGCTTGAAATTCCGAGTCAAGTCATTGTCAAGGTGGTTTATAGAAGCACATCTCCTATATGTCCTATATTTTCGCTCTTGATCATTAAAAAATTATGTCATATTCTTCACACAAGCTAAGCATGTCGATGTTTGCCATGTGCATCCATTTAGAGGTAAGGGCTTTTGTGTTATATGCATAACGATTAGAAAGCGCATGACTCCTTTTAGAAGAGAAGTTTAAAGAGAATAAAAGTTATTTTTGTGAAGTCTAATAAAAGTTATTGTAACAGGCCGAAGTGACAGCGTTCTTTGATGTCCATGACCAAGAAGGAAGCCACCCAGGAGGAGTTCATCTTGAAATGACGGGTCAAAATGTGACCGAATGCATTGGTGGGTCAAACAACTTGACCTTTGATGACCTTGGTTCACGTTACCACACTCACTGCGATCCACGTCTCAATGCATCTCAATCCTTGGAGCTTGCATTCATCATAGCCGAGCGACTCAGAAAGAGAAGAATCGGTTCTCAACAATCTTTGGCTTTCTGAAAGCCTTAGAACCCCTTTTATTTCTGTTGTGTTTCGACTTGTTTTTTGTTTTTAGAATTATGGTTTTGTATTGGATGTGTATACTTGAATAAGGGAATGGTTTTGAGTTTGGAGATTATGAGAAAGTGAAATCTAAAGATATCACATTAATAAGTTAAAAGTAAAGATTCAGTGAGTTTATTTAGTCATTATATATAACTAAGGTTTGTAGGGCATTGGTTACATGTTATTTGCTAAACTTAAACTTTTCTTTTAAGTTAAAAAAATATATTTAATGCATAATAATTAAACATATATATTAACTTAATTACATCTAGTTTTTATTTAATGAACTCAAGGTTTTCTGTTTTTATTTTTGGGTAAAAAGTTTTTTACCTGGTAAAATATATTACTCAGAAAAACAAATAAGTACGGAATGTGGCTGCATACCACATTTACTAACACCAACTCATGTTACAAAAGACCTAACCTCCTAAAATCAGAATAGCTACACGATTAGACCTAACAAAACTCAAGAATAGCCGCCATCATCACGAACAAGAACTTGAGGAATCCTCCATATGTCCATGAGATTGACCACATTACGAGACTTCTTGAACCAAAAAGATAATTACTTTAAACGAACCGTTGAAGTAAAAACATCGATAACTTGCTCTTTCGACCTCTTACGATTGTTGAAGTAAAAGTCTGTGATTACTCCAAACAAGCGAATCTTTCGGTTAATCCTTCAGTAAATCTCTTCGGATTAAACTCGTCGGACCTGTGGACACGAAAACAACACGCGTTAGCCTCGCCTAGGGTTTTATCCCTAGACCCAGCTCCGGCGTGAGAATGAGTATGATGATATGTCAGAGTAATGCGTGTAAAAAGTGAATAAGAAAAATGGTCTACCTTGAATGTTGTTGCTTAGCTCCTTTTATAGATGAGGAGCTTTTGTCCTCACCCGAAGGTCACGTGGGCGACAGTGACTCTTTCAGGCGGGAGTTGACTTTACCCTGTTTGGATTCCGTCTGGAACGGGTCAGTAGTCCTGACCAAGATTCCTTTCCTCTTATGCATGGTGGTGTCAGGTGTCCGTTAGGCCGAGGATTATGTTTGACCCCTCGGTATATGCTGGACTAGGTTTGTTTCGTCTAAGTTGGTTAGCTTGTTTTATTCGGGGGATTGCATAATGTGCCGGCGTTTTTGATCTGCCGGGGAGTTAGACTATCCGGCGGTTTGCTGATCTGCCGGGGAGGTGTATGTTGGGACATACGCCAACATGTCCCCATATCATGTTAATGGGTGTCTTCATTTGCATGATATTGGAGTATGTGGCGACCTTCGGTGAGTCTTTGTCTCGGCCATTTAACTTTCTTTTCTAATAACCTCCGCCGTTTTTTTTTACGACGACGTCAGCAAGACACATCGGCGATTTGTTGCGGCGGCGTGAGGACACTGGCGCGGGTGGACCTTGTGTGGTGACGATGGTGCCACGTCATCCTCTGACATGATGAGACGCTTCAGCTACCTCCTTTGGTTGCCTATAAATACTGTGTTTCTTCTTCTTTTTTACCACCGTAAAATTTTTCATTTACACAACTCGTGTGCGTTATTTGGCCGGACGATTTTATTTGCTCTTCGTCTACTACCCAGGTATTCTTCTAGTTTATCCTCTTTAGATTTTAAGGTTTAACCATTCCCCTTCGGCTAAAATGTCAGAACCGTCCGGTTCTTCACTGTCGAGGGTCGGACCAGTTCTGAAGGTCCGTCGCAACCAAAACCCAAATTTGATTTGGACAAGTATACATCAGTCATGACTGATAAATCCTTACAGTGGGCCGTGAAGGAATTTGGTATTCCTTCCGATCTTCATCCGAGGCTCCCACCGGCTAATTTTACGATGGGTCAACTAGGAGATGATGCTATAGGATTGTATCTAGAATATTTCATCGAAGGTGGAATTTCCGTCCCTTTTTCTAGTTTTCTTTTAGGCGTTTTACACTATTATAAGGTCCATATTTCTCAGTTAGTGCCGATAGGTTTGCATAGGGTTACTCTTTTTGAAGTGTATTGCCGTAGTCTTCACATTGTTCCCACGACTTCTTTGTTCCGAGCTTTTTATAAATTGCATAAGCAAGGGCATTGGTTCACTTTTGCCAAGCGGGATGGTAAGCAACGCAAGGTCTGTTTTCAAGAGATTTTGTCTTCGTTGAAGGGTTGGAAAAGGCAGTTCTTTCTGATTGATCGCCGGGCAGTACCTTTTGCTATGCCGTGGAGGCATCCGGATTCTGATGTCTCCGATCCTTTTCCGACCGGGGAGTTTTCTATGCCTTACGCTGACTTGCTGTCGGCTAATGTTATAGATTTGATAAAAATTCCGCCGGGTTTTCTTTATGCCGTTGGGTTATCTGCCAAATGGAAGTATCCGGGTTACCGGGCGGCTCTGAAGGATGCCGAGGGGAATGGTACTTGGCCTGTACATTATTTACTTAGTTGGAGTTTTTATGCTTTCTTGTGACTTAGTATTTTTTGTGTGTTTTGCAGCTATCACCATGTCTGAGTATCTCATCAAGCCTAGCTATCGCAAGGGGGCAGCTATGACCCGCGGAGAAAAGTATCAGGAGGGTCAAGCTCACATGATGCATGTGACACTTCCGATTCCGCCTGGCACTTCGGTTCCGCCGATGCTATGAAAAAGGTTGAAGTGGCTGATCCGAAAGTCTTGGAGGCTAAAGAAAAAAAGAAAAAAGCTGCTGAGGCCAAAGCTGGGGGTTACAAGCCGCGTAAGCGTCAGGTTGGGGAAGGTGGTTCCGTGCAACCAAAACGAAGGAAGGAAAGCCCTATCTCTGTGGTGAACTTGGATTCTACCGCTAATCCGACACCTCCGGATGGTCAACAGCTGAATGATCCTCCCGTCGTTGAGAAAGAGAATTTGGAGGGTCATTCCAGCAACCGGTTGGAGAACGCTGGTGCTGATGTTGATGTGAATGCCGGGGGGGATCCTCAAAAGCAAAATCCCGATCCGAAGGGTCCTGGCGTTGGGGCCTCTCAATTTGTTGAACAACCTGCTCTTCAAGATGATGGTGAGTTGGTTTATTATTTCTGCTCGTTTTTCTCCCCATTATTATTTATTCATGTATGTATGTGTCTTGCTTCATTTTGGTGTTCTTAACATTTGCTTTGGATTGCCCCAGCAACTTCTCCTCCTCCGCGCCGCCAAGGTAAGGGTACTGTTGAAGAGGAAGGCGCTTCGTCCAGTGCCACTTACGTGCCGGGGTGGTCGATCAAAAAGGACGAAAGGGTCAAGGGATATGAAAACTATAGGGATATGATGGTTCATTTGCCCCCCCCTGCTGAAGAGGAATATATGCAGATTTTAACGGACGCTGAGGCTGCTCAGAGATCATGGGGTCTCCTAGCCCGGAGTTCTCTTTCTTTCGTCGATTTGCTTGTCCGTTTTGAGAGTCTTGAGCTGGAGCATAGGGAGTTGGTCGAAGAGCATGGTGGGTGTGAGGCCGCTGCCAAGGACAATTTCAAGTTTTTGGATAAAACTTTGGGAGAGCTGAAGGCTGCGAGGGATGAACTTGGCGAGACTTCCGCCCGGGAAGAAATTTTGAAAAAACAGGTGCGTACCTTAGAGGGCGAGAAAGCTGAGTGGTCTAAGTTATCTCATGCTCAGGGTGAAAAGATAGCCAGCTTGGAGAAAGAATTGATGGAGGCCAAGGGGGCTTTGAAGAACGAGGAGGAGGAGAATGCTGCCCTTCTGAAACAGCGCCAAGAGCTGGCCGTGGCGGCTGGGAATTTAGAGATTGATCGGTCGAACTTGGTCCGTGACTTTATTCCTACTTTCGTGGCTCGCCTCCTCGGCAGTCATGAGTACAAAGCTTCTCTGGCTGCTCCTTTTAGCTTGAGTGGAATGGCCGGATGGTTGGAGGGTGTGTCCATTGATCGTTCCGAAGAGGAGGTGAAGAAGATTTTGTCGGATACTGAGGATTTAGATTTGGATGCTCCCAACAAGTACTTGGCAATGTATAACGAGTTGTTTGTAAAGAAGTATCCCTATGTTGCCAAGGTCCGGAATGCTTGTCACCGCCCGATTGCTGACATTGTGGCTTTGGTGCCTGACCCTGCACCGGAGCGTGTCTTGGTGGAAGGATTAGACGAGGGTAAGGGCGGAGAAACCGGTGCTTCGAAGTGAAACTTAGTTATTATTACCCCCTTTTTTTTTTGTATGTAAGGGATATCTTGTCGAACAATGTTATTAGTTGAAGCTTGTAATGTTTAAGGAAATTTATTTTGGGAATCTATAATTGTTTCATGAAATCGTTAGTCGTTCTTTTTCATGTATCTCTCAGTGTGCACATCCAAGTATTATGTATTTTTTCCCCCTTTTTTTTTATGTGTGCTTTTACGTTTGCTTCGGCCCTCTTGTTTAAGTATGATTCGTTCGATGTATCCGTTCGGTATATGGCCTTTCCTTTTGGATGTGAACTGTTTGAAATTTTTCCTGGGCAACCCTTTTTGGGTAAACCGTTCGGCACCTTCATGGCAATCCTTTTTGGATATGAACCATCTAATATTTCGCCTGGGCAACCCTTTTTGGGTATAAACCGTTCGGCATTTTCATGGCAATCCTCTTTGGATATGAACCATCTAATATTTCGCCTGGGCAACCCTTTTTGGGTATAAACCGTTCGGCACTTTAATGGCAATCCTTTTCGGATATGAACCATCTAATATTTCGCCTGGGCAACCCTTTTTGGGTATAAACCGTTCGGCACTTTCATGGCAGTCCTTTTTGGATATAAACCATCTAATATTTCGCCTGGGCAACCCTTTTTGGGTATAAACCGTTCGGCACTTTCATGGCAATCCTTTTTGGATATAAACCATCTTTGAACACTGATCACTTTTCCCCGGAGGTCGCGAGCCTATCGGGGAGATCATTTACTAATTATGTTCAGAAAATAAAGTATGCGGAAAATTGCCTCTCCGATATCCGGGTGGCTAATCATTTCATTAGTAACATACGTCCACAATTGCCTCATGGGCTTTTACTATTACAAAGATTTTCCTACAAGAAACATTTCCTTAAGTTCACTGCGTTCCAAGTGCGGGGAACTTCCTTTCCTTCGGCTGTCTGTAGCTTGTATGAACCGTTATCGTATGCCTCTATTACTTGATATGGGCCCTCCCAGTTGGGTCCCAACTTTCCTAAGTCTTCTTGTCTGCTGGCTTCATTTTTTCTGTAGACGAAGTCTCCTACTCTGTGTTTTTCGCCTTTAACCCTTCGATTGTAATACTGCTCCACCCTTTTCTTGTACCTGGCCTCTTCAACGGCCGCTGAGTCCCTTCTTTCTTCCAATAGATCTAGGTTTAAACGCCTCTCCTCTTCACTTCCTTCTTCGGTCATCATCATTGTTCGGAATGTAGGCATGCCAATTTCCGCGGGAATCACAGCTTCGCTTCCGTACGTCAGACTGAACGGCGTTTCACCGTTACTCGTCTTTAAGGATGTCCGATGGGCCCACAAAACGTTTGGCAGTTCATCCACCCATCCGGACCTACTTTTGCCTAGCCTCGTCTTGAAACCGTGCATTAGACTTTTGTTCGCACGTTCTACCAAACCATTAGCTTGAGGATGTGCTACGGCAGTATTTATCTGTTTGATGTTTAGCTTTTCACACCACCGTTTGAAGGGATCATGGATGAAGTTGCTGCCGTTGTCGGTCACAATTATGTGTGGCAAGCCGAAGCGGCATACAATGTTATTCCACACAAATTTTATGACTTCTTTGCCTGTGGTTTTTGCTAGAGGTTTTGCTTCCATCCACTTTGTGAAGTAGTCGATGGCCACGATGACATATTTGACTTTCCCGGGTGCTTCAGGAAGAGGGCCCAATACATCCATTCCCCATTGGAAGAAAGGCCAAGGTGACATGATAGAAGTCATGAGAGTCTTCGGTAGTTTGGGAACCGGGGAGTGTATTTGGCAGGATTCACATTTTGAATGACCTCTCGAGGCGTCCCTGCATTGTCGGCCAGTAGTATCCTTGTCGATCGCTTTGCTACCACGGATCTTCGTCCGGAGTGCATGCCACATGCCCCTTCGTGTACCTCCCTGACCACGTAATTGGCCTGCAAAGGACCCACACACCTCATCATTGGGCCTAAATATGACTTCTTGAACAATACCCCGTCTTCCATGGTGTAATGAGGTATCTTCATCCGCAAGGTTCTTGCTTCGTTTTCATCGCTAGGCCATTTTCCTTCAGTGATGCACCGGATGATGGGAGACATCCAGTTTTCTTCCTCTTCTTCAACTATTGCTCCGATAACTTTCTCTTCGGTTGATGGTGTTTCCAATACTTCGACGAGTATTTCTTTTGTTAAGTGATCGAATGCGACTGATGCCAGCTTGCTCAGCACATCGGCCTTTTGATTCTGTGCTCTGGGAATATTTTGTATTCTGAACTGCCTGAAACATCCGATATATTCCTTTGCCTTAGCCAAATACTTGGTCATGCTCTCTTTGTAGGTGGTGAACTCTCCGTTGATTTGACTTGACACTAGGTTGGAGTCTACCTTGGCACTTAGTACCTGGATCTTCATGTCCTTTGCTATCCTCAGTCCGGCCAGCAACGCCTCGTATTCTGCTTCGTTATTTGTGCTGGGGAAGTTAAGCCGAAGGGCATATGTATACTCTGTTTGGTCAGGACTTATCAACACCAAACCTGCTCCGGACCCTTTTTTGTTAGATGCTCCGTCCGTGAACAGTGTCCATTCCTCCTTTGTAGCGGAGACGTTGCATACTTCCTTGCTCTTCCCTTCTCTTCCTGTTTTGCTGACTGGTATCTCGTTGATAAAGTCTGCTAGGACCTGGCCCTTGACGGCGTTTCTGGGAAGGTAAGTGATCTTGTATGCTCCCAGTTCTACTGCATATTTCATCAGCTTGCCCGAAGATTCAGGTTTGTTTAATACATCTCGGATGGGTTGGTCTGTGATCACCTTGATGTGATGTGCTTCAAAATACCTCCGGAGTCTTCTAGAGCAGTGCCGTAGTGCTAAAGCTAATTTTTCCAGGGGAGCATAATTTCGCTCGGCGTCGTGAAGTGTTCTGCTAACATAGTGTACCGGCATTTGTTTCCCCTTCCTTTCTACCATTAGAACGGCGCTTATGGCCTCTTCGGCTGCTGCTAGGTATACGAAGAGATCTTCTCCCGCCACCGGGGCCGTTAGATTGGGTAGCTCTAAAATCACTCCTTTCATCTTTTGGAACGCTTCTTCGGCCTCCTTGCTCCACCGGTACTCCTTTTGGTTATCTTTCGTGACATTTTTCAAAGTGTTGAAGAAGGGTAACGCTTTCTCAGCCGATCGAGACAGGAACCTGTTCATAGCTGCCAGCTTTCCGCTGAGGCTCTGCATCTCCTTGAGTGTTTTGGGCGACTGCATGTCGGCTATCGCCTTTGTTTTCTTCGGATTAGCTCTTATTCCTTCAGATGTTACGACGTAACCGAGGAATTTTCCTTCTTCCACTCCAAAAGAGCACTTTTTAGGGTTGAGCTTCATGTTGATCCTTCGGAGGTTGTCGAACGTTTCTGCCATGTCAGCCAACAGCTCCACTTCACTTCTGCTTTTGATTACCATATCATCGACGTATACTTCCAAATTTCTGCCGATTTGCTCCTTAAAACTTGAATCCACCAGTCTTTGGTATGTCGCCCCGGCATTCCTTAGACCGAACGGCATTTTGGTGTAGCAAAAGGTTCCATGCTCTGTATAGAAGGCTGTTTTCTCCTCGTCTTCTTTGGCCATCTGGACTTGGTGGTATCCCTTGTATGCATCGAGAAAACACTTGTACTTGTAACCCATTACAGATTCAATTTTCCAATCAATTTCTGGGAGTGGGTAGTAATCCTTTGGGCATGAAGCATTGATGCTTTTGAAATCCATGCACATTCTCCATGATCCATCCGGTTTCTTTACCAACACAGGATTGGAAATCCATGTAGGATATTTCACTGCCCGGACAATTCCTGCTTTCAGCCATTCTTCTACTTCGGTGTTGATCGCTGATTCTTTTCAGCCGAGAAGGTTCTCTTCTTCTGAGCTATTGGTCTGTCATTCACATTGACATTTAGTTTGTGCTCTATGATTCGACGGGGGACCCCTGTCATGTCCGCCGGTTGCCAAGCGAATATGTCCTTGTTGTTCTTCAACAGTTCTACCAATCGCCTCTTGCATTCTTGGGAAAAATTGCTCCCGATAGTGATCATTTGCTCTGGGAATTGGGGGTTTACCATTACTTCTTCTGTTTTATCATTAGATCCTTCTTCGTTCGGAGGGTCTTCTCTCCCCTTACTTTCCGACTCCTTTGTTATGAAATGTCTTTCTAGCCTCCTACATTCAGAGATGACTATTGATCTGGTAACCAGGGTTGCCACCCCCCTTGGCGTTGGGAATTTTATCATGGAGTGGATGGTCGAGGGGATCGCCCTTAATTCCCTAATACCTGATCGTCCCAGGATAACGTTATACGGAGAGGGGGATCTTATCACTGCAAACGTCATTACGGCTCGGCGATAGAGGCCATCGTTTCCGAAACATACTTTTAGGTCTATTTTCCCGAGGGGCTTTATCGTCTCTCCTGAAAATCCCACTAGAGGTGTGTTCGTTCCTCTTAACTTCCCTTTGATTTCTGGACATAGGTTTTGAAAACAGTGTTCGTACATAACTTCCACGGCTGCCCCTGGATCGACATAAACTCTCCTTACGGTGTATCCTTCAACATCTGCTTCGATTATTAGTGGCTCTTCGGAAACGTCCCCCGGCAGAACGGGGGGGAAAGCTATAGGGACGTTCATCCAGTCTTCTTCTCGGCAGTTGCTCTTTCGTTTTCTGTCCATTCTTCCTCCGTACACCATGTTTATCACCCTTCCTCTGCCTGGCTGATGTTCTCTGGGTGGGTTCCTTCCCCTTTGCCTCACTTCTTTTAATAAATGATCTAACTTGCCTGTTTCCAAGGCTTTTCTGAGGTGTTCCTTGAGTTGGTAGCAGTCATTGGTGAGATGGCCCTTTTCTCCGTGATAGTCACAGAACTTGTCTAAGTTTTCTCTTCTTGGTGCTCCTCTCAGAGGCGGTGGTGGCGGTAGGTTTAGCTGAAGTTCCGTAGCCAAAATTTCTTTAGGGGCTTTTGAGAGGAGGTTCAAATCTATGGGTCTGGCCTCGTTCCTGTGCTGGTTCCTCTTGTAATCACTTCGGTGGTCGTACCTGTAATTATCAGTCTTTGTCGGGTAGTAGGGGTTGTACTGGTTTCGGGGCTTTTGTTCCGTCCTCCTGTCTCCTCTTCGTTTGTCGGGGAGGTTTGCTACTCGAGGGGTTCGATCTGGCTGGCTTCCTGTGCATATCCTGCGGTTCCATTCCCCTTTAGGGAGCTCCGTAGTGTTGTAGGCTTCCTCCGAACGTACAAAATCTTCTACCCTCTTCATCATTTCCGTGACTGTTTTGGGGATCCTGTCTGAGAACCGTTTTACCAATTCCGGGCATTTGCTTCCGTTGGTGAATGAGGATATTTGCATTATTTCTGGCACCCCGGGGATGTAGCTAGCTTCGTCGGTCCACCTTTCCTTGAATTCTAGCAGGGTTTCATGAGCCTTCCGCACGATCTTCGTGAGCTCCATCGGGTCTTTTAGGCACTTCCTCCTGAGTGCGAATCTCTCTAGGAAGTTATCTCTGAGCTCCTCCCAGCTGTCAATGCTGCCGTTGGGTAATCGCTCGAACCACCCGCTCGCTGGACCGTCCAGAGTTTGCTGGAACATCCAGCACCATACCGGAATTGGCCAACCTCCGTGGTTAGCTGCTCCGGAGAAACGAGTTACATGGTCATCCGGGTCTGAAGATCCGTTGTAGAGTTTTATGTTCTTGGGTAACTCGTATCTTGGCCCGGCGAATTCTACTATCCGTTTCGTGAACGGGGACCTGGGGGCATCTCTGTATGGCTTGTGTAGATCCTCCATGACTTGCTTTCCTTTCGGATCTTTCTCCTTCTCTGCTATGGTGGGTCCCTCGACTTCATCTCCGAAATCTATTCGTATGGGTTGTAACGGGCTTTTTCCTTGGGTGTTATGTTGCTGTATCAATGCCTTCAACGATGATATGTGGTTTTGTATCTGCTCTTCTAGGCTAGGTGGGTTGCTTCCGGACGGTGTTTCCGTGGAGGTACCCGGGGGTGTTTCGGTGGTAGGACCTGCCATTTTCTAGTGTTGGTAGTTAGAATAGCGGGTCCCACGGATGGCGCCAATTTGTTGAAGTAAAAGTCTGTGATTACTCCAAACAAGCGAATCTTTCGGTTAATCCTTCATAAATCTCTTGGATTAAACTCGTCGGACCTGTGGACACGAAAACAACACGCGTTAGCCTCGCCTAGGGTTTTATCCCTAGACCCAGCTCCGGCGTGAGAATGAGTATGATGATATGTCAGAGTAATGCGTGTAAAAAGTGAATAAGAAAAATGGTCTACCTTGAATGTTGTTGCTTAGCTCCTTTTATAGATGAGGAGCTTTTGTCCTCACCCGAAGGTCACGTGGGCGACAGTGACTCTTTCAGGCGGGAGTTGACTTTACCCTGTTTGGATTCCGTCTGGAACGGGTCAGTAGTCCTGACCAAGATTCCTTTCCTCTTATGCATGGTGGTGTCAGGTGTCCGTTAGGCCGAGGATTATGTTTGACCCCTCGGTATATGCCGGACTAGGTTTGTTTCGTCTAAGTTGGTTAGCTTGTTTTATTCGGGGGATTGCATAATGTGCCGGGCAGTTTTACTGATCTGCCGGGGAGTTAGGCTATCCGGCGGTTTGCTGATCTGCCGGGGAGGTGTATGTTGGGACATACGCCAACAACGATTTTGAAATATACGGAGATTTAGTCATTGCCAAATGAAATAGGTTTTACTTTTTACGCATCTACAATACATTAATGTAGATGTGAAGCTAATTATTCAAAACTTGACAAAAACTTATTTTTTAATATGAGAATCTTATTACATTACTTAATCATATATTGGACGTGTGCAAATGAGAGCCATGGCATTTAACTAACCATTAATCACTCTCATCTTTACAATATATAGAAAAATATGGTCAAACTTTAATGTATTTTTTAAAAACTTAAAAGTTTACAAAATGAGTAATTTTCTTTGACTATAAATACTCTCAGTTACAAAATAAAATACAATCTATTAACTTAAAAACTTAATTACAATTTAAATCATAAATATTTTTTACTTTTACTTACACTCATATTTACAAATATATAAAATAAATACACATAAAAATAAATTAATGTCACTATACACTGTTACCTTTATGCATAAATAATCGTCTAGTATTGTTTAATATAGTTGTGATCCGTGAGTTGCCAATCAGAAAATTTTCTACCATGTAAGCTTTTTATAAGTGCAACTTCTACTTTTATTAAAATAATAGCAACAACTTGAATATGTGACATGACTAAGCCTATTCAAATACTTTTATACATGCAATATTTTAATAATTTATATAGTAGCACCAACTTGAATAATTTATTTGGAGTACCAAAATTTCAAAATAGTATCTAACTTAAGAATTTAATAAAGGAAAATGATTCTCATGCCTAACTTATATGACTAAAAATATGACTAAACAATTCATTTTGTGACACATGGATTCCACTAATTTCTTTTTTCATATCTATCATTGATCTAGCCAAGTGTTTCAATCTCTTTATTAGGCATAAAATTAGTCTTATAAGTTAGTCATTTCAATCAACACTCTTTCATAAAACGTGGAGTTTTGATGAATCATAAATATATTGTATTTAGGTGTACACTTTATGCCACATAGCATGTGGAAGTCTTTAGGCTTAACTTGGTAGTAGTTGGACCATTTGAGATGACATAATGGATCTTTCTTCATGATCCCTTGTTCTAATTTGAGATCCCAATTGTTTTTATATATAATAAAGAACTAGATCGAGCTAATTATTTGTTTAAGCAACACAGTAATCAGGGGCGGAGCAAAAAAAATTTACGATCAAGAAAAGCAAACTTTGATAATTTTTAAAAACTTTTACAAATCGGTTCGTTGGAAGAGCAAATTACAAAAATAGTCAGATATTTTAAAATTTTTACCACCATGACCCCTCCCAAGTCTCCGCCTCTGACAATAACGGTAACTATAGTTTGAGTAAAGGGTCGGAGGACCCCGGTAAATAGTATAACCCGCAAAAACAATTAAGTACAATGAATATGAATGAATTCTTACTTACATTTTGTCCATCTCATTTTTCTATATTATTCCTAGTTATCAAGTCCGGTATGAAAATTATGTGTAAAGTATGTTAGGTTAGAGTGTGTGTCTATGACTTTGCAGAAAATATACATTTTTTAAGTTAGGTTAAGGTATTAGATTATTTGTTGGCGAGATTTTACACAAGTCTCAGTTTTAACACCGAATTAAAATATGACTTTCTTTTTAGTAAAATGAGAATGCTTCGACTTATAAACAAGGAAAACCAAAAACACATGTTATTTTTTCTTAGTTTGAACAAAAAGTTAAGGTAGAGACGGAACCTGGACACAAATTGACCAGGGGCATTTTATCAAGTCCGGGTATGGAAATTATGTGTAAATTATGTTAGGTTAGAGTGTGTGTCTATGACTTTGCAAAAAATATAAATTTAGGTTAAGGTATTAGATTATTTGTTGGTGAGATTTCACATAAGTCTCCGTTTTAATACCGAAATAAAATGTGACTTTCTTTTTAGTATAATGATAATACTTCGACTTATAAACAAGAAAAACAAAAAACACAAGTTATTTTTTCTTAGTTTGAACAAAAAGTTAAGGTAGAGACGGAACCTGGACACAAATTGACCAGGGGCATTTTATCAAGTCCGGGTATGGAAATTATGTGTAAATTATGTTAGGTTAGAGTGTGTGTCTATGACTTTGCAAAAAATATAAATTTAGGTTAAGGTATTAGATTATTTGTTGGTGAGATTTCACATAAGTCTCAGTTTTAATACCGAAATAAAATGTGACTTTCTTTTTAGTATAATGAGAATACTTCGACTTATAAACAAGAAAAACAAAAAACACAAGTTACTTTTTCCTAGTTTTGAACAAAAAGTTAAGGCAGGGACGAAACCTAAACACAAATTAACTGGAACATTTATGAAAAATAATACAAATGCAGTAACACAATTTTCATAGATACTTAGGACCCACTCTGGTTTCGTCAGTGGGTAACAACAACTTTGATTCCTCACGTGAATGGTCGTCCCATGACATGGGAAATGTCCTTGTCTCGTCGTGTGTAGGGTAGATCCCTAAAGGGAGGACCATAAAACTTATGTGTCCGTGAGCGAAGTGAACACAAAACGTCCACATTCATCGCGTTCCTAGTATCCGAGGTTAGAGGATGAGATTTACTGTCGGACATTCGTTGTTCTTATATGGAGTTCCAAACTCACTGTCATGTATAAGATGGCTTATCAAAAACTAAAGAAATATATGGACTTGTATTTGAATAAAATCAACTACAAAATACCATATGACTAGTATTTTGGATTTCTAAAAGCGAAAATTACTTAAATGACCCGTTAGAGGATTACTTGTCTTGCAGAGGACCACTTTTTTCAACTTTTCCAAAATGTCAAGATTCTTCGTGCCTAGTTGTATCCGAAAACAAAACAAACACGTGTCAACATTTTAACTAAACAAAGAAAAAATAAATAAAAATACAAAAGGCATTTCGTGCCTATTCAATCGAAATGCAATAATCCAAAATGAACACTATTCCTTTGTCAGGCCATTTAGAAAAAGTTACAAAAAGGAATATACTATTATATTAATTATAATATTTTTGTACGGGTTTTGAAAAAAAAAATACTTAATAATAAATATTGTGTCTTTAAAGATAATTGCATATAATTATATAGTTATAGTTATAAGTTTCGTGTACGCACGAAGATTACACATAAATCAAATTTATTTTAACATTTTAGTTCAGTATATACACATATAAGAATTTGCTCAAGAATTTGGTAAAATATTTGTAAAAATTTCTGTTAGCTAACTTAAGATTTAATTTTATTTAGCTGATAAAGATGTTGATGTTGTTATTCAAATTTCACTACTGATATTATGTTGTACACATGATGCAAGTTTAATAACACATAATGAGCGTTGATAATTAATACATGCATTTTTGTAACTTTTTCTAAATGGTCTGTCAAAACAATAGTGTTAATTTTGGAATATTTCATTTCGATTGAGCATAGGCACGAAATGCCTTTTGTATTTTTTATTTTTTTTCTTAGTTTAGTTAAAATGTTGACACAGGTTTGTTTTGTTTTCGGATACAGCTAGGCACGAAGAATCTTGACATTTTAAAAAAGTTGAAAAAAATAGTCCTCTGCAAGACAAGTAATCCTCTAACGGGTCATTTAAGTAATTTTCGCTTTCTAAAATGTACTACAATAAATAATAATCTATGGACTTTTGTTGTTGAATTATTTTTATTCATATAGGCCTCATGTCTCTTGGCTTTATTTGGTGGTAGTTGAAAATGATGCCATTTAAAAAAAAAAAGGTATAATTCTTTTTTCTGTAAGATCCCTATTTTAAAATCTCATAAATAAATAAAATCAAGTTTTTCTGTAGACTGAATCTAGCCAATTAGGTGCAAGATCAAGCACATGATGTCATTTTTTCATCTCAGTTTTTAAGTTGTTAAATTGTTACTTTGTTAGGATCAATTAATAACTAATTAAATACTTGTAGCTCAGATATTGTACACATGTATGTCATAATATAACCTTTTTTTACTACTTACTTTGGTCTAAATTATTATTATTTTTTTCTTTCTCAAATTAACAGTCCATTATCAAAAATAAATTAAGAAGTTTGATCGAGTTTACTATATTACAACAACAACAACAACAACAACGAACCCAATCCCGCCAGAGCGGGGTATGGGGGAGGTAAAAATGTATACAGATCCTACCCCTACCCCAGGATAAACCTGGGAGTAGAGAGACTGCTTCCAACGAGACCTCCGGCTAGTGCGGGTGTGCAGGTGGGAAAAAAGAGAAAAGAAAGCGGAAGACAGACAACAACAAGCACTCTCTGCTGCAACCGAAAAAATCCGGTCAGCAGTGGTGTCGACAGGGGACGGTCAGTGGCGGCAGGGGGCTGTCAACAGCAGCAGGCGGCGGTTTCAGGCTCCGGAGATTGCGGGTTGCAACTCTCGCCGGAGTTTAAGTCCAAGGAGGCCTCAAATTAACCTGCAAAAGACACAAGCAGAAAAACCAACTTGCCGGGATTAAGCCGGCGTGTGGTCTAAAAAAAATGGGTTAGGGCAGCTCCGGATTGGCCGGAAAACACGGGGAACACAAATGCAGAAACGTGTCAAGCTAAATTGCTTTTGTTTGCCGGAAAATAAAAATTCCGGCGAGTAATCGCCGGCGAGTGGTGGCGCGTCGGTGGTCCGGCGGTCAATCAGCGAGTCCCGGTGAGATCATACTGAGGAGGCGAAGAGGATGGTGATGTTTAATTGTAACACAAACTTGAAGACAAGACCCGATTTGGAGAAAATGAGATGCAGGGGAAAAGAAATAAACAAGAGAGAGAAAGAAAAGAAACCGTTAGAATTTACTAAAAATCCGAGTTTACTATATTACATTTACTAAAAATTATTGTTACAATTTTAAGTAAATAATATTTAATTAATCAAAGGTAAAATGTTAGTTCTGCAAAAGTTAAAAAAGAAAAATCAGAAATGATTATGTTTTTTTGAAAATTGTGTTTTTTTTTTTTCGAGAGCCAATTATATGGAGAGAATACTAATTATGAAAAACTGAATTTAAGTAGCTACACTTAAAAAAAAAAAAAGAAAAAAAAAAGAAAGAAAAAGAACAAAGAAAAGGTCTACTTACTTGATCGAGTTCTACGTCTTGTTTAGTATAACAAAAAGATGTACCTCACAATCAATCAAAGTTCGGTAGAATTCTTGGCCAGTTTCTGGTAGAAATTGTTAGCAATCCGTCACACACGTATACTAATTCAGCATAAAGTATAGCAACTTGCCGCAACTATTCCATAAGTCCTTTGCCAATTTTAGAAATGGCTTCTAGTAGGACATGGATGTATGCTAACCGAATTTGTTATGAATGCCTAATGGTCATTTTAGATGGCATTGCATGAACAAACCTGTTATAAGTCATAGTCGAGTACCGATATAGCAAGGAACATACACTCAAGTTGGCTAGATGGCAATAAAAGAGGTAAATCAAGGCACTAAAGTGGCTAAACAGATGATATTTTCGTATGCTTAGGTTACCGTAAACACACAAGTCTTTAACTCCTATGTTCAGCTAACCGAACGCTACCATTTCCCCAATAAACTCTCAGATGTATACGGTACAGTGTACCTAACAAGATTTAAGCCCTAATGAGATTAGATGCATAACATTAAACTAATTTTACTAAGATTTAAGCCCTAATGAGAAATAGGAAGTCTACTAAATAATAGGAGCTTTCTCAGGTAGAAAAAAAAAATACAGTAACAACGAGCCATTTTGCCAGCTAAATAATAAAGATTTAGATAACTAAGATTCGAGCAAAAACCCTCTGTAAAAGATCCGAGTTACAAAGTAGCAACAAAGCACATAATCCAAAACCAAGAACGAAGATACATTAGAAAGAAACAGAAACATAAGCAATCCTCACACGGGTGTATTCATCTGCAAAATTTCATCTTATAATAACACTAATTTCTCCTCAAATTGATCATCTTACGCTGCAATGGAAGGCTTAGAGGCGGTAGAAAGCCTGGATCTTTTCTTGGCTAAGCTCTCACTACGCTTCTCCCTCTGCTCCTTCAATCGTGAAGCGAGCAGCTTCTGGTACTCGGCTGCCTCAGATTTTGCCTTGGCGATTCTCTTCTTCTTGTCTGCAATTCTAGCCCTTTTCCTTTGCAAAGTCAATGGAGTCACCAACCTTTGGATTTTAGGTGCTTTACTGACCTCCTTCCCTGTTAACAAAAAACAAATCTAATTAGTAACCGAGCATCGCACATGTGCACAAGTTGACAAGTTGAACCAAGAACCGCCCAGTGGCTGAGAAAGGTCACGCCAAATAACTTACCAGCTTTGTTAGTAAACGTTCTTCGGTATGTGTTGACATACTTTCTAACATCATCTTCTTTAGAAAGATTGAAGAGTTTACGGATCTTTGATGCCCTTTTTGGACCTCTCATTCTTGGTTTCTCGACATCAGTCAAACCTGGAAGATCATTATCACCCTTCTTCACAATAACCAAGTTCAAAACCGAAAGGTCTTGGCTTACAATACAACCACGAACAGACTTCCTCCTACGCTCTCCATTCCTCCTTCCGTATCCACGGAAACAAGGTGTTCCTGTTGGACCAAAAAAATTAAAATAAAGAACGAATACAACAACGAGAAACATTGCCATACGTAAGATACAGAAGACTCACCTCGCACAAGTAGCAGGCGAACACGGCCTGGAGTTAAGACTCCTTGTTTCATTGGGAAACCTTGTTTGTCACATCCTCCCATGATTTTGAAGACGTAACCTTTGAACTCCTGAAAATTGTTAAAATGTAAGAAACTTAATGATAAATAGATACGCCATTGGAGAATGTAATTACGTTTAGCACTTAGAGAAAAGATAACTTTTTTACCTCGCCAAGGGCATCACCACTAACTTCCTGCGAGATCCTTTTGTCATAGAATGCTCGGCTACACAACAAAACAACATGAAGTAAGGAATTGAACCAATAAATGTAGCATCTTTTAGAATTTCGTTTTGCTTATAATATACCAATCTTACTACGGAAAATGTCACTTAATAGTAACCAAGTTTGACTGTTGTCCCATTTTGTGAACTCAAGCTTTTTACTCGACTGACGAAATCACTCGAAGTTTAAGGGGGGAAAAGTCACAAAGAGGTATCCAAGCTTCCTAGCGGTTCCATTTAGGTAACCTAATTTTTGAAATTTTTATAACTGAACAATATTGAAACTCCGTGGTTTTTGCAATAGTCGAATCAATTCTCAAACTTGGTTACTATCTTTTTTTTTTTATCTCACTAGTATGCGTGATTTCAAACAGGGGACCAACGTCTTTAGCATAATGAAAGTATCATAATGCAGCATGAGGTAAACAAGTTAAAATTATGTAGCTTTCACAAACAACCACAAATATTTATAATTACGAGTTTCATAAACATGGTAATATCTATTATCAGATTCTTGAAGCCATAACATCCAAACACTCGTAAGTAGTTACAGAGTATAAATGTATAATAACTCACGAACATAATTACTACGTAATTATTAGAAATTAGCAAGAAATGGAGAACAAAAGTATAAAAGAACGAGTACAGGTATCCTAACAAACTTCATTGCACAAAAATGTAACAAACTTTCAACGGAAAGGCAGATAACGCACCGGACTATTTTTACCTCAGAATGAAACAACATTCTATCCCGTTACCAAAGAATGTATAACTAATAAAAGTTTGTGACATCAAAAGGTTTCAAAAATAGTCCGGTGCATACTATGACAATCTGGTGATAATACATGACAACTTTTAGCAATTTGTCCATAAACTTAAGTATCCAAATATGTACATATAATATGCAAAGAAAATACATGAAGCCTTAACATAATATCATCCACTACAAGAGGGCAAATCCAAACAATCATAAGTAGGGATTACAATTCACCCTACACAACGCTATTTAAGTAATTATTACAGCAAAATGTTAGACTTTCACATCTTGTCGCAGTAAGTAATGGACCATTTGTACCTCTATGAAACAACATTCTATCCCGTTATCAATAAGCGTACAACGAATAAAAGTTTGTTACATCAAAAGGTTAGAAGAATATTCCATTACAGACAGCTACAAGATGCGGAAAAACATCACAGCTTTGAGCAATTTTTCCATAAACTTAAGCACCAAAAAACTTACATATGCTATCCCGAAATAAGTTCTACAATTATGAATATTAAACCCTAAAATTCAACATAACAATAAATATAAAAGCAAAAAAAATCACAAAGCCATAATGGCTATTTCTCAGGTGATTATAAAATTGGTGGGAAAATGCACAAAAAGGGATAACAGATTATTGCACCAAAATGTGATGGAATTTCAGAGATATCTTATTACGCCTATTTATTATCTCGGTATGAAACTGCGTTCTATCCCGTTACCAAAAGGGATAACGAATATAAGTTTGTTACATCAAAGGATATAAATAGTATGAAGCATACCATGAAACCTCAAGAAATCACAGCACATTTTCTTGCAATTCCTAAAACTTAAACATCTACAATTTTACATATCCCATGCCTAAAAAAGTTCTAGAATACATATATAAAGCACTACACTTTAACATAAGAACAACAAAAATCGCAAAGCAGTAACATCAACTTCAATAGGGTACATCCCTAAGTAGTTATTATAATTCACGAACATAATTACCATGTATCAAAAGTTCAAAACAAAACAAAAAACAGGAGAACACATAAAAAAAGGTACAAGTAATCCATCAAAACGTACCCAACTTTCATCGTATGTAAAACCAATACTTTTTTATCATTAAATTTTTATTCGAACAAAAATGTGGCGTGTTACCATCTTACATTGCTAACCGAATTAAAGTTTGTTGCATCAAATAGTTGACTAACACCCCTAAATGTGATTTTTTTAGTAAGGGGGTGCTTGGATTAGCTATTTTTTCGGGCTTATCGGCTTATCAAAATTTTGAAAAGCCAATAAGCCCACTTATTTTGGCCTTCCGAGCTTATCAACGTCAACACATGGCTTATATATAATAAGCCACAAGCTCAACTTGATAAACTCGTAAGACGGCAAAAGTAGGCTCATTGGCTTTTCAAAATCTTTAAAAACCAATAAGCTCGGAAATAAGCTATTTCACGCACCCCCTACTAAAAAAAATCACATTTAGGGGATGTTTGAAATAGCTTATTTTCCGGGCTTACCGGCTTATCAAGATTTTGAAAAGCCAATAAGCACACCTTTTTCGCCTTACGAGCTTATCAACCTCAACCCATGGCTTATTTTAAATAAGCCATAAGCTGAACTTGATAAGCTAGTAAGACGAAAAAAGTGAGCTTATCTACTTTTCAAAATCTTGATACCAATAAGCCCGGAAAATAAGCTAATCCAAGCACCCCCTTACTAAAAAAAAACCATCACAATTTCTTTTCTCATTTGCAACATACCAATAAGCCAGGAAAATAAGCTATTCCAAACACCCTCTAAATCATCATTACAAAATAAGCTACAAAAAATGTGAAAAATAAAAGATATCTTACAGCTTTTGATCATCATCAATTTCAAGCTTCTTTTGGCAGCCAGTGGTGGGATTAGCAATATTAAACTACAAAAAATTATAAAAAAAAAATGTTAAGAATAATAACTATAACATTTAACAAAAACCCATTTATAAAAACTAAAAATTTAGCTAAAAAGATTGATAAATTTGTTGTACCTTCATTTTGGCGGCTGTGAAAAGTAGGGTTTATGGTGACTGGTGAAAATGAAGATGGGGTTGTGTTGTTGATATGTATATATTGGTTTTTTTTCTTAGGTCCTTGGTTTTTCTTTTTTGTTTTGTTTTAGTACCTCGTTCTAAAATAAATGTTCACCTACAAAAAACAAACATAAAAATTACTGATTTATCTATCTTACTTTTTGCAAAATGATAATTTTACCCTTAACCAATTAATTAAAGCTTTCTTTAAACTTTGTAATATTAATTTCTAGTAGAGGTGATATGGTAAACTAGATTAAACTTTCATATAAGTTGTTTGTAAAGAAAAATTAATTTGGTACTATCGAACAGAAACGTGGACTATTAATTTAAAATGGTTAGAGTGTCGATTTCTATTTTCTATGTTTGATACCAAAGGTTAGTCACTTGACATAGTTATGAGAAAATTTAATGTTCAAACCTCACTATGTGTATACTTGTACTTAGGTAGGGATGGCAAATAAACTCGAACATGACGAGAAAATCCGAAACCGAACTAATTGAGGCGGGGTGAGTCATGTTAACCGGGTTACGGGGAAGTTTTGGGGCTTAAACAGAGATTTAATCAGATTTGGGGCGGGGATCGGGGAATCCTCGCCCCACCCAACCCAGCCCGAATGATATATACACATATACAAATATATTTATACCTATATAGTAATTTTTTAGTATTTATGTAATAAAAAATACTAATGTTTAATAGATGATTATTTGGTTCTTTTTCTTATGTCTTGGTTTATGTGTTTTGTTACATAAGTCACCATTCACTTTCTTCGTTTAAAAATAATTGTTCACCGACAAAAAACAGCACAAAAATCATTGATTTATCTATCTGTTTTTTTTGCAAAATGATAATTTCATATTTAACCAATTAATTAAAGCTTTCTTTAAACTTTGTAATATTAATTTCTAGTAGGGGTAATTATTAGTCGACATTGTGTACATAGGCCCGATAGTCTTCCTCTTGTATTTAGGCCTAGCCCATAGGTAACTAATCTAGAAACATCTCTTGTACACTATATATTTGTAGCATGATTATGGAATGAAACACACAATCAAATATACCAACAATATGGTATCAGGCTAAAAAATAATCACGATCCTAAAAATAATCACCCTCCTAATATCCCTCAAATTTCTCGTCTTCTTCCCTATCCCTTCTCTTAAATTGCCGCTCCCATTCTAACCCTTTAAAAAAAATGACAAACGATTCTACCCCTCTACCACCCGCTCCTACATCCGCATACAAGTTAATCCCCTTTAGTATCACCAAAAAAGTACCCGTAAAGTTAAACCTAGAAAAACATAACTACACATCATGGAGTTCTTTCTTCAAAATCTACCTTGGAAGTCTTGGCCTTAAATCATACATTGAAAACAAACCGACCGAGGCAATCGTCTAGTGATCCAGAATGGTGCAAACTTAATGATCTCATCAAGATGTGGATCCTTGGATCCGTATGTGACTCTCTCCAAGAACAAGTCGTGTCCACACCAGGTAATGCAAAGGATTTATGAGACCACCTTGAAAAGCTTTTTCATGATAATAATGATGTTACGGCAATAAATCTTGATAATGAACTTCGTTCTATCAATATCGGAAACATGTCCATCAACGAGTATTGCACAAAAATCAAATCCATGGTAGATAGATGATGCAGGTTTTACTGACCAGGTTTTAATATTTATAAGTGTCTCGTTATACCTATGGTCTACCCTTATGCACTAACGGGCAGTGTACCCGATCGTGTGTAGTATAGTATTAGGTAAAACCGAGGTCGTCCCAAGAGCTATGTGAGCGGATTCTAATTAAGTCTAATGTCACTGGTTTTAATGGTTTTAAGGTGGAAATGATTAATAAACTAATAAGTCAACAAATAAATAAAGCAAATAAAAGTAAAGGTTGTGATCAATAGAGGAGAAGTGTGCTAACCTAGTTACTCATCCTATCAAGTTATGTTCACGTCTAATTACTTTCAATTGCTTCAAGTGGGGGTTTAGGTCGCTAAGACAACATTTTGTCAGTTTGTCATAACCTATCAGCAAAGGCTTCCACCGGAGATCAAACTACTACCCTTGAAAGTCCAGTTGTTTTTAGTCCCCTAGGCCAAGTCATTAAGTTCCGCTACATGCAAGATTCATAACAATGAGTGCCCGGGCGCTAGCATCTTAAACACTCATCCCTAACTACTTAAGTTCATCCAAACGGCAGGTGATCATTTGGTCAGTTCGCACAAGCGAAGAAGGGTCGTCAGTTGGTCAATTCTTACCCTTCCCACTCAGTCTACATACTTAGGGTCAGTTGGTCAATTCTCCTAAGCAACTAGATACTACCGCCATTCAAAACTACCGCAGCTAGGGTGGCTACCAACAAACTATGCATACATACACTAGAAACAATTATACGGAAGCAATATAAACATAAACACAACAATTAAGGAATCATAACTAGGCTAGCACCAAAGGTGCTTAGCCGAACATATTAAATGAAACAATCAATTCAACATTTGACATAATGAAATACATGAATTGAAAGTAAAAGAAATGATAAATCGCTAATTCTTATCGTTAGAAAGTGATTTCTCCCTTGGAGATGGCTCCGTATGCTCCTCAAGATCTGCCTTCAGTCCCCTACTCACGTTCTTTGCTTTTGGTGTGGAGTGAATGATGTGAAATACAAAATTTAGGGCTGGTATTTATAGGCCAGATCTAGTTATGGCGTAACTTAAGTTGAGAGTTATGCCGCAACCTATATAAATCCGTAATAATGCTCTAGTTATAGCTGGTTACGGCATAACACATGGAATGAGTTACTCCATATCTTCAATATAGGTTACAAAATCATGATTACGACGTAATCGTTGGAAAGAGTTACGGCGTAACTTGCAGCGGCGTGGAACATCATTTGACCTATTTGGTTACGGCGTAATCCTTGGATGGAGTTACGCCGTAATCTGCTGCTGAGTTGGCCTTGTGAGTCACGCAAACGTTACGACGTAATATGAGAGAAGAGTTACGCCGTAATAACTTCAAAATGGGCATACTATCATATATCTTCAATAAACTCTCCAAAATCGCTTCTCTTTAGCTCCAATGCTCGTAATTTACTTGAAAGTGAAATACAGAGGAAAACAAGCGTAAATCCAAATAAATAATATAAAATACGAGCATTATCGGGGGAAATTGACACTTAATATTCAGGACTATTTGATGTTATCAAATATCCCCCCACTTGAATTCTACTTGCCCTCAAGTAGACCTTATTAGATAAATTTCTAAAAAGATATCTCCTATTACCTAGAAAATATAAGTTTAAAAATTCCTTATGCTAGAATAAAACAAAACCGAACACCTCACGAAATGGGAACAAAACAATCAAATCTCTCAACTATTCTAAGTGTCAATTTCGGGGTGATCACTCAACGCACAGTCATAGCATGTATTCTATCATAAGCTTGGCGGTTACACAAATCTCCACCACTAGAGTTAAGGACAAAAAAAATTCTCGAAGGCAATATGGGTAGACACGACAAAGGTTAAGGGTGAATCGTCATTACTAACATGTCACGGCGAAGTGGACAAAATCAATGATACATGACCAAATCCATGGCCAAGACACCAAAGATTGCTCGCTTCATCACCTAAACAAACTTCACGACTAAAGGGTAGGATAAGACATGTGATATAATTGGTGTAAAGTAAAAATAACAAGCAAATAGTCTAAATCTATAACCAAGTCATCACCGCTTACCGTTCATCCAAAGTTCAAGTTTCGAAGCTAAGAAACCGGATCATGATATATCAAGTACATGTGCCATTAGAGGACGTCATGATGGGCACATTACCTCTTCTTCAACTGTTGGCGCAATGATTGCCAACTTCATTCTTCAAATGTTACCGAGGTGGCCTCCTCGATACTAAATCTATAATGAGCTCATAAACATAGTGCTTATAATTTTCACTTTACAATAAACAAATAACTTTAACTACTTTTTTTTTGAATCAATTTTTTTTTATACATAACAACTTAACATAGCATCCCCCCACTTGAGATGAACAATATGAGAATTTGGGGGGTCTTCAATGATGTTCAAATATATGTCTTTGACGAAAGCGTGATTCCCGAACCTTTCCACTTGAACCTTGAACTTAGGCAAACAATGACTTTCCGATCACAAATAAAGACTACACGGTAGGCTAAGGTGTATGGGTGTATCGAAACATATATGTTGGGTGAACAAAATGAAAGGAATGGCTCAGACGGGTGTATCTTGCGCTAAAGGTGAGTGTAACAAAATGGTTTAACATGGGGGTCGAGAAGTCGAGGTGACTAATCGATAGACACACAAGGGTAGGCTTTTTGGGTGATAATTCTATAATATTGCCTTCTTAAACTGAATAATCCAAATACATTAAGCTAACTCAACATACCTCGTCTATGGTCTCGAAATGATGCAAAGGCCAAGTTCTAAAGTTTACAAGCTACAAGCAAACTCATAATTTGGTGGATTTGGGGTAAAAATTTGGAAACGGATAAAGCTAATCTCACCATATAATATTAAGGGTTATAATGTGCTCAGCTAAGGTCTAATCTAGTTAGGTTAAGTAAAACATGTCAAAATTTTAAAAATGGCATAATTTTTCAAAATAAACTAGAAAAACTAGGGCAAAATAAAGTTCAAGAGATAATTCTACTCTCGTCCCCCCACTTGAAATGTACAAAGTCCCTTTTGTACTAAACGTTTAAATAAAGGTGAAGAGAAGGTAAAATTAGAGCGAGAACTTCCTTGAAATTCACTCCTAAAAAGAAAGAAGGCCCACAAAAAGAATCGTGCCTTCGCTTAAGCATCCACGAGCAAACTTCATTCCCTGAAATCACACTACCAACAAGCATAATTCTAAAAAAGAAAAAGAAAAAGAAAAACGAAAATCTAACTCACTTTCGTAGGAATCACGGTTGCATTTAGCGTATGCAACAAGCCTTTTAAACCACTTGGTGTCCCAAGTGGACGAGTGTAGTCTCGTGAGGACTTACAGGGAACATACCCACAAAGTTCATTTAAAAACTAATACAAGAGAAAGAATTAATACTGAGGATAGTTACGTCGTAACTCCTAGAAGGAGTTACGCCGTAATTATGGCAAAACCTGGCATACACTACTGGAGTGTAGCTTCGGTGTAACCATTTCGTGGGACTACGCCGTAATTGGTAATGCTCTGGGAAATAGTTACTGGAGGTGTGTTACGGCGTAACCATAGGAATGAGTTACGCCGTAACTGTGGACAGATTATAAACTTCAATAGTTCCATAAGGGAACACCTTACTCACTGTGTAAGGACCAACCCATCGAGATATCATTTTTCCAGGGAAGAGTTTGAGTCTTTAGTTAAAAACGAGCACCTCCTGCCCAACTTCAAACTTTTTATCCTTTATCCGCGAGTAGTGCCATCTTTTGGTCCTATCCTTGTATGCTTTGACATGATCGTAGGCTTCGTCTCTTAATTCAGCAAGGTGATTGATTTGAGAAAATCGGTGTTCCTTGACCAAGTCAGTCTCAAAATTAGCATTTTTAAGTGCCCAGTATGCTTTATGTTCTAATTCTACCGGGAGATGACAAGCTTTTCCGTACACGATCCTAAAACATATGCTTCCAATAGGGGTTTTGTAGGCGGTTCTGAATGCCCATAAAGCTTCGTCCAATTTGTCGGACCAATCTTTTCTGTTACTACTGACGGATTTTTCCAAAATTCGCTTAAGTGCCCGATTGGTGTTTTCTGTTTGCCCATTAGTTTGGGGGTGGTAAGGCGTAGACATCCGGTGGACTACTCCGTATCTGTTCAGCACTTTTTCCATAATTGCTTTACAAAAGTGTGTCCCTCGATCACTTATGATGGTTTTAGGGATCCCAAATTTGGAGAATAACTTCTTTAAAAATTGAATGACGCTTCTAGCATCACAAGTTTGTAGAGCTTCAGCTTCAACCCATTTTGAAACATAATCGACAGCTACCAAAATATAACTTTTGTTTTTCGACGGGGTGAAAGGTCCCATGAAATCAATTCCCCAAACATCAAATACTTCACATACCAGAATGTTATTTAGCGGCATCTGATTTCGAGAAGAGATGTTACCTACCCTTTGACATGCGTCACAATTTCTTACATATTTTGCGGCATCCTTGAAAATGCTAGGCCAAAAGAATCCTGCTTCATAAATCTTTCTAGCAGTAGTGTCGGCCCCGTAATGCCCTCCAGCGGGTCCGTTGTGGCAGTGTTCCAGGATTCGTTACTGTTCTTCTCTGAAAATGCATCTCCTGATTATACTGTCAGGGCAAGATTTAAATAGGAAAGGGTCATCCCAAAAGTAATATTTTAAATCTGAGAAGAACTTTTTTTTTATCATAAGTTTTGTTGCTTGGTAGAACTCTGGCGGCGAGGTAATTAGCGAAATCTGCATACCATGGTTCAGGACTAGGATTTTAATTCTTACTGACATAAGATGCTCATCAGGTAAGGAATCACGAATAGCTTCTATGTCAAGTTCCTCAAGCTCAGGGTTTTCTAACCGAGATAGGTGATCAACTGCCAAATTTTCTGCCCCCTTTTTATCTTTGATTTCTATTTTAAATTCTTGTAGCAAAAGCACCCATCTTATCAACCTTGGTTTGGCATCCTGTTTACTGAACAAGTACTTCAATGCAGAATGGTCAGTGTAGACAACCGTTTTAGATATTACTAAGTAAGACCTAAATTTATCAAAGGCATAGACTACTGCAAGGAGTTCCTTTTCGGTGGTCGTATAATGTTCTTGCGCTTCATTTAAGGTTTTACTAGCATAATAAATAGGTTTGAATTTTTTTTGTCTATCCTTTGTCCTAAAACAGCCCCCACCGCATAGTCACTGGCATCGCACATTAGTTCAAAATCGTTGTTCCAATCCGGAGCAATGATAACAGGAGTTGTAGTCAATTTTTCTTTCAAAATATCAAAAGCGTTTTTGCACTCATCGTTAAAGTCAAATTTTGCATCTTTCATGAGAAGTTGGGTCATAGGTTTAGCAATTTTTGAAAAATATTTTATAAATCTTCTATAAAACCCAGCGTGCCCAAGAAAACTCCTAATCCCTTTAAGATTAGTTGGGTAAGGGAGTCGAGAAATAACGTCAACCTTAGCTTTATCAACTTCAATCCCAGTTTGGGAAATTTTATGTCCTAAAACAATTCCTTCTTTTACCATAAAATGACATTTTCCCAATTCAGGACAAGGTTGGTTTCTTCACATCTAGCAAGCATTTTAGATAAATTATTAAGGAAAGATGAGAAAGAGGTACCAAAGACCGAGAAATCGTCCATAAATACTTCCATGAAATCTTGGCACATATCCGAGAAGATTGCCGTCATGCAACGTTGGAATGTGGCAGGGGCATTGCATAGCCCAAAAGGCATTCTTCGGTAAGCGAATGTTCCGTAGGGGCAAGTGAAAGTTGTCTTTTTCTGATCCTCTGGAGCGATTGGAATCTGGAAATACCCTGAAAATCCATCAAGGAAACAATAATAATCATGTCCAGAGAGCCTTTCTAACATTTGATCGATAAAAGGGAGTGGAAAGTGATCTTTTCGCGTTGCGTCATTTAATTTTCTGTAATCGATGCAAACTCTCCAGCCAGTAACTGTTCTTGTAGGGATCAGTTCGTTATCCTCATTAGTGACCAATGTCATTCCTCCTTTCTTTGGCACAATATGAATATGACTAACCCAAGGGCTATCGAAAATAGCGTAAATTAGACCTGCATCCAAGAGTTTAATGATTTCATCATTGACCACATCTTGAACTTTTGGTTTTAATCTCCTTTGTGGCTGCACTACAGGTTTAAAATCATCTTCCATAAGTATCTTATGAGAACAGTATGAAGGGTTAATTCCTTTTATGTCAGAAACTTTCCATGCGATTGCTCCCTTGTGCTTGCTCAAAACCTGTAATAACAATTTCTTTTCCTCGTTAGATAATAAAGAAGAAATGACAACAGGAAAGTTAGGATCATCATTAATAAATGCGTATTCTAAATGAGAAGGGAGCTCTTTAAGCTTGGGAGTATTATTAGCTTTTTCTGGGATGTTAGCAAAACATAACGTTTGGCTATCCATAGTATTTCCTTCCCACTTGTCTTCTTCATCATTAGATGTGTTGTCATTGTTTTCAAATATTAGTGATTTCAAGGGATCTGGCTAAAAGCATTCTTGCGCATGTTTCTGAACATTAACCTTGACTAGATCGAGATCGTCAAGGTTATCGTCAGTGAAAGAAGCGTATTTCATAGATCTTTCTAGGTCGAAGGTAACCTTATCATTTCCAATTTCCAAAGAGATATTTTTGTTAAAAACATCAATCATGGCGTGTGTTGTGGCAAGAAAGGGCATTCCGAGTAAATGGGGACATCATCTTCTTCCATTTCGAGGACCACGAAGTCGACCGGGAATACAAACTTATCAATCTTGACAAGGACATTCTCGACAATTCCGTTAGGGTATTGAGTTGTTTTATTGGCCAGCTCAATGCACATTCTAGTGGGTTTCAGGCTTCCCAATTCCAATCGCGAATAAAGCGAGAATGGCATAAGGCTGATGCTGGCTCCTAAATCGGCAAGGGCTTTTTCAAACACGATACCTCCGATGGTGCAAGGTAAGGTGAAACTCCCAGGATCTTCTTATTTGAGATGCATGTCCAGAGCACCTTTGATTCAAGGTAACCTGTGTCCGATCAGAAAGTCTTTTATGAGTGAGGAGGTCCTTCATGAATTTAGCATATTTTGGCATTTGATCAAGTGCTTCCACGAGAGGGATGTTTATGCTAAGCTGTTGTAATTTCTCCATGAATTTATGAAATTGTAATAGTTCTTACTCCTTCTTAATTCTTCCGGGAAATGGTATGGGCGGAACATAGGGTCAAACTTTTTCTTGTGACAAAGTTGGTTGAGTAGCCTCTATTTCCTTGTTGCTGTCTTGAGGGGTTTCTTCATTCTGAACATCTGAGTTTGAGGGATAAGCTGGTTCTTTATAATTTAATCCACTTCGGGATGTTATAGCATGGGCCAGATCCCTAGGATTGGTTTCAGTTGTACTAGGAAGTTCCCCCTCGTCTCTGATTCTCACCGATTCTACGAGCTTTCCGACCTGATTCTCCAAACTTCTTATAGCAGTTGCTTGAGTCCTTAGTACATGGTCGTAGTCTTTCTTGATGTTCCATACCAGTTTCTCACTTTCCTCTTGCTTTCTGCTAGATTCTTTCACAAGCTTTTTTATTGCTTTTTCGAGATCTGTTACTCTTCCTTCAATTGGTCTATCGAACTTATGTTTAACCATCTTCACTTCTTCAGTAAGGGAGTGCATGCCAGTCTCGAATTCTTCCAAGTTTTTAATCACCGATTGTAGTTCCAACGGGCTTTCCTTCCAATCGTCATTCCATGATGAGGAATGAAGGGCAACTTCTTCAACTCTAGTCCATCCTTTATCAGAAGTCATCAAAGGGATAGGTTCTTTGGAGTCTAACATTTGTCGAGTCTTGATATTAAGCCCGTTGTAGAATATTTGTAGTTGCTCATTGATGCGCGTACGAAGCGCGTTCGGGGTCAAAGGAAACTTCCTTTTCTTCGAGAAAGTTTTTCAACCACCTAAGCAGTGAACCTAATCGTTGTAGTGTAGTATTGGGTAAGCCTCGGGGATTGATATCGTTCTCTAGGGGAATAGGAATACTAATAAGAAATTTATGACGAGAAGGTGGGGTTGAGGATGATTTTTTTTTTTTTTTTTTTTTTTTAATTTTTTTTAATCTTTTTTAGGTTTTTTAGAAAGCTAAGGTAAATATCTCGGGGCAATTGGTTTGGGGGTGGTACTTCTACCGATTACTTCTACTTATCTAATTATCTAATTACTACGGGTAGCTATGTCTATTTGATGTGTGCTCGTATGATGATGAAAAATGTGTTTACCTAGATACTATTACTCCCTAGTTATCTTTTATTGGTCGGTTGAATTGTCACACCTTATCTTAACGCGTTGTATTCCTAAAGGTCGTAGGGTGTGCGTGTCCCCTAGTTCTTTGAGGTTATCTCTCGGTTATGACATACGAAATTGGAAGGCATTAGCTATCTCATTCATACGCCACACTTTACAATTGATGCCTAGTTGCACTCTTAAGCCAATTTACAATTAAGATAAAGCATACTCAAGCATTAAATACAACGAATGATGCCTAGTTGCACTCCTAAGCCAATTTACAATTAAGATAAGAAACAACCTAACAATAATTAATAACTAGGTTTCATAGATCTAAGCAAACACACAAGAAATTTAGCTAGACATGGTAAACAAGCAAGCATAGACACAATCAATCAAATAATGGATAGACATAATGATACTTTGGATTAAAGAACTTATCTCGATGTGTAAAATAGGGTTTGGGACCCTAAGATACTGTCCAAGTCGGACTACAAACGAATTAGGGTTTTTACTCCAAAAGTCTACCTCTCTAAATGCAGAAAAATCGAATTCTATATATAATTTTATAATCGCGATGGCGTCACCTTTTGCTTGGGATGCCGTCAGCTCGCCGTCATTAGGGTATCTTTCTGGCCAAGTCATCGATGGGACGTCGTCACCTTAGAGTTGTGACGCCGTCAGTCTTCATATGGGACGTCGTCTTGATTCTAGATTTGGGCCGTCTGAGTAGAAAGTTGTACGTGATGCCCTTCTTCTTTAGAACGTGACGCCGTCAGCTTGTAATTCCAGAATTTTCACTGAGCCGTCGCGTGCATGTTTTGATCAAATCTTCATAGAGTGACGGCGTCGCCCTTTGATTGGGACGCCGTTAGGTTCTGTTTGAGCAGCTTGAGTGGCTTCGATCTTGACTTTGCCATTTTCTTCATATATTTGCTCATTTTCGTCCAAATATGCTTCATTTCATCATTTTGCTTTCAAGATACCTAAAAAGTGAAAAGGAACGAAATTAAACAGTAACAGATATAAAAGTGGTCTATTTAGGGCTTAAATGACCCAAAAAAAGTGTAAGTTTTAAATCCTTATCACTCGTGCTTGTTGAGTTTATGCTCGGGGCATTTGAGGATGGCCTCATTGAATCTTTCCTAAGTTGTAAATAATGGTTCATCATTGTTTTGATAGAATCTTCTGATTTCTTCAACTTGCTGAAGGATCTTTGCAGGGGTTCGATATTCTTTAAAAAAGGCCTTCTTGAATGCATTCCATGTTGTGATAGATCCGAAGGGTAGTTTCTTCAGCCAATCTCTAGCACTTCCCCTGAGAGTGAATGGGAATGCTCTCATCATAATATTGTCTCTGGAGACACCTGGTGCATGGAACAAATCAGCGATTTCACATACCTTAAAGATGTGCTCGTGTGCTTCCTCATCTTTGTTTCCATAAAAGCTACATCTCTTTAGTTCTTCCAGACATAGTCCCCATAGTTTGAATCTAACATTTTCTTCTAGAGCTGGAATAGTGATCCCCTGTTTTACTTTAGAGGTGGTAAGATAATCATTAATGGTGAGAGACATAATATCTGAAATTTTGAAAAACAATAATTAAAAATAAAGACTTAAATAAAAATCCTAATATAACTCCCCGGTAACGACGCCAAAAACTTGATGCAGGTTTTACTGACCAGGTTTTAATATTTATAAGTGTCTCGTTATACCTATGGTCTACCCTTATGCACTAACGGGCAGTGTACCCGATCGTGTGTAGTGTAGTATTCGGTAAAACCGAGGTCGTCCCAAGAGCTATGTGAGCGAATTCTAATTAAGTCTAATGTCACTGGTTTTAATGGTTTTAAGGTGGAAATGATTAATAAACTAATAAGACAAGAAATAAATTAAGCAAATAAAGGTAAAGGTCGTGATCAATAGAGGAGAAGTGTGCTAACCTAGTTACTCATTCTATCAAGTTATGTTCACGTCTAATTACTTCCAATTGCTTCAAGTGGGGGTTTAGGTCGCTAGGACAACATTTGGTCAGTTCGTCCTAACCTGTCAGCAAAGGCTTCAACCGGAGATCAAGCTACTACCCTTGAAAGTCCAGTTGTTCTTAGTCCCCTAAGCCAAGTCATTAAGTTCCGCTACATGCAAGATTCATAACAATGAGTGCCCGGGCGCTAGCATCTTAGACACTCATCCCTAACTACTTAAGTTCATCCAAACGGCAGGTGATCATTTGGTCAGTTCGCACAAGCGAAGAAGGGTCGTCAGTTGGTCAAATCTTACCCTTCCCACTCAGTCTACATACTTAGGATCAGTTGGTCAATTCTCCTAAGCAACTAGACACTACCGCCATTCAAAACTACCGCAGCTAGGGTGGCTACCAATAAACTATGCATGCATACACTAGAAACAATTAAACGGAAGTAGTGTAAACATAAACACAACAATTAATGAATCATAACTAGGCTAGCACAAGAGGTGCTTAGCCGAACATATTAAATGAAACAATCAATTCAATGTTTGAAATAATGAAATACATGAATTGAAAGTAAAAGAAATGATAAATCGCTAATGCATATCGTTAGAGAGTGATTTCTCCCTTGGAGATGGCTCCGTATGCTCCTCAAGATCTGCCTTCAGTCCCCTACTCACGTTATCTGCTTTTGGTGTGGAGTGAATGATGTGAAATGCAGAATTTAGGGCTCGTATTTATAGGCCATATCTAGTTACGGCGTAACTTAAGTTGAGAGTTACGTCGTAACCTATATAAATTCGTAATAATGCTCTAGTTATAGTTGGTTACGGCGTAACACATGGAATGAGTTACGCCGTATCTTCAATATAGGTTACAAAATCATGATTACGCCATAATCGTTGGAAAGAGTTACGGCGTAACTTGCAGCGGTGTGGAACATCATTTGACCTAATTGGTTACGGTGTAATCCTTGGATGGAGTTACGCCATAATATTCTGCTGAGCTGGCCTTGTGAGTTACACAAACGTTACAACGTAATGTGAGAGAAGAGTTTCGCCGTAATCACTTCAAAATGGGCATACTATCATATATCTTCAATAAACTCTCCAAATCCGCGTCTCTTTAGCTTCAATGCTCGTAATTTACCTGAAAGTGAAATATAGAGGAAAACAAGCGTAAATCCGTATAAATGATATAAAATACGAGCATTATCGGGGGAAAATGACACTTAATATTCAAGACTATTTGATGTTATCAATAGACTCAAGAATCTTGGGTCCTCGGTAAGTGAAAAGAATTTGGTGATTTATGCGGTTAATGGTATTGACTCTAGGTTTACTACAATTGTTAAAATCATACGCCACCGTGAGCCACTACCAACATTTGAAACGGCAAGGAATATGTTGTTGCTCGAGGAGTCCACCTTACATGAAGTTGTTACATACACAACTACCTTTGATAGTAGTAGTTCGTCACCCACTGTCCTTATGGCTACCAAAATAGAAAATAAAGGTAACTCTTATACCAATTTTAATAAGTCCGAAAGCCTACCACAATTATGCAACCATTTTATTAAGGGCACGTGCATATTCGGTGATCGTTGTAAATTTATACACGACCATCGAAACCGAGTTGGTTTGACAACGAAACTGAATGGGGGGAATAATAGTGATCGTATGGTTTATCAAATGCCACCAAATTGTAATAATTATCAAATGACAAATCAAAGTCAGTCGTGGACTCCCTCTGGTTTGTACCAGGCCCGTGCAACCCAACAACAAATATTCCAAGCCCAGCGCCTAGCCATTCAAAACAACAAGCAGGATTTTGTCACTCCTACGCTCTCGGCCTAATACAACCAACCCAAAAGTGCACAAGCCCAATATCCTTCCACTGTCTAACAACAACCACAGCAGGCCCATTATGATACACAATTCCAACAGCAGCCTAACTCTTATGGAATTCTTGGTCCCGTGCCCGCCTTGTACCCGTCTCAAGTTACCTCACTCCCTATTGCGTTTAGCACTATGACTTTACGAGACCCGACGTGGAACATGGATACAGGTGATTCTTCCCATTTAAATTCTAACGCAAGTAATTTAAGTACAATTTTTAACAAACGTTTATTCCCATCTGTGCACGTTGGTGACGAAAATTCTATTCCCGTTACTAACACCAAAATAGCATTATTCCATCTACTCATCGCCCACTTCATCTCCATAATGTCCTTGTCACCCCCAATATTATTCAAAATATCATTTATGTTCGTCAATTTATTAGAGATAATAATTGCACTATCGAATTTGACGCTTTTGGTTTTTCTGTGAAGGACTTTTGGACTCGCCATATCCTCCTTCGATGTGATAGTTCGATGATATCTATCCCGTTACCAAGCCCTCAACCATCCCTACCACTCTTCTCTCAACAAGCTCCTCCACGTGGCACCAACGCCTCGGTCATCCCGGTGACGAAGTGCTACGGTCTCTTGTTTCTCGTCAATTTATTTCATGTAATAAAGAAAAGTCTCCACATGTATGTCATGCATGCCAGCTTGGCAAATATGTGAAGCTTCATTTTCATACTTCCAATTCAACTATTGAACATTCTTTTGATTTTATTCATTCCGATTTATGGACATCTCCAATTGTTAGTAAAAGTGGTTTCAAATACTACGTCTTATTTCTTGATCATTTCTCTCATTATTTATGGATTTACCCTATTCGTCATAAATCTGACATGCTTGATAAATTTTCTCATTTTTGTAATTATGTTAAGAACCAATTTAAATGCGAAACAAAAAGTTTCCAATGTGATCATGGTGGTGAGTTCGACAATAACTGCCTACATACACTTTTTGCTAACCACGGTAACAATTTAGATTTCCTTTCCCCCAAAACCTCTCAACAAAATGGCAAGGCGGAACGCATGATTAGAACCATCAAAAATGCCATTCGTACGCTCTTGTTTCAAGCTCACCTACCCCCACCTTTTGGGTCTAGGCCCAACATATGGCCGCTTATCTCCTCAATCTTTTACCATCTACCGCCATCAACAACAAAATCCCTTACACAAGAATTTTTCACAAAGCACCCGACTACTCTAACTTACGTATATTTGGGTGTCTATGCTACCCTCACGTTCACTCCCCCCACAAACTTGCCCCACGAGAAACACCGTGCATCTTCTTGGGATGTCCCGCCTATCACCATGGCTTTCGATGCCTAGACCTTGAAAAAAACAAAATTTTACTTTCTTGACACGTCACCTTTGATGAAACCCAATTTCCTTACCACTCAATGACACCCGAATCTCCACCTTCCTACATCTTTTTAGACCCTACACCGTCCCCTCTACTTCACAAAGTGCTTACTAATTCCCCATCACCAACTCCACTACAGGACGTTCCTAATACTCATCATGAACCCAGTACACCCCCTACTCCCATGAGTTTACCCAACAACCCACTACCTACAGCTCAACAACAATCAAACATCCCACAAACCGAACCCCAAAATCAACCATCACCAGCTCAACAACCTCCTACAACCAACCACGACGCCACGACCCAACCTACACAACCTCCCATCGAACCACCCGCACTCACCGCATGGTCACTCGGTCTCAATCAGGCATTGTCAAACCCATTGAACGTCTCTCGCTTCATACCTCTCCTATCTCGCCCGTACCTAAATCCCCATTCCTCGCTCTACAAAACCCTCATTTGAATAATGCTATGTATAATGAGTATAATGCGTTAGTTAAAAATGGTACTTGGATTCTTGTACCACAACCCTCTAGTGTTAATTTTGGTAAGATCTATGTGGTTGTCCAAGCATAAATTTCATGCTGATGGGACTTTGAGTCGTTATAAGGCTCGTTTGGTTGCCAATGGCAGCAGTCAGCAACTTGGTATTGATTGTGATGAGACCTTTAGTCCGGTAGTCAAACCAGCTACCATCCGCACCATTCTTAGCCTTGCGGCATCCCGCAAGTGGCCTATTCATCAGCTTGACGTTAAGAATACTTTTCTTAATGGGGATTTATCTGAGACTGTATATATGCATCAACCGCCGGGATTTGTGGACTCCGGGTACCCTCATCATGTCTGCCTTTTGTAGAAATCCTTATATGGACTTAAGCAAGCACCTCATGCTTGGTTTCAGAGATTTGCAGTTTATGCTACTCGTGTTAGATTTTACCATAGTCGCTGTGACTCTTCATTATTTATTCTTCGACAAGGCTCTCAAGTAGCTTATTTACTTATCTACGTGGATGACATTGTTCTTACAGCCTCCTCTACTGCCCTCCTACGACAGATCATTGCTTCCATGCACAGTGAGTTTGACATGACTGATCTCGGGCCACTTAATTATTTTCTTGGTATTTCTGCTACTCGGCATTCTACAGGCCTTTTTCTATCTCAGCGGAAGTATGCTACTGAGCTTCTTGAGCGTGCTCACATGCCAACTCTAACCCTTCTCGAACACCAGTTGATACAGAATCCAAACTGGGTGCCGAAGGTGTTCCAGTTCAGGATCCTACTTTATATCACAGTCTTGCAGGTGGTCTTCAGTATCTCACATTTACTAGACAGGATCTCTCCTATGTTGTCCAACAGATTTGTCTTTACATGCATGATCCTCGCGAGTCACATTTAGCTGCCCTTAAATGTATTTTACGATACGTTCGGGAGACTTTGGATTTTGGTCTTCATCTATATTCATCCTCTACCACTTCTCTTGTTGGATATACATAAGCAGATTAGGCGGGTTACCCATCCACACGACGGTCTACTTCGGGATACTTTTTTTTTGGGTGATAATCTAGTTTCTTGGTCTTCCAAGATACATCACACATCTCCCATTCCAGTGCCGAAGCCGAGTACCGTGGTGTTGCTAATGTTGTAGCTGAGACTGCATGGCTTCGTAACCTTCTTCACGAGCTGCATTCTCCTCTCTCTACTGCCACTTTTGTCTACTGTGATAATGTTAGTGCCATCTATCTGTCTGCCAACCCTGTTCATCATCAACGGACCAAACATATTGAGATTGACCTACATTTTGTCCGTGACATGGTCATTGCTGGTCAGGTACGTGTTCTCCATGTATCCTCCCATTATCAGTACGCAGATATCTTCACCAAGGGACTTCCTTTAGCCTTAGTTGAAGAGTTTCGATCCAGTTTGAGCGTCCGACTTCCTCCCACTCCAACTGCGGAAGAGTATTAGTCGACATTGTGTACATAGGCCCGATAGTCTTCCTCTTGTATTTAAGCCTAGCCCATATGTAACTAATCTAGAAACATCTCTCGTACGATATATATTTGTAGCATGATTATGGAATGAAACACACAATCAATTATACCAATCAATAGTAATATGGTAAACCAGATTAAACTTTCATATGAATTGTTTGTACCGGACAATTAATTTGGTACCATCGAAAAAATACGTGGACTATTAATTTAAGACGATTAGAGTACCATTTTCTATTTTCTATGTGTGATACCAAAGGTTAGTCACTGGATATAGTTACAAGAAAAATTAATGTTCAAACCTCACTATGTATATAATTGTACTTAGGGGTGGGCGAGGAAAGGGTGGTTGCCGATCATGGGATGTGTGGATATTTCATTAAAATCATATTTCATCCTATTCAAAAAACTGTTCATCTTACCATATATGTTTGTCTCAAAAAAAAAAAAAAAATGTTCAGATTTTACTTTTGGATAGTAATTATGACTTATTTTACTACTTTACCCTTATAATTAAAACGTATATTAATTACTCATTCCTAATTTATATATTAACTACTAGCTTAGAGACCCGTTGACACCGGGTTATTTTTTTAAAGAAATAGATAAATGAGATGATAATAAAAGTAATAACGTAAATTTGTTAAATTTAAAATATGTGTGAGTCACAATCGATATACATGTATTTAAAGTAACTGATCATAATCATAGTTTATTAGTTAAAAGTTTTTATCCCGGTAGCGGTCTTAGCACATTTGGTGCATGTCCATTGATCAGGTGTTTGCTGATATTCAAACTTGGGTTTGGTTTCGGCCTCGAGGTCTACAAACTGTGATTCTTTAATCACTTTTTTGTTGCACTTCCGGCACCCGAGGTACCACCAGCCCTCCTCCTCGTGGATAGCAATAATTGTTCCAACAATTACCCTTGCCTTACCCTGTAAATGGTGTAAACTGATGTTTAGGTTTTTAAAACATTTGATATATTTTATAAAGTTGTGCAGAGGTAGAAAGTGTAACCTGATCAACATCAAGCAGCTCAACAATGTTTTTGACCTGCAACTTGTCCATAAATTCCTCTCTAGTTGAATGCTTGGACTGAGTAGAAATATGGGAAGCCGTGTTTTCACTTTTGGATTCATCCTTGTCAGCAAAGAGCCTAAAAATAATCAAAATATGAAACCATTTGGGATGATTTAAAGAAAGGTATAATTCGTTAATCCGAGAACAAACCTTAGCCTATACAACTCCAAATCCACAAATTCTTCTCCCGTTAAACAGAAAAAGCCCTGTCCCATTATAGGCACCTTAATAAATGCTTCAACAACTTCTTCTGCCGTTAAACAGACCTTAGCCTATACAACTCCACATCCACAACTCCATATAATGTATTTAATAAATGCTTCAACAAAGCCACCTTAATCAAATAATTAGTTAAATCTGCCCTATATGGGTTGCTTTCATTTCATTGTATCATAATCTATTTACCAACATTTTTCTTTAATAAAGCCAGCTTAATCAAATAATAAGTAATACATATAACTCATTGCATCTATAATAGAACACTTGTATGTTCAACAACTATTATTAAGATAATATCCCAAAATGTATATAACTCATTGCGTTTATAATAGCAACCAAACCTACGTAGTAAACAACTAAACAATCATAAATTGAGCTTTTTTGTAAAGGTTACCTTTTTGTTTAAAATAAAACATTTAACCTTATAAGTAAAGATATATATATGATGTGGATGTTGTTGTAAACATATGTACTAAAAATATCACAATAAAAAACAGAAGACATCACACTGAATGTTGTTATTAAGACTTTAATGTGATTTATTTCTTATATATTCATATAGCTTAAAGACGCGTGGGTTCACGGTGTTTTTAAATAAATATGAAAATGAGATAATAATCAAACAACGAACGTATATGAAATAAACAATGAGATAATACGTGAATTATCCGATAATCAGTTGAGTTTGTAACAATCAAAATAATAAACGTCCATGTGTTGTCGTCTCTAAATTTGACGATCTTCAATAGTAAATGATGTATGTGAGCGCTAATCAATTTAATAGCAAATGTTCATTCCGTGCACACCTAAATAGTCCATAAAATGTATGTAAAAGTAGGTTGCAATTCATAATCTATTATAATTTAAAATATAGTAAAAAACATGTGATATGTATATTGTAGATTCCTCTTGAACATTGTTAATAGACGTTGAAGTATTTCCTTGTAGACGACATTTGTATTAGTTTTAGAGATATTACCATCCTGATCACAAACGACAACCTTCAAACCTCTTTTGCTTTTAACTCTTGAAACAGCAACGTATAGATGTTCGTGTGTGAAAACAGGACGTGGCAGGTACAAACCAAGTTTTGAAAGCGATTGACCCTGACTTTTGTTAATTGTCATGGCAAATGAAAATGACAAAGGAAATTTTTTCCTGACAATCTTAAGTGGTAAACGTTTACCGAACGGAGTAATTATCAACCTTGGCATGATAACCTTATTAAATTGCTCACAAGAGTTTTATAGCATAATTATTTAAAGATAACTCACCATCTTGGTTTCCTTCATACATTTTGTTATATGAACTCAAACTCACATAGCATTAAATACACGCTTACTTGTAATAAGCCATAAGCCCAATCCCTATCGTAAAAATTGAGGAATATCCTTCACAATGTTGTTTATTGACATCTTAAGAAATAATATCTAATAATAGTATCTTAAGAAGATGGAATAATTCCATTTGAAACATGCATATAGTTTCATCGTATATTGTTATACGCAATTTAAACTTCAAGTATTACAAAAATTACAAACTCATCATCACATGTTAGTTGTAGTTATACTTAGTTCATCTCAGCATCATGTATCAGTTACGGTTATATTATAAACTTATACAGCAGTATACCCTAAGTATGAAAAAGGCTACCTTTAAATCACCCTTCCTTATTTAGACACGGTACAACACTTATAAAGCAATATACCCATCATATAAAACATTAAATCATGATGAAATGAGACATTTAGAAAAAGATCAGCAGCACCCAATCCCGTCTTCCATGGTGTAATGGAGGAGGTGCAATGTAGACAACCTTAACCCTACCCGAAGGTAAAGAGGCTGCGTACAGAGGACCTCCAATCTAAATAAAATAAAAAATGCCACTATCGATCATGCTTACAAGCTTTTATACACTTCCGAAGTAAATGTAAAAATGGAATTACAGGTAACTTAGTAATAGATTAATGATATTTGTTCATAAATAGTTAAATACTCAAATAGATCATTCAAATAACAAAAACCCATTTTAGGGTTGATAGCAAAATCATGACATCACAAAGATGACAACACTTTAGGCTCCATCTACTTGCACAAATTATACGCATTTGTTGACGTGCCTCCTCTTTTCTGTACACATCCTTTGCAAACACACGCTTCATATTTGGCTACTTTATGTTTCAAAACCTGCATAATTTCGTCCAAACACTCCCTTAAAGACTTATACAATAAATATTAAAAAGGATTAATTAGGATACAGTAATTTGAAGTTATAGTATAATTTTCTGAGTGACACCAATTGATCTACAAGAATAGACAATATAATATTGATATATAGGCTCATTCAATGTAAGAAATTTAGCCCCATAACACAAACCAACATCAAAAGGTAAGAACTTTCTATGTTGGATAATCATCTTTATTTTTACGCATAAGAAACATAAAACTTTCTGAAATAAAACAAAACATTCCTTGAAAGATATTTTCTAGACGAAACATAAGCAGTTTTCAAGTAGTTGAGAGTTTATAAGAACCTCATATGTATCATGTTTTGAATCAGCATATCCAATATATAACACAAGATATACAAACTACATGTCAAAGGTGAGCGCATTATCTACCAAAGCAAACTTCTTTTATGTTATTAACTGGGTATAAACCCTTACCCAAAAAAAAAATAAAAAAAATAAAAAACGAAAAAAACCTTCTTTTATGTGTTCGAAATCTCAGTTTAGAACACACATGGAAATATTTAGCGAACAACAAGATAACATATTGACAGCAACCTTATATTATGACAAGTCATTTGAGAACGAAGCAAATTAACTCACCTTTAATAGAAAAGAAAGATTACCTTTTAGCAAAATTTCTTCAGCAATCCCGTAGGCATACCAAGGCTACAACAGATAAAATTAAAAGTATCATACGGTTGCCAACTCATTATAATATACACTGAAAGGCTGGAAAAAGATATAACAACCGTTTCATAAGGGATAGCACCAATAAATGCAACCACCCAGTCCAATTCTCAGTCCACATTGAAGCCTTGTTCTTAGAATTTAGAGTAAACCCATCACAGTAGAATACATTGCAAGTGTTTATAAGAACCTCATATGTATCATGTTTTGAATCAGCATAGCCAATATATAACAAAATATATACAAACTACATGTCAAAGGTGAGCGTATTATCTACCAAAACAAACTTCTTTTATGTTATTCACCAGGTATAAACCCTTTACCCAAAAAAAAAAAAAAAAAAAAAAAACTTTTTTTATGTGTTCGAAATCTGAGTTTAGAACACACATGGAAATATTTAGCGAACACCAAGATAACAAATTGACAGCAACCTTATATTACGACAAGTCATTTGAGAACGAAGCAATTTAACTCACCTTTAATGGGAAAGAAAATTACCTTTTCGCAAAATTGCTTCAGCAATCCCGTTTGCATACCAAGGCTACAAAAGATAAAATGACAAGTATCATACGGTTGCCAACTCATTATAATATACATTGAAAGGCTGGAAAAAGATATAACAACGGTTTCATAAAGGATAGCACCAACAAATGCAAGAAACCACCAAATCCAATTCTCAGTCCACATTGAAGGCTTGTTCTTAGAATTTAGAGTAAACCCATAACAGTAGAATACATTGCAAGTGTTTATCTGCATTCATAGTAAAATTCATTTTAATAGTGATTGTTAGTGTGTTATCATTTAAGGCAGGACTATTCCGTGATAGCATCAAGGTTACCACATCAATGGGCGTGAACTCCCTTTTAAATAATACTTTGTTCCTGTTGCTAAATGCCAAGAAAGAGTATTAGCAGCTGGGTACCTGGTATAAGCACAATGTATTAAATAGATCAGATGTATAATACTATGTAGTCAATGCATCTTGACTAATCAACTTAAAAAGGAGCCCTTAGTTATGTAAATGGCAGTATTTAACTTTCTATAAGAACATTCAACTCTTATATGACTCTTTTATATTTAATATTTATTCTACAAAATTAATCATTGTGCCGTACCCGAAAGTTCTTCTTTATAAAGAATTGACCCATTTGGACTTGTATTTAAAATTATTTAGTTATAAATAATACAGTGACATCTTAATTTTAAGGCTACAATATTAAACTATTTAGTTATATATCATGGTTAAATTCAAAAAATTTCATGTAAATGAGTTTGTCCTCGCAGAAGTTTGCTATATAAAATTAGCAATAGTTTGACCAAGGAGATGACAACACCACTATTTTGATACCCGATTTTGAATGATATCTCTAGGGGGTCACATAGAGAGTTCATAAAATTCCCATTTTGACATTAACCCGACCAAAGAATTTAGCAACAACACATAGAGAGTTTAGGAGTCAAAACCTTCCGGGGGTATGAAACTCTTAGTGCATTAGCATTGTTGTTCGGATCAGGAAGCACATCCCTTATACTGTTTGTACCCATCTTGACCTCATGACTCCAGCTATAGATAAAGAAATTAAGTGATCAAGTACTTCAAAACAAGGTTGTCAGGATCGCGATCCTGATCGTAGGATCGCACGATCCTACGATCCTACACTTAAAAAACGATCAGGATCGCAACGGGATCGTAAATCTGGTAGGATCGTTCAGGATCGTAGGATCGTTTACGATCCGATCCTGTTGCTAAACCATTTTTTTGGACTTTTTTCTTCTATGTGAAGCATTTAAGCCCCATGTTTGATTCAAAAAGCCCAATCTCAATCACTAATTCATTGTTTTTCTTTTTTTTTTTGAACTTTAATTCATTGTTTTTCACAAATGACCATTCGGTTTAAAGTGACAGATGCGCATTGTAGGAAATTAGTGTTAGCATTGGCTAAATTAAGTACAAAATTATTACGATAATGACTAACAATATTTTCACGACAACTACATGCTATTTTTACCAACACACATATGATTTATTAATTTATATTAAGTCTTACGTATGTACATTTCAAACAGGATAAACAAAAACTGGTTTATTTATTGTTCACCACGAAGTAAACTTTAAAGTATGGGCATTCTTTTTATTTTTTAACGTTATATAGTATACAAATTGACTAAGTGTAGACTTATGCCGAGATATATATATAGAACTACAGCCTCTATACAAAAATATACACATTTTCATAGGATCTTAAGATCCCGATCCGATCCTACGATCACGATCTTGCAAAGCCAAAAACGATCCTAGGTAGGATCCCGATCCTGACAACCTTGCTTCAAAATTCATACCATATACGAAAAACAAATACTAAAAGCCAATGAATAATGTACCATAAATTGGTAAAAATATTAAAAAAAAAAAAAAAAAAAAAAACATATTCGAATTTTCCTTACTTGTAGGCTTAATTTTACGCATGAACCCGATTATTATAGGACGTAATTTAAGCCCGTGCAGGTTATAACCTGTTTTAACACTGTCAGTGTCTAACATATTTTAGGTCATCACCATAAGAAAAATTGCCAAATATATATGGAAGGAATAACCTAATAAGCAAAATCTCTTGTTTAATTTCATAGAACACCTTGTGTGCTATAAAGAAATTCCATATGAACTTACCCCAACAGAACCAACTGCGTCCCTCAGTCTATCAGTCACCTTTATAACGGCATTCACCTGTATAAGTTCCTCAAGGTATAATTTGTAATGTTTTTATATGTGTTTTATCAACGAACTTAATATTAACATTCCTCGTGCATTACAACCAACATCATGTAAAAGCCAAATCATGAAAACTGATCATATTGATCAATCAAAGGAAAGCAAATCATAGATCCAAGGCTTCAAACCTAAAAAATAAGAGAATATAAAATGCCAACAATGTATTTCCAAGAGCATATATCATTAATAATATACTATTTTTGCAATGATACAGTTCCTAAGATCATACTTGACACAAACATTTTTAGTTAAGCAATTGTTTTGGAAGTGGAATATCCGTTAAATTAACTGGATAAAAAAACAATAGTTTACATAAGTAGAGTAACACTTGACCTTTCACTCATGGAAGCCTTGCGATAACTCCAGTTTTAATCAGCCTTGCAACTCAAAATCAATTTTGAATAAAAGATCAAGTTAAACTGAACTAAAATTCAAATTCAGTAACAAAAAGCATGAAATTGTTTTCGTCAGTATTATTGACAAAAGAAAGTCAATTTATAAACCAACATGATAATGAGATTGGCTTCCAACTTTTCTATAATAAAATCTTTATTTTACAGATAATATTTTCAAATAAAATTTATAAAAGGATGAAGTGTCGACTGACTTAACACCTTGCCATTCATGAGAATATCCAAGAATGGCAAGTTGGAAATCTGTCAAAACAAAACAAACCGAATCAATTCACCCCCAACTTGTTCCGTCAAGAATGATTAAAGAAATTATTTACCGGAATCATGTTTTATATACGTAGAAATTAAGTGGGAATTCTTACCATTGTGAAGGAATAATGAGATTATCATATGAATGGTATAATGAGATCACTATATAAAAAACTTGGTGCTCATACTACCTGAAGTTGTACCTTGACAAATACACAATCATAAATTGATTGACAGTTTGACATCGACATTATGCAACCTTGTTGAATGAAAAAAAGAGTATCAATGCGTTGATAACAAATAATAGAAAATAGTAGTGTTTATATGTCCTGATTATTATACCTTGCCCCTAGATTTCTTACCAAGTTTCATGTGCTCTATTTTTTGAGCCATTTCCTGGATCAATAATCAACGAAACAGAATTACTAAAAGTTCAATATTCAGGAATATAATGTCTGGATTTCGGCGCAAAGAATAAATATACAGAAAATGACCTTATTATCCTTGATGATATATTTCTTTTGGCATGTAGATACCATTTTTATCTCTAGCAGTATACACCTCTGGTCAAGCTACAGTTACAAATATTGATAATAATAGACTAAGTTAGGTTAGGAATGAGGGATAAGATCATAAGAGAAATTATTTAACAACCTTGCTCAAGGCGTTCAGTTTCATAATACAGGTCTTCATCAGTTTCTGATTGATCTGAAATGAGATAAAGATTTAAGTTTAGTCATTAAGGTTACAAACCGAGAAGCTTGTTAAATACTTAACTAACTGATCTTGCCTGCACTAACCTCGGGCTTGTTATTGATTTCTTTATATGATGAGCGTAATCGAATGTGCTGAGCTTTGTTGACACGATCTTCATCTGCCATCACTTACAACCATGAGTCCATGACCACCAAAAACAGAGAAATATAAAAAATATAAAATATAAACACAAAAAAATTACCTAAAATATGAAGAAAAAAAATACAAAAAACAGGGAACAAACCATGTAACCAACCATTCACAAAAAATGGGTCAAGATTGCCACCTTTAGCTAAACAATGAGAATAGCATGAGCGCACCGTTCATTATCCGGTATGGTGGAATTGAAATACCGATTTTGTTTTCCTAAGATAGACAATATTTAATCGAATAAACTAAAAAAACATAGATAAAATACCTTCTTTTCCCGATTTTCAATCACATCACATCATAAACATAAAAAATCAACAATTATACAAACCTAATCGATTTCAATAATTTGAAACCCTTAATATTAACATTAAATTGATACTTACCAATTCATCCATGATCGGTATTAAAAAACTGATTTGAAGGAGCAATTGATTTGAATTCTTTGATTGGTGATTCAAAACTGCCGAGTATATGCCATACCTTATTGTGTTTGTTTTTTGAATCAGAGAGATATGCTTTTGAAGGGATCTCATACAGATTGAATTGAAGTAATTGAGTTGAAACTGATTATTGAATACATTGAATGACATTCAATGATTTACAAAATTAACTTATGAAAGGAGCGTGTGAAGGAAGGAGTTGAATTCCGATTGTACAAAATGGGTGCATCAGAAGAGTTGTACTATGGCTCTAAATAAGGTATGACATTAAACCAATTTTTAATGCACCGTGCTTAGTAGGACTTGTACAAAAGCTTATTATATTAGATAAAATAGATGAGAGTAAAATTGACTTTTTATCAATTAAAACTAGCGTTAATTACACATAATCATAATATGTACATTTTTTGTTTATGGGACATTCTTTTTAGGACGGATGGGGCATGTATCAGCATCATAAAATATCATCTATAAATTATTTCGGAACTTTTTATTAGCTAGTTAGCGACAACCAAGTCCATTGCTAATTCCAGATTTTAATTGCTATCGAAATAATTAATTTGTTGTCATTGCTAGTTTAGTTGCAGTACGTATAAACTAAAGGAGAGTCATTAGTTAGTTTCATTGGGAAGTTAGCTAAGATACAGACTTCATTTTGTTCAGAACTATTGTTGCTCAAATAAGTTAGATGTGACAATTAAGCACAAATACTAGATACTAATGGTTTCTTGAGCTGGATATGATTGCTAACCCAATTTTTTATTTTTTTGGTAAAAGGGTTACCCCGTAAAATATTATTCCCAAAAAAAGGCAAACCAAAAAAAGGCAAACCAAAAAAAGCTGGTCAGGTGTGCCATCTAGCTTTACTTGCATGTCAAGAATTTCGAGCAACTGATCCTCATTTAGTGAGAAAACAAATTGATCTACTAGGAATCGGTTTCTTCTAACCGCCTCAGGAGAGTTTACTTTTTCTCCCGTTAGCATCTCTAGTAGTAAAACCCCGAAGCTATAGACATCACTCTTCTCTGTCAAGATACCCGTGCTGAAGTATTCAGGATCTATGTAACCGAGCGTCCCTTGAATGGCAGTGGAAACTTGCGACTTGTCCTTTGGAACGGACCGTGAGATCCCAAAGTCAGAGACTTTAACGGTGTAGTCATTGCTCAATAGTATATTAGAAGATTTAATATCTCTATGTATGATATTAGTAGTAGAATGCATATAAGCAAGAGCTCCTGCAGTTTCGACGGCTATCTTTAGCCTCATTCTCCATGTCAATAAAGCTCCTTGTGAGCTCCCATTTAAGTGGTGGTCCAGCGTCTCATTGACTATATACTCATAAGCTAGTAAAGGAACATCTGTTTCAATACAGCATCCCACGGGCTTTACAATATTAGGATGGCTGATTTGTGACAAAACATTAGAAGAATGAAAATCTTGACGGCTTATTTGTATTAACATTCTAGTTATGAAATCTCGGTAAGCACTGAAGGGGTTGAAGAATGAAAAACAAATGAATGAGAAAAGGGTGAAAAGAAATAGCCCTCTATTTTTTCAACCTTAGGGCAGAAACCGGGTTCAATTCATATGCTATTGGTGGTTACCGAGGTAACTCCGGTATTGAAGACAAGACGTCATGGACCCAGTGACGCACCTTCCCAAGCTACTCAAGTTCCTCTTAAAAGGGCTTGTTTCATTCTCACGGGGAACCTACATAATCTATTGACCTTCTCTTAGAGATTGTTAATATTGAAGAAGGAGACCCTCTCCCTAGTCTCCGGCATAGGAACCAAATGTGCACCATTGAGTCTAGAGCCAAGAGATCATCAATAAATCTCACTAGGACACAATCAATGAAGACTCACTATTTCACACAATGTGGAAAGAGAGAATACATCTTAAGAGTCCTACGCACTATCCTTGTGGTATTGCCAGAACATCTGAGTGATATGCTGTCATATTCACAATGAAGATGGAAAACCTTCTAGAGCCAACATCATACAAGCTCTTGGTGGGTGGCATGTGAGATCTACCCAACAGATCAAACATGTGACAACTGGACAGAAACGATGGGGCGATTCATATTTTGAATCAATCCTGGTTCAGGAATAGATTGACGGATACCTTTGAAAAACCGGTCGTTGTGCTTAAAATTCTTTTCTGTAGCACATCGACTGTGTATTAATGTCTCAAAATTATAAGGGTATTTTTATGATTGATAATTGATTCTCTAATAAAACCTTCGTTGTATTGCAAAACACTTTATATTAAGAAATACACGATTGTTTTTTTAAATCATGTTTCATCAATCAGTGAATCTTAATTCGCCGGTTCACTCACTCCGTGTTGTCTTCTTTGGGATGTTCTGGTTTGAGAACAGCTAGAGCAGCTGCGAAACCCTGTCAAGGAGATTCTTCGGAATTCTACCTGATCACAGGCAGTACTTGTACTGATAAACGGGGAACCGTGGGCCGTGTACCTCAATTCAACGAAAGTGATCAAAGACACTTTTGTGCACTTTTATTGCTAACTGTTGTATGCAGGAAACACCCGACGGTTGCAGCTGATCAGAATTGAGGCGTCAATCCATAACCACATGCTCACACATCACATTCATGTCTAAAGAAATCATGATAAGTGCATATCTTCATCAACGACTCTGATATTTTCATTCCATGCTTCTGCTATGCTGCTGCAAATGTCATGAATCAACAAACGCTTCCACAACTCTGATGAGAAAGATTTCATGATCCAGAATGTGAGCATGACGGTCCAAAAGTCACAACTCCACATGCTGGCAATCCTACATCGAATAAATTAGAGAGTATGTATTGCTGATGATCTCAATGAAAGCTCCTAATCACATATCAAAGAATCACTCAAAGTCAAGGAATCATTACTATTACATGCTGTTAAAGTTGTTGAAGCTACAAAGTCTGCGAGCTCGAGCATCAAAGATTATAGATTAATTGCTAAGACGCTTTCAATATAATTATTGGGGTAACCTCCCTTAGGGGGAGATTGTTAGGATTTAGAAAATCCATGCTGAAGTGTCGGTCACCCCAACGTATGTTTAGCATATTATAGCTCGTAGACGTAACAGTATATTAGTTAGATTATTAGTAGTATAAGTAACACCGTGGAAGAAGGACGGGTCTTTACCCACTGTATGCCTGATCCACAGCCCGAAGGAGGGCGAAGTCATTTGTATAAATAGCCCTCTCCCCACAAGGGAGAGGGTTGGATGTTCATTTGGTAATATAACCTTTCCTTTGTCTTATCTCTCTAGAACATCTCACTTTCTCTTTATAGAACTCTAATTCATACGCCCCTTTGTTGTGCTTAATTGTGTGTTTATGAAAACCAATATCTTACACCCCACAAACTTGCCCCACGAGCAACACCGTGCATCTTCTTGGGATGTCCCGCCTATCACCGTGGCTTTCGATGCCTAGACCTTGAAAAAAACAAAATTTTACTTTCCCGACACGCCACCTTTGATGAAACCCAATTTCCTTACCACTCAATGACACCCGAATCTCCACCTTCCTACATCTTTTTAGACCCTACACCGTCCCCTCTACTTCACCAAGTGCTTACTAATTCCCCATCACCAACTCCACTACAGGACGTTCCTAATACTCATCATGAGCCCAGTACACCCCCTACTCCCATGAGTTTACCCAACAACCCACTACCTACAGCTCAACAACAATCAAACATCCCACAAACTGCACCCCAAAATCAACAATCACCAGCTCAACAACCTCCTACACCAACCACGACGCCTCGACCTAACCTACACAACCTCCCATCGAACCACCCGCACTCACCGCATGGTCACTCGGTCTCAATCATGCATTGTCAAACCTATTGAACGTCTCTCGCTTCATACCTCTCCTATCTCGCCCGTACCTAAATCCTCATTCCTCGCTCTACAAAACCCTCATTTGAATAACGCTATGTATAATGAGTATAATGCGTTAGTTAAAAATGGTACTTGGATTCTTGTACCACAACCCTCTAGTGTTAATTTTGGTAAGATCTATGTGGTTGTTCAAGCATAAATTTCATGCTGATGGGACTTTGAGTCGTTATAAGGCTCGTTTGGTTGCCAATGGTAGCAATCATCAACTTGGTATTGATTGTGATGAGACCTTTAGTCCGGTAGTCAAACCAGCTACCATCCGCACCATTCTTAGCCTTGCGGTATCCCACAAGTGGCCTATTCATCAGCTTGACGTTAAGAATACTTTTCTTAATGGGGATTTATCTGAGACTGTATATATGCATCAACCGCCGGGATTTGTGGACTCCGGGTACCCTCATCATGTCTGCCTTTTGCAGAAATCCTTATATGGACTTAAGCAAGCACCTCATGCTTGGTTTCAGAGATTTTCAGTTTATGCTACTCGTGTTAGATTTTACCATAGTCGCTGTGACTCTTCATTATTTATTCTTCGACAAGGCTCTCAAGTAGCTTATTTACTTATCTACGTGGATGACATTGTTCTTACAGCCTCCTCTACTGCCCTCCTACGACAGATCATTGCTTCCATGCACAGTGAGTTTGACATGACTAATATCGGGCCACTTAATTATTTTCTTGGTATTTCTGCTACTCGGCATTCTACAGGTCTTTTTCTATCTCAGCGAAAGTATGCTACTGAGCTTCTTGAGCGTGCTCACATGACCAACTCTAACCCTTCTCGAACACCAGTTGATACAGAATCCAAACTGGGTCCCGAAGGTGTTCCAGTTCAGGATCCTACTTTATATCACAGTCTTGCAGGTGGTCTTCAGTATCTCACATTTACCAGACATGATCTCTCTTATGTTGTCCAACAGATTTGTCTTTACATGCATGATCCTCACGAGTCACATTTAGCTGCCCTTAAACGTATTTTACGATACGTTCGGGGGACTTTGGATTTTGGTCTTCATCTATATTCATCCTCTACTACTTCTCTTGTTGGATATACATAAGCAGATTAGGCGGGTTACCCATCCACACGACGGTCTACTTCAGGATACTTTTTTTTGGGGTGATAATCTACTTTCTTGGTCTTCCAAGCTACATCACACATCTCCCATTCCAGTGCCGAAGCCGAGTACCATGGTGTTGCTAATGTTGTAGCTGAGACTGCATAGCTTCGTAACCTTCTTCACGAGCTGCATTCTCCTCTCTCTACTGCCACTCTTGTCTACTGTGATAATGTTAGTGCCATCTTTTTGTCTGCCAACCCTGTTCAACATCAACGGACCAAACATATTGAGATTGACATACATTTTGTCCGTGACGTGGTCATTGCTGGTCAGGTACGCGTTCTCCATGTATCCTCCCGTTATCAGTACGCATATATCTTCACTAAGGGACTTCCTTTAGCCTTAGTTGAAGAGTTTCGATCCAGTTTGAGCGTCCGACTTCCTCCCACTCCAACTGCGGGAGAGTATTAGTCGACATTGTGTACATAGGGCCGATAGTCTTCCTCTTGTATTTAAGCCTAGCCCATATGTAACTAATCTAGAAACATCTCTCGTACACTATATATTTGTAGTGTGATTATGGAATGAAACACACAATCAATTATACCAATCAATAGTAATATGGTAAACCAGATTAAACTTTCATATGAATTGTTTGTAGTGGACAATTAATTTGGTACCATTGAAAAAATACGTGGACTATTAATTTAAGACGATTAGAGTACCATTTTCTATTTTCTATATATGATACCAAAGGTTAGTTACTGGATATAGTTACAAGAAAATTTAATGTTCAAACCTCACATGTATATAATTGTACTTAGGGGTGGGCGAGGAAAGGGTGGTTGCCGATCATGGGATGTGTGGATATTTCAGTAAAATCATATTTCATCCGTTTCAAAAAACTGTTCATCTTACCATATATGTTTGTCTCAAAAAAAAAAAAAAAATGTTCAGATTTTACTTTTGGATAGTAATTATGACTTATTTTACTACTTTATCCTTATAATTAAAATATATATTAATTACTCATTCCTAATTTATATATTAACTATGAGAGTAAAATTGACTTTTTATCAATTAAAACTAGCGTTAATTACACACATAAGCATAATATGTACATTTTTTGTTTATGGACATTCTTTTTAGGACGGATGGGGCATGTATCAGCATCATAAAATATCATCTATAAATAATTTCGGAACTTTTTATTAGCGGAGAGAGATCCTCTCAAGTTGTATAACACAACTTGACTCAAGTTAGCTAGTTAGCAACTACCAAGTCCATTGCTAATTCCAGATTTTAATTGCTATCGAAATAATTAATTTGTTGTCATTGCTAGTTTAGTTGCAGTACGTATAAACTAAAGGAGAGTCATTAGTTAGTTTCATTGGGAAGTTAGCTAAGATACAGACTTCATTTTGTTCAGAACTATTGTTGCTCAAATAAGTTAGATGTGACAATTAAGCACAAATACTAGATACTAATGGTTTCTTGAGCTGGATATGATTGCTAACCCACTATTTTATTTTTTTGGTAAAAGGGTTACCCCGTAAAATATTATTACTAAAAAAAAAAAAAAAAAAAAAAAATTACAGAACAACGGGTGTCAGCCCAAAAAAAGGCAAACCAAACACACCTACATTGCTTAAGACCTAAACTAGCATAAGAAAGACAAACCAATCTTATGATCAAACACTATAAAGACATAAGAATAAAACTAACGGTTACTCAGACCACGGAGATTCATATCCATTGAGTCGCAAATTGGCTTGCACATCAAGGAGTTCCTCCTTCACTTCTTGCATCGTAGGTCTTGCCTCGCCTTCACGCCCCAAACAAGATTTAACAAGATGAGCAACTCGATAAAGCTGGTCAGGTGTGCCATCTAGCTTTACTTGCATGTCAAGAATTTCGAGCAACTGATCCTCATTTAGTGAGAAAACAAATTGATCTACTAGGAATCGGTTTCTTCTAACCGCCTCAGGCGAGTTTACTTTTTCTCCCGTTAGCATCTCTACTAGTAAAACCCCGAAGCTATAGACATCACTCTTCTCGGTCAAGATACCCGTGCTGAAGTATTCAGGATCTATGTAACCGAGCGTCCCTTGAATGGCAGTGGAAACTTGCGACTTGTCCTTTGGAACGGACCGTGAGATCCCAAAGTCAGAGACTTTAACGGTGTAGTCATTGCTCAATAGTATATTAGAAGATTTAATATCTCTATGTATGATATTAGTAGTAGAATGCATATAAGCAAGAGCTCCTGCAGTTTCGACGGCTATCTTTAGCCTCATTCTCCATGTCAATAAAGCTCCTTGAGAGCTCCCGTGTAAGTGGTGGTCCAGCGTCTCATTGACTATATACTCATAAGCTAGTAAAGGAACATCTGTTTCAATACAGCATCCCACGAGCTTTACAATATTAGGATGGCTGATTTGTGACAAAAGTACCACTTCGTTAACAAACTGTCCTATTTGGGTTGGATCAATCACCTTTGACTTCTTGATCGCCACCTCGGTGTTATCTATCATTATCCCTTTGTAAACTGTCCCAAAACCTCCTTGACCAATAATGTTGTTCGGATTGAAGTTGTTTGTTGCCTTCTTCAGCTCCTCTTCGGTGAAAATTTTAACAATTTGTGTCGATCCTTTACATTCAGAAAGTAACTTCTCGAAAATTGTACCTCCATTTCTCTTGAAAATAGCTTCTTTCTGTCTAGCAATACGTCGTTGTTGCAACAAACAGTAGGAAAGAAACATTGTAAGGGATGTTACTACTACGGCCGTTCCAATGCCTGCATTTAATTTTAAGTGTTCAATCGTTGGAGCATTTAACCAAAAAGAAACCAAACCATCATAGCATGACTTATAGGTGTATGAATGATGAACTTACCGATATATAGTCCAAGTTTCTGTCGATTTCTCATGTTTTTTTTGCAACCGGTTCCTTTCTTTCGTCCATCACCACCATGACCCTTTGGGCAATCGCAAGTATAATTTCCAGGAGTGTTATGACATGCATGTATGCAGTCGCTCAGATTAGGGTCATCACACTCATTAACATCTGGTCAATTATTAAATAGGCATATTATTACTTACACACAATAAGCTAAAACTTATATTTAGCGCTACATTCTTCATCAAGTGCAAGTGTTCAAACTGTAGCAAAAGAGGACTGAATTGTATAGAAATAAAATTAAACACATTTATAGTGCACGGTTAAGGGGAACCAATGGCTAGCCATTGGGGTATTTTGGGGACCAATGGCGCTGCCATTCACGCTAGTACACCACAAACATGCGCCGTTTGTCCCTTCGTTTGTCCCTTCGGACGCCGTTGGTATTTTTTTTTGTGAGTGAGTGGGGTATTTTATAGGGACTCACATGCACCAATAACAGTTAGGGGCTGTTTCTTTTTTTACTTTATGGGCAGGGAGTTATAGGATCACTAATTTAAGTAGTATTTCTTATTTAAAAGGGACTCACTATTTTTCTTATTTGGTCTATATACCCAAGACTTGAATTATGATGTCCTCCCCAATAAGTGTCTTATATAGACGTGGATCCCACATATATTTATAAGACTCTTAGTCTAGAAAAAAAAAGAAACACCCCTTTAGGGTGTTATTGCTCGGAATGGTGTTTTAATGAGGTGACACTGCACCTAGCTCTCTTATGTACCTAACTAAAACTCGAACAAGTTAATATTAGCCATCATTAGGCTCAAAACTAGAAAAACCAATTGAATAGCAAAGTTATACCTTGGCAGCCATGTTTGAGGTATGGATTTCCTTGGTAACCAACCGAACATTTGCAGCTATAGCCATCAGCGTTTTCAGAATCAAAACACTCACTATTTTCTTTACACAAGTAACCACCTGTTTTCTTCTTAGCTTCTTGACATTTTGTATTACCGACGGTCCAATCTAGCAGCATTTCATATGACCCAAGCCCTTCCTTGGTCAAGTTATATACATCAAACATGGAAAAATCATAGCGACCACCTTCAACAATGATTGCATAGCTGCAGCTCGTATAACCCTTCTTTCCCACATGATCTTCAGCACTCCTTAAAAAAAAGTGGAAATCCCTAAGATTTTTGGTTTTTATCATGTTTTGGCAACAATTGATAGATTTTGAACATGACACCATCGGAAGGCAGCCTCCACGTGCGGTGGGGCATAAGACTCTATATTCATAGCCGTCCTTGATGTATGACTCAGTGTCGCAACCTAAAGTCATGAACATGTTTTGATGACGAGATATTGGGAACCTTGATAATCTCGTCCTTGATTCGTCTAAAAAGAGGCTAGTGGTTTGGTTGTAACAGACCCGACCTACGCGTGATATAGCACGTAGATGACCATCAAGTGATATGTTCACCACATCTACATTCATTTTCCCTATCGACACTCTCCCTGTGGTTTCGTTACAGCTTACCTTATACTGTTTTCCGAGGTAACAGTTTTCTTCTATTCCAAAAGGGTAAGGAATGGTAATGTTTCCGCATTTGTTGGAGCATCCAGGGCCAGGTTTCGCTCGACTTATGATTGAATTCAAGGTAAAAGATAGGCTCAAGAACAATATTCGAAGTAGTTTGGGAAATCTCATAGCTATATTCTTGGTATAGTTTAACCATAGTCTTATTTGTTTCTTTATAAGTAGCTAGCAAAGATAGCGACATGGCCGGCTACGATAAACAGAACCTGCCGGGTACGAAATCTTGTCAAGATAAAAATATAAACATTAATAGACTTTTGTTTCTTATTAAGACAAATGGCATGGTTAAGGGTATAGTTTCTTGTAATACATCTTTGACCAAATATTAATATTTGATTTCTTTATGCATTAAAGCTTTGACCAAATAGATACCGAGAAGCTAAGTACTGTCTAGTGAGTAGTTACACGTCAAAACGTGTCATTAGAAAGTTAAATATCAGTCACTAAGTTGTATTTGGTTTCTTATGCATGGCAATGGCATGGTCTTTGGGCCTATAAGTCTACAACCAGTCGCTTGTCTAGCTATTGTCACTTTGTTCCTTAAAAGTGTTTTCACTAGATGTTCGTTCGACGGGTAATCTTAACCCGGGGTCCATTTTGCACCCACTACCACCTTCCCTAAAGGACCGCATGTAATTAACAAATTGTTCAGCTGTTTTGATAGGGTCAAAGCCATATTGCAAGATGGGATCTATGATGGTTCTGACGTGAAGAACATTTCCTACTTTACTATTTGCATGCATGTAGTCCTTAAATTACGTTCCCATGTTCCTTCTTAGTTTTGTTAAGAGTAGTTATACTCACGTTCTCCTAAAAAGTAGCAAATAGTTTATGTTTCCTTTCTTTAAATACTGTACTCGGCATTTGATGAAATCAGAGAAAAAAAAGAATGAAATAGTTTAAGAGTTAGTTCTTAATTTAGTTATAGTTTAGAAGGAGAATAACCATCTCGAATCGGTTTTTATCAATGATGCTTTCATCGACTTACTCGAGACCTCCAAGACAATACCCACCTTCCCTACAAGAATCCATGACCACCTGGCCGACAACATATCCAAACTCGTTGCATCTCAAACCGCATTAAATCCCCAACTCAAGATTATCATCGAAAAACAAAAACAAACCTTAGCCCTCATCTCACAGATCGTGCAAGCTAACCAACGAGATACCTGTTGAGTTTATAATACATGAATAACAATAAAACATGTAGACACCACAGAGTACACAGCGAAAGACTTAAGATCATAACAAATAAATAATTAACTGAAAGTAAACGTAACGTACCTCTTGCAAATGTCAGATCTCTTGAACAAAACAGAAGAAGTGGTTTAAAGAGTTGTCCCTTACCATTTTACAACTCAAACCAATTAGGTGTAAGAATAGTGTCTTACTACCACAGTTTTGTACACACGAATTAACCAACGAATCAAGCGATTGCTAGATCTAACACAAGTCCTTGTTTTTTATGAAAAACAAAACCAAAACACCCTATGGAGGGGAGTTCGGCCGAATAGAGCAAGAGAGAAGGAGAGGCAAGATCTAGGGTTAATTCAATGCACAAAGTATGAAAAACCTTAAGCCCTAGCCTTTGTATATAGTGAATGGAAATCTTGGAAAAGAAGTTAGGGTTTAGGGCTTGGAGATAGCCCCTTGGCCGGCCACCCTAAGGAGAAAAAAGATATCCGAAATCTTTTTCCTTTTTCAAGATATTCACCATATATTTCTCCCTTTTACATTTAACGGTCATTAGTCATTTCCGTTAAATACTTAACGATCGTTAGACGGACTTTATGTGCAATAATTAATCGTAAACATTAACATTAATTATTTAACTTTAATTCTCATTCGCTAATGTGTGCAATCCCGTGGTCACGAGTTCGAATACGGACATTTACGTATTTGTAAATATATACATTTCCAACAGCTCCCACTTGGATATGTTTACAAAACGTGAAATGACATTGGTTAGCGTCTAGCAACACGCCAATGCCCCCGGTACAACTCGTGTATGGTTTTCTAGAGAAAAACCAAGTTTTGATGATTCATCATCATATTCATCCTTTTGTTTCTAATACCATGTTAATAAGAATATGGATCTCACTCATTTCTTAATTAACTATTCTGTTTCTCGCTTTATGTGATTGATCAAGATTACCAATTCTTCTGAACATATTCCAGAAGACCTTGGGCATGGCCATGCAAACATCTTAACAACCCTACGAGGGGCCCAGCAGTATTATACTTCAAAATAAATTTGAAGAAAACAAATCCTATTTTGACTACAAGCAGGATTCACAGATTTCGCAACACTTCTGAAAACAACCCTTATAACTACCAGTTACGTATAACGTTAGATTGCTTCACAAAAAATGCACTATATCCATGACATATCTCTGGTATCTCAAGTCAGAGGATAAACATTCATGATATACTTAATGACTAAGATCCATAAAGTATCATCATGTGGGTGGGATAAGTCCTATACTCAATTCATTGAATATCATCTGAAATTAGTCATGCTACGCATTAATATACTTTCAAGTATATTCTAACTAATACTCAGATTTGTCTTAATTCAATATCATTCCCATGTTATTGATTGACAACGGACTATTTAGAATAACTTAAGTTATTCAAGGATTTAAACATGCAAATATAGGATAACATCATAATAAATGAATAATAAACATAACAAAATATTTTATTTCATTTCAATAACAATGTTTACAATATCCTTTTATCTAAAATACTTAGTCACAGATGGGCATGAAACTACTAGCTAAACGAAGTCCAAACTTATCAGACAAATGATTAAGTTTTTCACCAGGTAAGACCTTCGTTAAAGGATCTGCTAGGTTATCATCTATGTGAACTTTGAGCAACTCAATTTCACCTATCTCGACTTGCTCTCGAACATAGTGATATTGTCTAGGATAGTGTCGGGTGCCCTTCATGACTCCAGGTTCATGGGCAAAAGTAATTGCAGCAGAATTGTCACAATATACTTTAATAGGATTTTCAATCAACGGCATAACACCAAGCCCCGAAACAAACTTCCTTATCCAAACAGCTTCCATGGCAGCCTCAGACGCGCTATGTACTCACTTTCTGTAGCAGACATCGCAAGTGTTGTCTGTTTCTTGCTCTTCCAATCCACAACACCTCCATTGATGACAAATATGTAACCCGTCTGAGACTTCGTATCATCTTTGTCACATTTCCAGGATGCATCGCAGTAACCTGTAACAGACAGTTCTGCTTCTAGATTTCCCCCATACACTATGAACATATCTCTTGTAGCCCTAAGGTACTTGAGAATATCTTTAACAGCAGTCCAGTGAATTTCACCCAGATTCTGTTGATACCGACTGGTCAAGTTTTGAGCAAACGCCACATCAGGTCTTGTGCATCGTACCGCATACATGATAGATCCTACAGCCGAAGCATAAGGAACTTTCTTCATACGCGCCACCTCTACAGGTGTTGAAGCACAACCTTGGCTGCTCAAACCATGATTTACTCGCATTGGCAAAAATCCCTTCTTGGAATTTTGCATATTGAATCTCTTCAATATTTTGTCAATGTAAGCACTTTGGCTTAAACCAATTAGCCGCCTTGATCTATCCTGGTAGATCTTGATTCCGAGTATGTATGCTGCTTCCCCTAAGTCCTTCATCGAAAAACATTTACCAAGATAGGCTTTCACCTCATTCAGACTTGGTATATGATTTCCTATGATTAATATGTCATCGACATACAGAACAAGGAAAGTAACATGACTCCCACTAGCTTTGTGATATACACATGGCTCATCAAGATTCTGAGTAAATCCAAAATTTTTGATTTCTCCATTAAATCTTTTATTCCATTGCCTTGATGCTTGCTTCAATCCATAAATGGACCTTTTAAGCTTGCATACACGGTTAGGAAATAATGGATTCACAAACCCCTCCGGCTGTGCCATATAGATGTCTTCATCTAGACGACCATTCAGAAAAGCGGTTTTTACATCCATTTGCCAAATCTCATAGTCATAGTGTGCAGCTATGGCTATGAGAATCCTAATAGCTCTTATGTCCGCTACAGGAGAAAATGTCTCCTCGTAGTCAATGCCATAGGTTTGAGTAAAACCTTTAGCCACCAGACGAGCCTTGTAGGTGTGTACATTGCCATCCATGTCAGTTTTCTTTTTGAAGATCCACTTACTTCCACGACTTTAGCATTGGGAGGAAGGTCAAATTCAATCCAGACATCATTATCTTTCATGGATTGCATTTCCCCATTCATAGCAATCTGCCATTTATCCTTTTCGGATCAGCCATGGCGCCTTATAGTTGGCAGGTTAATTAAGATCCCCAACCATATTTTCCTCCACCTCTACGTTAAGACATAGACGGTCAGGTGCACGTATAGTCCTTTCATACCTACGAATGGGAACAACTTCAGGAGGAACGCCTAAGCTTTCAGGCTCTTCTTGAAGTTGGCTAGTAGTTTCAGAAGGTGTTGTATCTTCTTGATCATATTCCAGATCATATACTCTCCCACTGAGTTCTTGAGATATGAGATTCCTTTCAAGGAAATCTCCATACCTAGCCACAATGACTTTGTTCTCAGCTGGGTAGTAGAAGTAGTAACCCATAGTTTCCTTAGGGTATCCTACAAAGATACACTTAACAGATCTGGCTAGGAGCTTATCAGGTGTGTCACGTTTAACAAACGCCTCACATCCCCAGACCTTTAAGTAAGAAAAGTTGGGAGCTTTTCCTGTCCATATTTCATATGGAGTTTTAACAACCTTCTTTGTTGGAACCATATTCAAAATGCGAATAGCAGTTTCAAGGGCATAATCCCAAAAAGTAAAAGGAAGAGTCGTAAGTTCAAACATTGATCGTACCATGTCAAGTAAAGTACGATTTCTCCTTTCAGATACACCATTTTGTTGTCGAGTATAAGGAGATGTGAGTTGCTGGATAATTCCACACTCAGCTAAGTAATCTTTGAACTCTTGACTTATATACTCACCACCTCTATCGGATCGAAGAGCTTTAATCTTCTTACCGAGTTGTAATTCTACTTCACTTTTGAAAACCTTAAATGTTTCAAAAACTTCATGTTTATGTTTAATTAAATAAACATAACCATAACGACTGAAATCATCCGTAAAGGTTAAGAAGTAAGAAGCACCACGTTTTGACACATGTCTAAGTGGACCACACACATCAGTGTGTATCAATCCAAGTAGATCAGAAGCCCTTTCCACTTGTGGTGAAAAAGGTTTCCTTGTCATCTTCCCAGCTATGCAAGACTCGCATTTGTCAAATGATTCATCATTGACCGTTTGTAAAAGCCCATCGTGTTGCAGCTTTTCCATGCGTTTCTTGCCTATATGGGCAAGGCGACAATGCCAAAGATAAAAAGAGTCACAGTTCGACTTGCTCTTCTTATTGCTAATGCTATACAACAAATTATTTTCATTGGATACACAACCATCCATATCAATTTCAAACACACCAAGCATAGGAATTGCATTAAAATAAAAAACATTATTTAAAGAAACTGAAATTCCATAACTGGTAAAAGTGTGCACAAAACCAATATTTTTTAACAAAGAAACTGAAATAACATCCCTAACAATGGAGGGTGCATAATGACAATTATTTAGTTCTAAAATTAAGCCCGAAGGCAACACTAAATCAAAAGTCCCTATGGCTTCGACAACTGCACGCTTTCCATTTCCAACGTACAAGTATCTCTCTCCACAGGTCAGCTTCCTTGCTCCTCTAAGTCCCTGCGATGTATTACAGATGTGAGTACCACATCCTGTATCATATATCCAGAAATTTTGCTTATGAGGAAAAGAAAATAATTCAAACATAAAAATACCTGATGAGCTAGGCACCATCTTATTTTTATTCGAAGGCACTCATTCAGAAATACTGGACAGTTCCGCTTCCAGTGACCTGGTGAGTTGCAGTGGTGGCAAGTTAAATCCTTCTTAGGATTCTCCTTTTTCTTTGCAGGGTTCTTCTTAGGAGCTGGTGGGATGACAACTTGTTTCCCCTTTCCTTTTCCTTGCTTATCTGCTTGCGGCTTTGGCTTATTCACCCTACCACCTCGTATTGCTAGTACAGCAGGTGTAGGAGCCTTCTTTGGCAATCTCTTCTCGAAGTCTACAAGCATTGCATGTAACTCATTCACTGTCTTCCCCGTGCAATGCATGTTAAAATTGCGGACAAAATCACCAAATCGTTCCTGATTAAGGGAGTGATTGATGAGGCCGACACATACATCATTCGAGTAACCACAGCCGAGCGTCTCCAATTGGTCCAAGTGATGTTTCATCTCGAGGACGTGGTCGGAGATAGATTTGCCAACCTCCTGCTTGCAGCTATGAACCTTTTCAATAAGTTCATACAGTTCAGCTGCAAGTGGCTTTTCAAACATACGTTTGAGTTCATCTAACATGCTCATAGGCGGATAGTGTTCAAATTGTTTTTGAAATTGAGCAGACATCCCCGAAAGCATTAGACACGCCACATCATTATGCTTCTCATATTCAACACGATATGCCTCTTGTTCAAGAGCAGTAGCCGTGTCGAGAGGAGCATTAGGCAGAGGTGTAGTCAAAATATCAAGTCTTTTGGCAACACGAAGGATGATCCTAAGTGCACGATGCCAATCATTGAAATTAGGGCCAGTCAGCTTGTCTCTTCCAATCATATCTTTGAAAGCAGAACTCATTAAGCTTATAGTGTTTTCTAGTTGATGAGCCATCTACAGAAAAAGTTCAAAAAACCATAATTAGTATTTTGATAATTTTTCTTTTCAATAAACAATTAAATACCCAAGGTTCATATTCATATAACCAATTAATTATTATTGAAAACTAGGATCCAAATTGTCATAATCTCATCACATCAGTTGATCTGTTAGTGATGAACCTTATACAGAATGGTAGAGCTTTTGCTCAATTGCCAATTTCAATTGCAATTCCTAGATTTATGGGATTTACATATAGCCAATATCAATCGCCATGTAAACATGTTTTATCCCATCTTATGCCTTGAGTTTTCAGTTTTCACCGCCTAACTTAATTAAGTTGTCCAACTTAAGAAACTTCAAAATCAACCATGCCCATTCTCACGTCACGTGGATATTTTACCCTTTGATTACGATCTAAGTCACGTTCTCACGCAAATAAAAGGTAATCTTAGGTGTTTCCGTTTCGTTGGATGGCATATAACTTAAATTAAGGGTAATAATTTTTGATGTTAAATCAAATATGTACAAAGATGTCATGCATTCATCTTCGTAGCATAGGTTTTATTAAAACATTTATATACTTGTTTTAATGAATTAAGCTTTTCATCATCAAACTTTAATTGAGGTATTGGTAAACCAATTAAAGAATTACCTTTAATTCCTACTATATCCTACTGCTGCATGAGTCATAAGACCCAAGTTATTCGGATAATTACCACGAAAGTGGCGCGTAGAATTTAAAGTAAATCACCCTTAAGATTTTATGCACACATATAGGAATACTTGGTAGCTCCATTAAGACGCACAAACGAGTGGAGAATTAGGTCAGCGCGAAGCATATTACATACCCTCATCTTTAAGGTCACAATTTAATGCGTACCAACCTTATACCCATCACACAGTTTGTCATTAATGGGTGAGCCGTTCTAACTATTTTGTGTAAAAAATCAATCAATTAAACGATTATGATTATTATGCTTAAAAATACATGTTTCACCATTGTTTAGGTCAGTTTATTTTTCTAGTAAAAATACCCTTGTTACACATAACAAACAAGCAAGTATTTAAAAATAAACAAATAAACAATGAATGCATAACATAATAATAAACAAATAAGACGCACAAACGAGCGGAGATTTAGGTCAGCGCGAAGCATATTACATACCCTCATCTTTAAGGTCACAATTTAATGCGTACCAACCTTATACCCATCACACAGTTTGTCATTAATGGGTGAGCCGTTCTAACTATTTTGTGCAAAAAATCAATCAATTAAACGATTATGATTACTATGCTTAAAAATACATGTTTCACCATTGTTTAGGTCAGTTTATTTTTCTAGTAAAAATACCCTTGTTACACATAACAAACAAGCAAGTATTTAAAAATAAACAAATAAACAATTAATGCAATTAAACAGAGTTACGCAATACACATAAAATTGTATGCATCTTAGGGTTTCTAATCCAATTAAAACTTAAGTTTACAAAACCCTAATTAGGGCACTAAAAAACGCCCCCCCCTAAAAAATTAGGGTTTAGGTTTTGCAAACCCTAGATCTATGCATACAAATAATAACACAATCATGTTTATTTTATTTATGTGTTTCAGTAATTAATTACTTGTTATACAAGGCTCGTGATGCCACTGTTGAGTTTATAATACATGAATAACAATAAAACATGTAGATACCACAGAGTACACAACGGAAGACTTAAGATCATAACAAATAAATAATTAACTGAAAGTAAACGTAACGTACCTCTTGCAAATGTCAGATCTCTTGAACAAAACAGAAGAAGTGGTTTAAAGAGTTGTCCCTTACCGTTTTACAACTCAAACCAATTAGGTGTAAGAATAGTGTCTTACTACCACAGTTTTGAACACACGAATTAACCAACGAATCAAGCGATTTCTAGATCTAACACAAGTCCTTGTTTTTTATGAAAAACAAAACCAAAACACCCTATGGAGGGGAGTTCGGCCGAATAGAGCAAGAGAGAAGGAGAGGCAAGATCTAGGGTTAATTCAATGCACAAAGTATGAAAAACCCTAAGCCCTAGCCTTTGTATATATAGTGAATGGAAATCTTGGAAAAGAAGTTAGGGTTTATGGCTTGGAGATAGCCCCTTGGCTGGCCACCCTAGGGAGAAAAAAGATATCCGAAATCTTTTTCCTTTTTCAAGATATTCACCATATATTTCTCCCTTTTACATTTAACGGTCGTTAGTCATTTCCGTTAAATACTTAACGATCGTTAGACGTACTTTATGTGCAATAATTAATCGTAAACATTAACATTAATTATTTAACTTTAATTCTCATTCGCTAATGTGTGCAATCCCGTGGTCACGAGTTCGAATCCGAACATTTACGTATTTGTAAATATATACATTTCCAACAATACCAACACACCAACCATCACCACACCACAGACAGCTACACGACAAGTTATCACACCACCACCACTAAACACCATCAAACCAGAAAGCATCTCGAAAGCTTTTGTCACCCAAAACACTAGTACTACCGTGAAAATCACCACCACCATCGACCTTGTTACAACCATCACTGACATTGACGCTAATGTCACCACGCAAATTCCCTCTTCCCAGTTACCACCTCCAACTGCCAAAGAATCACAAACTTGTAAATGAAATTGCCACACAAATGCCTACTTACCGAGATTACAAAACACCAACATTCCAACATGATAAAACCATCTTTCATTCTGCCAACCTTCATCAAAATTATGGCCTTGCCACGCTCGGTAAGGAAATGTTACCCATCTTTGGTTGCGTGAAAACAGTTTTTGTCGGTCATCAATGTCATCCACCAAAGTTTGTTTTCATCCAAGTTGTACTGGAACCATCTTGGAAGCCACATGATGCAAGGGATAGAGCCATGAGCCTTGAGGACAAGGCTCGTTTTGAGGCGCAGAGTATTGATACGGTCAAAGCCATATTGCAAGATGGGATCTATGATGGTTTTGACATGAAGAACATTTCCTACTTTACTATTTGCATGCATGTAGTCCATAAATCACGTTCCCATGTTCCTTCTTGGTTTTGTTAAGAGTAGTTATAGTCACGTTCTCCTAAAAAGTAGCAAGTAGTTTATGTTTCCTTTCTTTAAATACTGTACTTGGCATTTGATAAAATCTGAGAAGAAAAAGAATGACATAGTTTAAGAGTTAGTTCTTAGTTTAGTTATAGATGAGAAGGAGAATAACCATCTCGAATCGGTTTCTATCATGTTTCGTGCGAGTAAACCTAAGACCTATACATTACAAACTAGCCCTCCCTTTCCTGATTAGAAGTAGTGTGCATAAAAGTGTTATTAGGGTTGGTTTTACGGTGATCGTTTTCATAGCTACATTATTTGATGCAAGTCAAAGAGTTATCATACTCTTTCATGTGATTATGTTTTGCCTTTTCTCGTAACACTTTGGGTCAAATTTGATGAGATAATCTTTTGTGTTTAAGATGTAGCATTTGCTATCAAACACTTTGAAGTAATCTAGAGTTGGTTTCCCACCTCTCAAGATTTTGTATCGTGTTTTTCCTAAGATTGGCCTAATGAGAATCCTATTGAGTATATAAGTAGAGGTGTCTACGGCATTACACCAAAACTTTTATGGTATGGATTGTTCATTTAACATTGTTCTACTCATTTCTTGTATAGTACGATTTTTTCTATCAACTACCCAATTTGATTGTGGATTGCGTGGAGCCGAGAAATTATGGGTAATACCATTATCATCATAATAAACTCCAAATTGCACTGCATATTCAAATTCCCAACCGTGATCCATCCTAATGGAAACTATAGAACAACCTAGTTGATTTTGGATTTTCATACTAAATGTTTTGAATTGCTCAAAAGCTTCCGTCTTATTCCTTAGAAATCTTGTCCAAATGTACCTATAATAGTCGTCTACAATTACTAAGGTGTAGAGATTTCGTCCGTACGGCGCATGGACCGAAAAAATCCATTTGAAGAAGTTCTAGGCATCTAGAGGTCGAGACTACATTTTTAGCTTTGTGACTAGAATGTGCTTGTTTTCCAGTTTTACAAGTATCACAAAAATGTTGATCAAACTTAAGTTTTGGTAGATTCCTAACTAAATCCTTAGAGGCTAATGATTGTATCAAACACATATTCGCGTGACCTAGTCTCATGTGCTATAATGTAGAATTGTCGTTAATTGTTGCTAAGCATATATTATTAATCGACTTATTTCCCATTTTCATAACATATAAATCACATTTCCTAATTCCCTTGCCAATGATTTTTCCATCCTTAATGATCTCACTACCCTCGTCACAAAATATCACTTTGCATTTTTTATCGCATATTTGACTAATATTTAGTAGATTAAATCTTAAGTTATCTACATGCTCAACATTGGCGATTGTAAGAGAGTTGTGAGTAATCCTACCTTTGCCAATAATGTTACATTTGAGTTTACTTCCAAAAGTGACATTACCTCTATTGCATGGTTGATATGATGAGAATAGCTTTCGATTCCCCGTCATGTGATTTGTACATCCACTATCTTTAATCCATTCATGGGGCTCAAGGTCGATTCCTAAGCATATCTCTTTTGAAGTTCCTGCCATTAGACATGTTTTGTATTTGGTTTTGTCATTGATCTCTTCGTCGCTATCGCTCCAAGCACCTCCGATGTATGCCTTTTGGTTATTTTCTCTTAGTTGTTGAGGACATTCTCCTACTAGATATCTTGGATCATCACATCTAAAACATCTTCTTCCGCTTTTGCCATATTTATCATCACGATTCTTTTGAGACGTCTTCTTGTCATCTCGAGGTTGTCTCACGTATCTACCTCTTCGTTTAAAGAACTTCTTGAAGTCTCTAACCGCCATGGCATATTCTTTGTCTTCACTCTTCGAACTTTAGCTTTCATTATCACTAGATTCCTTTTTAACCTTTAGAGCAAGAGATCTCCTTTCTACTTTGCTTTTGACTATTTCAAAATCATTTTTTATGATTTGCTCGTGAACTTTTAGGTTCCTGATGAGTTCATCAAGTGATAGTGAAGCTAAGTCGTTGGATTCTTCTATCGCCGTGACCTTTGCTCTCCATTTTAGATGTAAAGCCGTAAGAAATTTTCTGACATAACTCTTGATAGAAACCTTCATCAAGGGCTTTTAGACTAGTAATAATAGTATTAAATCTTGCAAAAGCAATATCTATAGATTCGTCTTTAGGAATGACGAATTATTCATATTGTTGAACAAGAAGATCGATTTTGCTATCTTTGACTTGATTATTAGCTTGATGAGTGACTAGCAAAGTTTTCCAAATATCCTTAGCCGTGTTACACATAAAAATTCTTTGAAATTCCTTTTTGGGTAAAGCACTATAAATAAACATTTGTGCTTAATCATTTTTTGCTAATTTCTTTTTAAGATTATGACTTTGTTTTTCATAAGGAACTACTTCACCCCTTTTAGTTTCCGGATTTTGTTTAATAGGTTTAAAGTCACCCTTAGTAATAATATGAAAAAATCAAGATCTTTTGATTTCATATAAGTTTCGAATCTTATTTTCCGATAAATGAAGAAATAGGCTTCGAAAAGTGGTGGTCTTTTGTATAGATTGCTCTTCTTTATATTTGTCAAAATTCATAGATCAATTCAAGTTTTAAGATACAATATATTTTAAAAAATCTTGGTTGATGTGGCTCTAGTACCAATTATAGAAACTAAAGGGGGAAAGGGGGGGGGGGGGGGTTGAATAGTTTCACAGTTTTAATTATGTTTTTAAAACCTTTTTCAAGTTTTTTTTCAAAGACTTTTAGATTCAAAGTTTATGTGATATCAAAGCAACAATATACAAAGAATATAAACAATGATACAAATTAAGAGGGATAGAATAGTAAAGGTAAAGAACAGTCAAACCAAGACACAGAGATTTATAGTGGTTCAGCTACAAAGCTCTATCTTCGCCCTACTCCACTCCTCGAGTATCACACTCGAGAGTTCACCAACGCTATATCAACAAGCTCCCTTATGGTGGAAAAAACCGTACACCTTCGCTTACACCAATTTACGACACTAAGTGGAGTGTCGAGTTCTAATCCTAGCTAGAACCAATCTACACAACACTACACACAATAGCAACCACTATACATAACACCTTACAGACCAACACCAACTCCGAATTTACTCACAACACAATTCCGAGCTTACACACAAGTCAGATCTAACCAATTACATAAGAATCAAGATATAGAGAGTTTATATTTAGGAGAGAAATGTAACAAAGGTTACGAGGTGAATGCCTATTCTTCAACACTTCGTTTCTTGATGAATACGAGCGTTCTACTTTGAGGAAGGATAGATGTGATCACTTGTAAACAAATTACAACAAGTTAATATGATCAAAGAAGTGAGATTTGAAGGATTTAGAAAGACATAAAGTTTTAGTGCTCAAGAGGTGAAGTTTTCTGCTGAGAATAATGCAGTATTTATAGGCATCAGGAAGAGCGGGGGACGATCCCTTAAACATGGACGGTCCCATATATATAAGGGACCGTCCACCTATAGGGGACCGTCCCATAGGACGCTCCTGTTTTTGTCCTTATGTGGTGAAATATTCTAGTGAAAATTTAACTGATTTGGGAGGGAAAACCAGATTTCAAATAGTTTCTTTTGAATAAAACATTTTTTATAATTAGAAAATTAATTTGTATAAGTTATTTATATAAAAAGGTTTTGTCACATTTATGAAAATGTGAGTTTTAAGAACAAAATAATATCTTTGGTCACTTTACTAAATAGACATATTGTTTGTTCATACCTTAAGTGATGTTGTAGTTGAAACGAACTTTTTCGATTAAAAACTTATCAAGTATGTTTTTACGTAATATGTTTTTACATTTTGTGATTATCAAAATATATAAATGTCGAATAATGCAAATGACGTTTGTGACATTGTTTGTATTAACCAGCTAGTTATAATGTCAAGAAAAGGTTAAAGTATAAAAGCCAGGAAGACACAAGTGAGATCAAAGACTTTAAAGTCGTATGAGTATGTTGGAAGTTACACAACCACAATCATGAGAAGTTGTTGATCAATGGCAAGGATGAAGAAGAATTCACAAGTCAAGATCACAAAGTATGAAGGAACAAATGAATCAAGATTATCCTATTACTTCACACAAGGTTCAAGATCAAGTCTTCAATTGGTATCAAGACTAAGACACTAAGAGGCATCATTTATAAATGATCATCCCTTAGGGGGAGATTGTTAGGATTACAAAAGTGATGGTCATTTACCGTTAGAGACCTAGTACGTTATGATAGAAGTTGTAATAGTTGTGTATCAGGCTAACGGGGATTACCAAAGCTTATAGGCCATATGTTTAGACAACACTAGCCTATGTAACCCATGTCCAAAACCCACGAACCATATCTAAGCCCAAGCCCACCAATAGCGAGGCGTTGGAGGATAAAGCCGCACAAGTTCTCTCACTTGTGTGGCGTGTGTAACTATAGTGATAAGTGTATAGTGTGTGTTTTGCTATACAAGGTTTACCACCATCTATTTCTTTCTCAAAAACCCTAAACGCCTCCTCTCTATCTTTCTATCTTCTTTTCTAGTAAATATTAAGCCGCGGTTGATAGTGGTTAGGTTAGTATTTGGGTATCTACCAAACCGATCGACCAAACCCTTACAAGGGTTTCGGGTTTTTGTCTTTTGTCTTCCTAGTCTAAGGCGTACGCTTTTGGGTGTACGATTGATGTTAAGACTAGCATCTCGAGGGTATTGTATAACGTGTAGTGTGGATCAACCGTAGTGACAATCTGAATTGGTTATTTGGTTTCTTCGATCATACCGAGCTCACAAGATTGGTAACACATCTTTTATAACTTGATTAATTGCATGAATCATATGATCCATTTTGGAGGTTTTAATCGCTTCCGCTATCTCTTTTATTTAATACATTTGAAAGTCTAATATGTTAAATTATAAATATAAAAATCGTTGAACCCCAACATCTTTAAGGCTCACAACTTTCTGATGATAACAAGACCCGTCAATTCTTCCACCTGATAAGTGTTGTCCCAAACTCTAGATCGAAATATATATAGATTGCAAAGTGTATAAATGAATAAGTATATTTGTCTATTTACATCTAAACGTTTTACATATGAACGTATATATATGTTCCTAAACGGTATGAATGAACCGTTGTATCCATTCGGTAATAACCGAATTTTGTAACTACCTTTTGTAACCGCCAAACGGTTACAAACTTTCTAACTAACACGTTTGGTCCTTCGTGTATTAATATATACATAAGAAGCATAAGTATCGAGATTATCTGTTCACATTCTCCTCCTTAATCTTGATTGTTGCTTCGTCCTAAGTCTTAAACTCCGAGCATTTGTCGCATAGTCACGAACTTCAATCTTGGTAGAGCCTTCATTATAATATCTGCTCTTTGTAGTTCTCCGCTGACATGTTCCACATTGATGTGCCCATTCTCTACGCATTCACGAATGAAATGGTAGCGAATATCGATGTGCTTGATTCTTCCATGAAAAACTGGGTTCCTGATGAGTGCTATTGCTGAAACGTTGTCGACCTTTAGCGTTATCCTTTTCTCTTCCCATCCAGTTAATTCACTAACCAGTCGTTTTATCCATAAGGCTTGACATGTTGCTGCAGTAGCCGCCATGAATTTTGATTCACATGATGATAGCCACTTTGTTGGTTGCTTCTGAGTGCACCAGGTAATAGGTGACTCTCCGAAATAAAATACTATCCCAGTAGTTCCTTTTCCTTGATCGGTGTTGATTCCATAACTACTGTAACTGTAACCTGTAATCTTACAGCCGCCTTCTTTCTTGTATATTATGCCATGCTCCTTTGTTCCTTTAATGTATCGGATTACTTGCCTTACCGCCTTCAGGTGATGATCCTTCGGGTCTTGCATGAATCTTCTGAGTAGTCGGACTGAGTAACTAAGATCTGGTCTTGTGTGTAGTAAGTACCCGAGACTTCCAATTAAGCTTCTGTAATAAGTTGCATCAACTGAGTTTCCATCTTCTGCCTTGACCAACTTAGTACCGGTATCCATTGGTGTAACACCCCAACCCGGCAAGGGTAGAAGTATTACATTCTGGTGTCATATCAGAACATACAAATAAATTTTTTACAAGCGGAAGCCTTATAAAATAAAATACCAAGTCATAAAAATGAATGACTTACAATGAAAATTACAAAATCCAAAATATCAAAATGAAATGAAAATCACAACAATGGCTCTTCAAAATAAGTCCCAAAGATAATAAGGTAACTAAGGTCGGTCCACTCAGATAATCCAAATCTCAGCCCACCAAAGCCCATCTTCCACCCTAAAACCTGCCGCAGGAAAAGAAATGCGGCTGAGCTTAAAAAGCCCAGTGAACAGATATAACAAAGCGAATGCTAAACAAAATCAGAAATACGAAATAAAACAAAGGAAACAATAACAAGGTCGTAACGGAAGGGAAACAACGAGTCAATAAGGAACCTGCAGAATAAAATAGTAACAGATATCCAGAAAGAACAGATAACAGAGGAGAACAAAGCAAGTAACGCATCAATGACATATACATAAGCATATCTAAATAACCAGGCATACAATTAATCAGGAAATCAGAATACATAAAAGCCAAACAGAAATCTAAAAGCAAGCGGAAACAATTAATTAGAAAGTGAGCATGGCAATCACACAAGTCAAGTAACCCACAGTTAATAACATACAAGTATCATAACAGCAGAAATACTATCAGCAGTCAAAACATGATAGCCACACGTATCAAGTAGGAATACAACATGAACATTTTAATTGAATGAATTAAGGATATAGCAGGGCAACTAAACACATTAACTAGACGAATAATATAGGCTGAACCATTTACATCATCAAACAGTGGCATAAGCAAGAGTGTGAATATGGCAGGTCAACAATTAGCAGATAAAGATACTAGCGGATAATCATAGTCCATGAGATCAACTGAACAAAAGTATACATTATATACATATAAAACAATCGATTACACACTAGCATGGTCACCAGACAAATCAAGGGTTACATAACAGTAAGATAACATATAATCAAATGACAACAGGTGAATCATACAATCGCATATTAATCATATCGTAGCAGGGTAAACGGTAGCCACATAAAACATGAATAACATAATCAAATTCAATAACCATATAATAACCCGGTACATGAATGGAATGGTAGTCTGAAGTAACGGAATAAGAGTATGACAGATCAATGCAATGGAATATAGCATGGTAGTAGAGTGAGTCACATAAAGGTACTGAGTAATGGATAATTAATACAGAATATGGTGCGTTGAGGAAATATAGAAGGTACAATATAGGTATATCAAAAGTGTAAGGGTTGTCAGAAATCTATCCCGAGCCAACAATACAATACAATAATATCAATAGTGGCAATAGCAGCCAAGTATCCAATAGTAGCCATTGTATTCGGAGGGGTGACCTCGGAATACCAAACCAATAGGAAGGGAGACCTCAGTAACCAATGGAGTAGCTAGCTCCCAGAATGTGAGGGGGTGTATTACACACACGCACCACATCACCAGAACAGTATATATATCAGTAACAGTACATTACAAATCTAGGATGCATCCATACCGCAGAACAATAGTGGCCATACAATATATCTGAAGCGCTCATAATCAATACAATATGGGGACGGTGTGGAACATCACTCATCTACATTGGAGTCATGCCATTGGTGCATCAATGACACGGACATGGAACCCCCATGCCTAGTTTAATGGCTCGGGTATCAAACTGACAGGTCAACGCAAAAGGTACAAAGTGTAGCAATATATCAGTCATCATAATCAGAGTTCAATATCAATGGCTCCCAATTCAGAGGTTCATAGCAATAGTTCAATATCAAGGTCCATTATCAAAGGTTCAATATCAAAGGTTCAATAGCAAAGGTCAATAGCAAAGGTTCAATATCAAAATGGCAAGAGATTAAAGATGCAAAGAGATCATGAGAAACCTTATAAGAAAGGTCAGAATATATGTACCTTAATCGAAGCAAGCAAAATAGGAAAGTAAAGTCACAAGATGAATTAATCCCGCCGCCCGGAACCTATATGAATTAGATAACGCTTATTAAGATCGGATTACTCATTTTAGACGGCTTGCCATTTTTAGCAGGTTTCCACTTTTAGTAACTTTCCATTTTAGGTAACTTTCTATTTTAGGCAGGTTTCCATAATTAGTAACTTTCCATAAATATCAGGTTTCTATATTTAGTAAGTTTCCATTTATGATGCATTTAATGTCATATTAGGTCAAATGATGCGAAATGAGTGTTAATATACTTTAAGGATCATTTATGCCAAGTTACACACGTTTATGGTCTAAAGTGTAAATATTACAAAGTGTAGGGTCTTGAGTGTAAATATATCATACTTACTCATTTTACTCATTTACCCCCCCCCCCCTTTTTTTTATCAAGTTAACACATCACACCTTTAAGTTTCATCAATTATAAATCACCCCTTTTTAATTCATGTAAGTCGTATGCATATATATATATAAACAAGCCCTAGATTAGATTAGGTTTTCTATTAACGTTATAGATCATTAAAATTCGATAAATACTAGTTTACACGACTTTTAGGTGGTCTCCATATTTAGGTCGAGGCATGTGAACCCTAAACTACCATACGACCCAAATCAATAAGCCAACGAAACCCTAGTTGTTATCATGATTTCCATATACGTTGTTAACCTTTTTAGACTCGATTAATACAAGTTTATATAATCCCTTGTGATCCCTTCCATGTTGTCAAGACCCTCACCCACATCAGAATTAATACGCCCCATTTTAATATATCAAAACGAACTTTAAACCTTGTATCATTCGACCCAATATTACTAACTGTCACACCCCCAAAATATCGCAGCGGAACGATAGTGTCATTGGGGTATAACGTCATAGCACAAAGTATGGATACAGAAAACGACCTCTATAATGAGACGTTTTAAAGAGTTTACCATTCGATTTAATTAGTTAAAGTTTACAAGCTTGAAATCCCAAAGTTTGATAATACACAAAGAGTTTACAAAACATGTCGAATGGTAATTGTTAAAAGCACAAGACTCCAATGTATGCCATGCGACCCAAAAGCTCCATGAAATGCTATCACCTTAAGACCTGAGATAAACATGCTAAAAAGTGTCAACACAATGGTTGGTGAGTTCATAAGTTTGTTGAAAATGATTTGAAAAAGTCTATAAGAAATGTTGATGCAGCAAAGGCCTTGTAAATCCACTCAGTTCCAAGTTCCGCCCATACAAAACTTGCAACCTGTGTGTTTACAATCCATTGCCAAAATATGGAATTGTCAATCTTGTTTGTAAGTAGGACATATGTGCATACGATATATTCATGAACTTAATGCAAAGAATCACAGCCAACTGAACCTCACGACGAGTCTAACTTGTTTGTTGTGTTGCATTGAATAACTTGAATAACAGATTATATTCACCCAAGGTCACGTCATCAAGGACACAAGGGTGGGGGCGTCAGCCCGATAGTACTATCAATACCTCTCTGCCGGCTCCCGCAGGAGTTAACCAGTTGCTAAAGTTTGTATGTTGATGCATAATTGAAAACTAGTTTAGCACATTAAGGCATATATCGCAATAAACCACACACAATGTCCAAAGTGTATAAGAAGTATATTGTAACACAATTGTATAAATAGTTTGAGTATTCGCAAGAGTGAAACAAGTATTTAAGCATGTATCTCCCCCAAATAGTTTGTAGAATTTAAACAAGTAAAAGCGGGGTATGATCTCACAGTAGTATGTCAAAGTTTAGAATATTTGTGAAAGTAAATAAAAATAGTTTGAGCATGTATCTCCCCCAAAAGTAATTGAAAATGTATATAAGTAGGGGCTATGAAACTCACCTGGTGTGATTGATATGCTAACAAAATGAAGTGCACGAAAGTGAGACTCGGAAACTATCCGCGACCTAAAATGAATGTTATGACTTGAGTTATGATATGTTGTCGTGAATGCATGATTTTGAAAACGTATCACCCAATATGCTACTTGAAAACTAGTTATATAAAAATATTGTTACTTGAATGTGTGACGGTTCCTTGTAAAAATAATTACTACTTTTGAGTTAATGGTGAAGATATAGTTAAGATTACGCAACGGTTTTAGTAATTGACAAATCGGTTTACATCGGACTTAACGTAATGTATACATAGGAAAACTAACTCGTTTTTAAGGTCCGTTTCCCCCGAAACGTCCGTTTAGGCCCTCAAAAACCTTGATTAAAATCCTGACAGCTTACTAAAGCTGTGAATAGTGTTTTCAGCACGTTTTTGACTCAAAGTTCGGTTAACCATAACTCACTCGTTTTAAGTCCGTTTTTCAAGTTCTTTATATCCACGCGAAGGTAATGAAGAGTACTAATATATTTTTAAACTTCGGAGACTTCACAGAAATTTTAAGGCCACTGTTTGGGTCAGTTAAAATTCGGACAGCATAAACATTTTCCGGAAAATTGTAGTTTTTAAATCGTAACTTGGAAACCACGTATATTTTTCGTTATAACTCCGTTTTAGTCCGTTCAAAAGGCCACGTTCATAACTAAAAATCTATTTTCTAAAACTTTAATAAAACTTATAAAAAGGACTAACTTTTCGGAAAAATTATAAATTTCGACAGCGCTTCCGCGCTTATTTTAAAATTACCATTTTTATCTACTTGTTTAACCACAACTTCTCCACAAAAATCCCTTAATCTACTCATCACCAATCCTACTAGTAAAACAACTTCATTTGATCATAACCAAAATAAATATTCATTATGAGGCTAAAATATATATACAAACTTAAATAAACATGTATAAAATTTATGTAACCATTTCTTCCAAAAACCACAACTAGACTTTGATGATCCATTTTTTCAAACTTCTCATTTTTATAAACTTTTAACTAGCACATGATTGTTATAAATATTTATAGAGCACATATGGGTGATAATCTTTGATAAACATGAATAAAAACTACAACTTGAGCAAATATGATCATATGGACTTCATGAAATGTATGAAAAATATATATGAAAAAGTAAGAGATGAAGTTTTATGCTTACAAATTGCTTGATGAGGTTTAGTGAACCAAGGATTTATCCTAAACACCCTAGGTTTTTTTTCAAAACCTAAACAAAGAGTGTTACTAGATTGTGTAGAACTTGATTAACAAAATGTTTGATGATCACTTCTTTGAGCAAATATGGTGGCCGGATTTTATGAGAGGAAGAAGAAGAGGAGACTTGACTTCACACTTGAATTATTGGATGAATGTGTTTAATGTATGTAGTCTTTGGAGTGTAGACTTATATAAGTAGAAAATATCTAGCAAATCTTTAGTGAATGATACATTTAATGATACATATCTTTTCTTTTCTTTTTTATTTATTATGTTTATAAATATGTAAGTGTAAGTAAATGTAAAGTTACTTGAAAGTAAGTAATAATTTGTAGTATTGTTGAGTAATATTTGTAAGTTGTATACACATTTGAATATTTAATGTAGCGTTAGATAAAAATAAATTTTCACGTGCCAAGATAAAATATATTTAGATCATAAAAATTATAAAAATACATTTCTTGCAAAATTTGAGTGATATAGTAATTATCGCGTAGTTTTTAAGAAAAGTGTCGTAATAATATAAATTTAACGATTTATATACCAAATACATTTAAAACACTAGGTAAACTCATTATATTATTTTTAAATCTTAATATGAGTATTTAAATATATAGGAATGATTTTTGGAAGTGTTGAATTGATTGTTCAAAATAATACTTACGCGATAGCGTTTATTTAATAAGAGAATAAAGTGTAATGTAAAATGCAAAACCATGCACAAACCGTTATGAAATGATGAATATGGAGTATGAGAAATGACCGGAAAATGAGAATTGTGACATTCTTCCCCTGATAGAAGAATCGCGTCCTCGCGATTCAATCGCTGATACTTAAAGTTCTACCCTTAGGTTTAGAGAAATCATAATGTATGGTCAAAGTGTTTATGTCAAAACTTACGCGTCTAGGTTTCTTATCTAAGGAGACTCACTGAATCTGAATAATACGGTGGATCACTTAATGGTCTAGGAAAAACGTACCCGTTACGCATTGCGGGCTTCCTCGGTCCCTATATAGAATGCTCGACCTCGAGGTGGACTGATATTGAGTACAGGGTTTGGGTTATTTCCTTCAATTGCTAAAGCTAGGTTTTGGTTACCTTGTGGTTGCTTCTGCGTTCCATTCAACTTAGGACAATTATTCCGGAAGTGGTTCGGGCTGTTACATTCAAAGCAAGTCCTTTGATTATTCCTTTTACACTGCTCCTTAAAATGGCCGTATCGATTGCAATTTGTACACAAGCGGCAGGGCTTGGTCTTCGGGTGATGATAAGCACATTTAGCACATTTGGGATGTGTACCCGCATACTCTCTTTGTTCAGTACCAGTTGCCACAAAAACTCTTGCCCTTTTGTTGTCTGCTACCACGTCTATCTGCTTATTCGACCCACTTGCTTCCTTCCTCTTATCACTGCTCTTCAAAGTACCATTTCTAACCATCTCGTCTGTCAGGGTTCCTGCCCTCAGTATCGCACTTTGTATTGTAGACGGCTCAGTTGTTTTCACAGTTCCACGGATTTCGAGGACAAGACCATATATGTACCTCGCGATTCTCTTGGATTCAGGGGTAACCATATGAGGAACTAGTCTTGCTAATTCATGAAATCGGTCCGTGTAGGCTGCGTGACCAGCCCCTATCATGGAGTGGTGATAAAATTCATCCTCTAGTTTCTGCATTTCATTGTCCGGGCAGTACTCCTCTTTCAATAACGCCTTAAATTCGTCCCATGTCATGCCTATAGCTGCTTCTCTGCCCCTAGCCTGTAGCTGTGTGTTTCACCATGTCAATGCCTTCCCTGATAGCAAACAAGCAGCATACTTCACCCTCTCGATGTGGCACAATTGCTGATGTCGATCACTGACTTTGTCTTCTCTACCCATCGAGTATACGCCAAAGCACCTCCTATACCATCAAACTCCACAGGTTTGCATGCCGAAAATTCCTTATATGTGCATCCAATTCTGTTGTTGTTGTTGTTGGTGTTGTTGTTGTTGTTACTGCCAGCTACATTGTTGGTGTCGCCATTCCCGTTCCCGTGGTTTCCCGAGTTATTCATATGAATTCCAACTTGTGTAACAATAGTGGGAAGTAAGATTTGAAGTTGTTGAGCGATGATGGCGGCAAAATCAGGGTTTCCGCCAGTGTTGTTGTCATTGTTACCCATGTCGCTACCGCCTTCTCTACCTCCACGCCCACCTGTCATTCCACCCCTTGGTACCGCACCACCTCGGCCAGTACTGCGTGTTACTCTCTTTGGTGCCATTATCTCTGCAAGGGAAAGAACCGTTGAATTCCCAGTGTCTATGCTTAACATCCTCAAACATAATACCACGCCACAAATTGGTTCCTAAGGTGTCCACACCGATCTACGTATGCGTGGTCGCATATGTCCACGTGTGTTGCGACGCATTTATAATTATGTTGGCCACCATAATTATAATTGCTTCATTTCACACGTGTACATACCACCAAGCATACATGTCTCGGCGATTGGTGTTACTTAAGTAGGTAGCCAGTCTATCATCCGATTCTAAACGGTGAAGGAGGGATGTAGGGTAGGTATCTAGGAAGAGTCGCACTTAGTGTATAGGAAATTCCGTTAGGTGCTAAAGTCACGATGAGGTTTAGTCGCCAGCAGTTCCCAAAGTATCCTCAAGAGAACTCCCATCCTCGGGCAAAATCATCAAATCTATCCAGCTTTATAGTAACACTTATTTAGCTCGATCTCGCATCTCATCAAACAAGAACTGACACGAGATCAAGTTAGATAAGTGCTCATTACTGAGCTCCATATCTTTGATGACCCAACTAGATTTTGGGACTCCCCTATTGGTACAAGGAAACTACGCTATCTAATGAGGTGGTTCTAGAAGGAATACTTAAGAAAACATATGCGCACGAAAAGTGTGTAAGGTGATAGGAAACGAAAGGATCGACGTGAAAGCGGTTATAGTCTAGGAACTAAAATGCAACCTAGTTCTCTATAACCAAGTCTCTGATACCAATCTGTCACACCCCCAAAATATCGCAGCGGAACGATAGTGTCATTGGGGTATAACGTCATAGCACAAAGTATGGATACAGAAAACGACCTCTATAATGAGACGTTTTAAAGAGTTTACCATTCGATTTAATTAGTTAAAGTTTACAAGCTTGAAATCCCAAAGTTTGATAATACACAAAGAGTTTACAAAACATGTCGAATGGTAATTGTTAAAAGCACAAGACTCCAATGTATGCCATGCGACCCAAAAGCTCCATGAAATGCTATCACCTTAAGACCTGAGATAAACATGCTAAAAAGTGTCAACACAATGGTTGGTGAGTTCATAAGTTTGTTGAAAATGATTTGAAAAAGTCTATAAGAAATGTTGATGCAGCAAAGGCCTTGTAAATCCACTCAGTTCCAAGTTCCGCCCATACAAAACTTGCAACCTGTGTGTTTACAATCCATTGCCAAAATATGGAATTGTCAATCTTGTTTGTAAGTAGGACATATGTGCATACGATATATTCATGAACTTAATGCAAAGAATCACAGCCAACTGAACCTCACGACGAGTCTAACTTGTTTGTTGTGTTGCATTGAATAACTTGAATAACAGATTATATTCACCCAAGGTCACGTCATCAAGGACACAAGGGTGGGGGCGTCAGCCCGATAGTACTATCAATACCTCTCTGCCGGCTCCCGCAGGAGTTAACCAGTTGCTAAAGTTTGTATGTTGATGCATAATTGAAAACTAGTTTAGCACATTAAGGCACATATCGCAATAAACCACACACAATGTCCAAAGTGTATAAGAAGTATATTGTAACACAATTGTATAAATAGTTTGAGTATTCGCAAGAGTGAAACAAGTATTTAAGCATGTATCTCCCCCAAATAGTTTGTAGAATTTAAACAAGTAAAAGCGGGGTATGATCTCACAGTAGTATGTCAAAGTTTAGAATATTTGTGAAAGTAAATGAAAATAGTTTGAGCATGTATCTCCCCCAAAAGTAATTGAAAATGTATAAAAGTAGGGCTATGAAACTCACCTGGTGTGATTGATATGCTAACAAAATGAAGTGCACGAAAGTGAGACTCGGAAACTATCCGCGACCTAAAATGAATGTTATGACTTGAGTTATGATATGTTGTCGTGAATGCATGATTTTAAAAACGTATCACCCAATATGCTACTTGAAAACTAGTTATATAAAAATATTGTTACTTGAATGTGTGACGGTTCCTTGTAAAAATAATTACTACTTTTGAGTTAATGGTGAAGATATAGTTAAGATTACGCAACGGTTTTAGTAATTGACAAATCGGTTTACATCGGACTTAACGTAATGTATACATAGGAAAACTAACTCGTTTTTAAGGTCCGTTTCCCCCGAAACGTCCGTTTAGGCCCTCAAAACCTTGATTAAAATCCTGACAGCTTACTAAAGCTGTGAATAGTGTTTTCAGCACGTTTTTGACTCAAAGTTCGGTTAACCATAACTCACTCGTTTTAAGTCCGTTTTCAAGTTCTTTATATCCACGCGAAGGTAATGAAGAGTACTAATATATTTTTAAACTTCGGAGACTTCACAGAAATTTTAAGGCCACTGTTTGGGTCAGTTAAAATTCGGACAGCATAAACATTTTCCGGAAAATTGTAGTTTTTAAATCGTAACTTGGAAACCACGTATATTTTTCGTTATAACTCCGTTTTAGTCCGTTCAAAAGGCCACGTTCATAACTAAAAATCTATTTTCTAAAACTTTAATAAAACTTATAAAAATGACTAACTTTTCGGAAAAATTATAAATTTCGACAGCGCTTCCGCGCTTATTTTAAAATTACCATTTTTATCTACTTGTTTAACCACAACTTCTCCACAAAAATCCCTTAATCTACTCATCACCAATCCTACTAGTAAAACAACTTCATTTGATCATAACCAAAATAAATATTCATTATGAGGCTAAAAATATATATACAAACTTAAATAAACATGTATAAAATTTATGTAACCATTTCTTCCAAAAACCACAACTAGACTTTGATGATCCATTTTTTCAAACTTCTCATTTTTATAAACTTTTAACTAGCACATGATTGTTATAAATATTTATAGAGCACATATGGGTGATAATCTTTGATAAACATGAATAAAAACTACAACTTGAGCAAATATGATCATATGGACTTCATGAAATGTATGAAAAATATATATGAAAAAGTAAGAGATGAAGTTTTATGCTTACAAATTGCTTGATGAGGTTTAGTGAACCAAGGATTTATCCTAAACACCCTAGGTTTTTATTTCAAAACCTAAACAAAGAGTGTTACTAGATTGTGTAGAACTTGATTAACAAAATGTTTGATGATCACTTCTTTGAGCAAATATGGTGGCCGGATTTTATGAGAGGAAGAAGAAGAGGAGACTTGACTTCACACTTGAATTATTGGATGAATATGTTTAATGTATGTAGTCTTTGGAGTGTAGACTTATATAAGTAGAAAATATCTAGCAAATCTTTAGTGAATGATACATTTAATGATACATATCTTTTCTTTTCTTTTTTATTTATTATGTTTATAAATATGTAAGTGTAAGTAAATGTAAAGTTACTTGAAAGTAAGTAATAATTTGTAGTATTGTTGAGTAATATTTGTAAGTTGTATACACATTTGAATATTTAATGTAGCGTTAGATAAAAATAAATTTTCACGTGCCAAGATAAAATATATTTAGATCATAAAAATTATAAAAATACATTTCTTGCAAAATTTGAGTGATATAGTAATTATCGCGTAGTTTTTTTAAGAAAAGTGTCGTAATAATATAAATTTAACGATTTATATACCAAATACATTTAAAACACTAGGTAAACTCATTATATTATTTTTAAATCTTAATATGAGTATTTAAATATATAGGAATGATTTTTGGAAGTGTTGAATTGATTGTTCAAAATAATACTTACGCGATAGCGTTTATTTAATAAGAGAATAAAGTGTAATGTAAAATGCAAAACCATGCACAAACCGTTATGAAATGATGAATATGGAGTATGAGAAATGACCGGAAAATGAGAATTGTGACACTAACCATATACACTTGTTTTAATTCCATTTAGGCACGATAATAACAAAAGAAAGTACATGTCGAGAGGATCAAACAGCTTCAATGCCAAATTATATTTATACGACACACACAATAATACTCAACATGATTTTATGTAGCTTATGTTTAATATTTTATGTGACATGTTTCATTTGTACAAAATCATGCGCATGGAGGAACAATCAATGACCAGATTCACGAAGAAAAAGAGACGAGACGAGGGTCATAGCGATTACCTTCGTTGTCACAATTCTCAATTTTCGGTCATTTCTCACATTTACTATTTCATCGTTTATCGTAAACTAGGTTTACAAATATCAAATTCGCGTAACCTTAATGGTTTAGCTGCGAATTCATGAACAATCATCAAGGACATTCCATATAGACTAGGTTTAGTCTACATGTCATTAGCATCATTATCATCATATTAGTTCATGCATGGTTGTGCTTATTACATTAAACGTATAATTTTTATTAAATAAACGCTATCGCGTAATTAATTATTTTGAACATTTGATCTGATACTTCCAAAAATTATCCCGATATATTTTTATACTTATATTAAGATTATAAAAACAGTATTATGAGTTTACCCAGTGTTTTAAATTTATTTTGTATATAAATTGTTATATTTATATAATTACGACGGTTTCTTAAATACTACACGATAATTATTATTTCACTCAATTTTTGTAAGAAATGTATTTTTATAATTTTTATGACTTCAATATATTTTATTTTGATCCGTTAAAATTTATTTATAGCTAACGCTACCCTAAATACTTAATTATATACAAAATTACCTATATTACTTACACATTTATATACATTGTCATCCAAAAATGCATCATCCTTCTTTTTCTTTTTACTCTTGTCGACAACATGGATGACACAACAAATAGTTACAATAAAAATCTTAGTCCTAGCCATTACACATAATCAACTAGACCTTTAATTATAATATTTCTTATTATATGAAAACTTAACACATACATACATGATCATTTAGTGAAAAAATAATATAAACTCTCTTCTTTTCCATCACCAAAACCGGCCATATTGAAGAATCAATAAGGAATTCGAATTTTTGCAAGATCAAGCCTAATTATCAACACTAGTATACTCTTAATCAAGGTTTTGAAATAAAAACCTAGGGTATTAGGAAAAACCTTGTTCTTTAAACCTCATCACTACACTAGTAAGCATTTCATGATCATTTTTATTTTTCCATATTCATACTTTGGTCATTTTATCATGCTTGAGAAAAACATGCAAGTTATATGATTATCTATACCACTTTATTTGTTTTTAAGTCCTATTAATGAATATATATCATCATATAATTATCCCTTGAAACATATCATTTTTGATGATGTCTAGGAACCCATGACACCCTAAGAAGGTGTATGGTAGGATTAGAATAGCTTCGGAGTTGTTTTGAATTGGTTAGAATAGGTTTTGCGCGAGAAAAACTCATTTCGACAACTTTATTTAGAGGTCTGATCTTATTTTCGAATTCTGGAATTCTTGACAGTAGATAAAATTTTTTGGACTAGATATTTAGAAAATATACTTTAAAACGAAAATGTGGTCGCTTGAACGGGTTAAAACGGAGTTATAACGAAAAAGTTATGATTTTTCCAAATTTAACGACGAAAAACTATTTTCTGAAAATATATGTGCTGTTGCACGAATTTCGACGGACAAAACGAGGCGTTAGACGTGATCTGTAGGAGTCGACCTACTGAAAATATATTAGTATATGTTAATACGAAACCGTGGATATAAAGAACGTAGAAAACAAGCTTATAACGACCAAGATATACACGTTTGAAACCCGACGAAACTCTATTTATTTTGACAGCTTCTAATAGCAAAATAAACCTAAGTCTAAAAACAGTTTTTGTAATACGTCATGTTGAGAGCCATTTTTCTCATTGATCGAGACCCGTATGGTCAAAAGTTAAATGATACGACTTCTAGACATTGTTGCAAGGTTTTCAAAAACGCCGAGTTTCATCACACCCTTAACGTACAATATTTCACGACTAGTTTTACGAGGCCATTTTGGGCATATTTTCAAAGTATGAAAAGTGTCAATTTACGACGAAAACATTATATTTACCAATAAATCACTAAATGATTATAGTAGGAGGTTGTTTCAACGTAAATACTTGTAAAGTATTTTATAATATGACGAGATGTCATAAACTTATATTTCGACGATAAACCTTATTTTCAAAAATGTACAAGTAGTATGGATATCATATGATTTTTGCATGCACGACATTGTTCCATGACTTATATTAGAGCATATCATTCATATTAGGTTGCGGATAGAGATCGCACCTCATTTCAGTGTATTTACTTTTGTCACCATAATCATTGCATCAGGTGAGTTCGTAGCCCCACTTTTACTCGTTTAATTGTTTTATAAACTCTTCGGGGGAGATAAATGCTCAACTACTTGCTTTTACATTACATTTATATGAACTTAAATATCTTTTGTTTCACTCTATGTGCGCGTAAGTAGATTATGCCCGAACTAAATTGATCACTATGTTATGAACGCTATTATTAGAACCACTTTCCTTGATTTTGAACCCTTCGACATGTATATTTGAGCTCTTTTAAATTGATTCGGACCCTTTAACATATAAGTGAACACTTTGGACTTGATTTGAAATTTTTGACATATAGTTGAACTCTTTTAACCTGTAAAGGACCCTTTTGATATATTTTAAACTTGTTTGATGTGATTTTGAACGCTTCGACTATCTTGAACCTTTTGATATTATTCGAGCTCTTTGACTGTTCTGAACTTCTGAAATCGACTTAAATCTTTGAACTTAATTACGAACTTTTGAACGGAACCCTTGAACTTAAATACAAACTAATCACTTGTTTGAACTTATTGAACCGTACGTGTTATGACCTTGACCTAAAGTCTCCTATGATCGGAGCATCACTATAAAGTCTCCCATGTTCGGAGCATCACTATAAAGTCTCCCATGTTCGGAGCATCACTATAAAGTCTCCCTTGTTCGGAGCAACCTAAAGCCTCCCCGGTCCGGAGCAGAGCGTCTTACTATGTTACGGAGCGTTCTCAAAAATTCTCGCCTTATTGGTGGAGTGTGCAAAGTCTCCATATGTGAATGGAGCAATACCAATTCTCGCCTTATCGGTGGAGTGTGCAAATTCTCCCATGTTCGGAGTGTTCTTAATTGTATATAATAGTTGTATGATGTACTGTTCGTACATTCGCATTGTTAGTCTCCTATTAGTAGGTAGTATGGATAGCGCTATTAGAGGTCGGCCAACCTCTCGTCCACTATGTTACGGGACGCATATTATTTATTCTAGGGGCTTTGCCTGGCATACATTATTATATACGTGGTACTATATTGTGAACTATTATGACCATTTATACTTGACTACTTGATACGCTATATTTTGTGCAATGGGTTGTGAACACACAAGTTGCAAGTTTTGTATGGGCGGAACTTGGAACTGAGTGGATTTACAATGCCTTTGCTTTGAGAACTCATTTGACCTCGTGTGCTTGAACATAAACTAGACATATTTTGGCAGTGGGTTGTGAACACACAGGTTGCAAGTTTTGTATGGGCGGAACTTGGAACTGAGTGGATTTACAATGCCTTTGCTTTTGTGGACTATTCTATATGACCAAAAACCTTGCCTTTGCTGCATAAACGCTCTTTAAAAGCTTTACTTGGTAACCAAACTCTATGAACTAACTCAACCATTGTGTTGACACTTTTAGCATGTTTTATCTCAGGTATCTAAGGCATTCACTTCATGGCATGCATGTGGATTTATCATAGAGTCGCGGTGTCGACGCGTCTCACCTATATTTTATGCACTTAACTATCGTTTGATTGTAACAAACTTATTTTTGGTACCTTGGAAATCTATTGGGACTTATGTTTTGTAAACTCTGATTATATTACAGAATCAAATGATATTTTCAAAAACGACACTTTAGGTCGTTCGATATAACTGTAACTTTGATGCTATGATCGTCATCCCCCAGGAATTCCATTCCGCTGCAAAACAGGTAATTTAGGGGTGTGACATTCGTAGCGTGAGACAATAAAGAAGAAAACAAGAATCAAAACCAAGCAAATCAAGCCTCTCCTGCCCTAGTACATCCACGACAGCAACAACCCCAAACCAACGACACAAACCAAGCAACCTCGAACCAAATACCTACGATATTAGCCCCTATACAAAGCCTACGAGCCTTCTCTTGAACCCTTCTTTTGTCGACTAAAAATGGAAGAGGGAGGAGTCCTTTTTGCCGTTATTTTATTTAGGGTTTTAGTGTGCTAGGTTTTTGAATGAGACTAAAGAGATATAAGGGGATAGAATGAGATAATTTTGGCAAGGATGTGGGAGCCTTGGGCGTTATTCTCAGCTAAACAAAGGGGGGGGGGATATGGGACCAAATCACAATGTTTATTTACTTACTATAATAACTTTTTTACACTTATTTAATTTGTCTAATAATTGGTACATGCAACTTTTGAATGTGTTATATTCATTTGTATTATAAGTGTAAGTTTTATTTTCAATGCTCCAATGTAAATCATTTACCATTAAGTAGTTAGCGTAATTATCAAGCTTGCTTTATTTTACGGATTATTGATTGAGGGATATTATAGTCATTTAACGCGTTTACGATTTTAGGGTTTTACAATTGGTATCTTTGTATCATTACTATCCGTCATACTTCTTTCCTTCAAGATCTTGTTAATATAACCTGTTTGCTTGATTGTCATCTCTCCTCCTGTCTGTGTGACTTCTATCCCAAGGTAATAAGCTAACAATCCTAAGTCGCTCATTTCAAATTTATCTTTCATCTGGGATTTTAATTCTTCTATTTCCTTCCTTGGAGTGCCTGTGATTATCAAATCATCTACGTAGACTCCAACTATAAGTGTAGAATTCTTGCTTCTCTTTGTATAAACTGCTTGTTCGAGATTACACTTCTTAAAGTCTAAGGACTTTAACGTTTGATCAAGCTTCACATTCTAAGCTCTTGGTGCTTGTCTTAAGCCATATAACGCTTTAGTAAGCTTATAGATGATAACGCTACACGCGTTCGTTCAGGGTCAAAGGAACTTCCTTTTCGTCGAGCAAGTTTTTCAACACCCTAGGCAGTGAACCTAATCGTTGTAGTGTAGTATTAGGGTAAGCCACGGGAATTGATATCGTTCTCTAGGGGAATAGGAATGCTAGTGAAAAGTTACTACGCTAAGGTTGGGGTGGAGGAAGATTATTTTTTATCTTTTTATGTTTTTTAGGAAATGGAAAGGTACGAATCTCGGGGTTTGGATTTGGGGGTTGGTATTTCTACTGATTACTTCTACTTATCTAATTATCTAAACTAAGGTGTAGGTAGTCTATGTCTAATTATTGTGTGCTCGTATGATGATTTAAAGATGTGTTTACTTAGGTTTTATTACTCCTTAATTATCTCCTATTGATGGTTGAATTGTCACGTCCTTATTCTTAATCGCGTTGTGTGTCTAAGGTCGTAGGGTATGCGTTTATCCCTATCTCTTTGAAACTACCAAAGGTTAATGACTACAAAATCTCTAGGATTTATAAACTTTAACTCTAAGGTACTCTTCGGATGGTTTAGCCTACAATGACTCTAGGTACTATAAGCTAAGGTTCACAAAGATTAATCAAGCATTAACTACACAACGGATGACCTATCGCAATACTAGATCATTAACAATTAAGATAAGAGACAACCAATCAATATTCAATAATTAAGTTTCATATTCCCTAAGTGATGATGTACCCTCCGAGTAGCTCGAAGGACACTCCTCCGAGACGTGTCGAAGCCCTTCCATACGAAGGCCCAAGTTAGGATTCCAACATATCCACAGGTGTCAAACCATTCGTTAGCACGAAGGTTACCTAAGGGGAATTCGCCATTCGAAGCCCTAAGCCCTTCGGGGTGTGGCTGACGAAGGAACAATGGATAAGGGAACCTCCTGACTTGGTCAAACCCATGATCTCCCTCTCTCTCTTGGCTTCCCCGTCAAGTCTTAGAACGTGGGTCACTAAGCCCTAGCGGTTACCCACAATCATGGGACGCCCCCATGATCTCCGACATTCATGCAGAAGTGCTCTCAACCCTATTTCATTCACTATAAATAGGTTGGACGGGCAATGGATTATGGTATGCTCATTTTACACTCATCTCTTTACTTACACACACTTATACAACCATAACTCATACTTACTCTCACGCCGGAGGTGGTTCACAGGGTCATACCCCTGCGTAATCACTGAACGTAGTGTTTCATATTTCTTATTCTCAGGTGAAAGGCAAGTCTTGGCTGGAACATACACCCCTCATACCTTTGATCATCATCGAAGCCTGGTAGTGCAATCTATTGTACAATCAGTGGCGCCATCCGTGGGACCACTACTATTAGTCCCGTAACCACCCAGTCCTCAAACCCTAACCAACTACACTACATTTTCGGCATGGAACCAGGAAGAGAAGATACACCTCCACCAGGTTTCTCTACCCTAGTCCCTCTTAACACAACTAACACCGATAATCTCGCCCCCATAACAGCCTCAACCTTTACCACACGATCTCGTTTGGAAACTACTCCCGTACATCACGCCTCAACATCCGCTAATCCTATCCCTGATATTAGCCCCGCCTTCGTTGAGGCAAACTTTGAAGCCTTGGATTCCTTACTTAGGGCTCACAAAAGGCAGGTTCGCAATACTGAAATGCGAAGAGAGTTGGAATACTCCAGCGAGTAGTATGATGAAGAGATTGAAATAGAGGAGAGGCCTCAACCTGTTAGCAGGGGGCGCTCAGCCCTGCGAAATGGTTCTCCTTCTATCAGAAGGCCGAACGGAAGGACTGTAGGCTTTGAAGAAGGACCCGGAGGAGATCCGGGAAGAAGGGAAAGAGTGCATGGTGAAAGAAGGAGCGAGAACTCTAACGGAGGAAGCAACCCGGGAGGGAACGGAGGAGTAAACTTACCCCCTCTCCTAGCTGCCCATCTAGGAAGAGAGGGAATGGGGGCTCCAATACCCCCTTCATATGTTTCGAGTATCGGAGGTCCTCCCCCATACTCAGGCGTGAGTCAGTTATCCCCTCCGGTAATAAACCCCTACCTGCCTGCTCAAACCTACAACACTTACCCTCCGAATGGTTCACTCCCAAACCATGGCTACCAGCAAATGCCCTATGGACATGTTCCTACGCAATCGACGGGTGTAAACCCTTCATATCAACCTTCTACTGTTTACCCAACCTACACATAGCCATTTCCTAACCCGTATAATCCTACACCTGTTTACCCACCTACATACAACCCTTACTATGCCGAAGCCTCTGGAGCATGCACACCTTTTGCGAAGTGGATCGAAGACTACCCCCTGCCTGATGGTGTAAAGATGCCTACTCATATAGGCACGTACGATGGGAAAGGCGATCCTGATAACTTCTTCCATTTATTCGAGGGCGCTATCAAGATGCAAAAATGGGTCATGCCTGTAGAATGCCACATGTTCACTTATACGCTCCGAGACTCCGCGAGAATATGGTGGAATGGGCAGAAGTTGGGAAGCGTTGTAAGTCTAGACGACCTCAAGGCTAAGTTCCGATCACACTTTAGCCAACAGAAGAAATACACCAAGACCCATTTAGCCGTGCACACCATCAAGCAAAAGGAAAACTAAAGTACAAGAGCCTTCGTTACGAGGTACACCGATGAAACTTTGCAAATTCTGGGGTTGCACGAAGATTAGAGGATTTCAGGTTTTATACATGGCCTTCGGACGCGAAGCTTGGTGGAATTCCTGTCCACCGATCTTCCCACCACTTATAAGGCGCTGATGGAGAAGACTTACACATGGATTGAATCCAAAGAGGTAGCAACAAATAGGGCTCCGATAGAGCAAAAGGAAGTTTCCGACAAATTCTCTCGTGGATCCTCGTAGGAAGGATCCAAGAACAAGAAGAAGAACAGAGATCGCTTCACTCCATACAACAAAGGTTCAAACCACGGATTCTTGGCGAACTTAGTCAAATCTCCCAGGGAGATTCTGGCTACTGAAAAAGTCGCTAAAGTCCTTCGATCCACCACCTCGGATGACAGCACGAAGCAAAGCCAGAGACATGTCCAAGTATTGCCAGTTCCTAAAGACCATGGACACGACACGAACAACTGCAGAGAACTAAAGAAGCAGATCGAAGAGGCAGTGCGGTCCGGACAGTTAGCGCATCTGGTTAAAGGCATCAAAAAGGGAAAGGACAAGTTCTTCGACACCCAACTAGGTGAATGGAAGGGGAACAAGAAGGAGTCTACGCCCACAGAAGCTCCGATACTAATGGTGCACAAGCACGATCCAACCTTGAAAAGGAAGGAAGCAGAGGGGGAGCTTGGAAGCGTTTTGGAAATAACCTTTCCTCACATCTTGGGGAAGACACCTTCAACTGACCTCGTGGTCATCAGGGTACGAATCTCAAACAGGGAGGTGAATCGAGCATATATGGATTGTGGAAGCTCCTGCGAGATCATTTATAAGCATTGTTTCCTAAAGCTCAAGTCGTCCATACGCTCACGAAGGGTGAACTCGAAAACACCACTAGTAGGGTTCTCCGGCGAACATTCATGGCCTTTGGGAGAAGTACCGTTGGAAATCACCATAGGCGAAGGCCCCTTATCCCGCACAGAAACACTCACCTTCGTTATAGTCAGGTCAGATTCTCATAATTTGTTAATAGGGAGAACAGCTATGCAAAGGATGGGTATTGTTGTTTCCACCATACATGCTGCTATTAAGTTCCAAACCCCCTTCGGAGTAGGAACTGTTCATTCTAATTATGGGGCGGATAAGGGTGTATATGGTGTCAAAAAGATCAAAGAAGAATCGGAGGAGCCTCCGATAGCAATTCTAAGCTGTACATATGCGGAGGAGCGATTTATAGTTAACCCTAGCTACCCTGAACAAACAGTGGTAGTAGGAAAGCAACTCCCGGCGAATTTCAAGGCGAAGCTCGTGGAATTGTTGCAAACTAACCTTGATGTTTTTGCTTGGAAATATTCTGACATGACAGGGGTACCGAGAACTTTGCTGATCGACGGACAGCCCTTCGGAACGGAGCATAAACTCAATGAGTACAAACACATTGAGCCGATAAAACAGAAAAGGAGGAGCCTGGCCCCCGAAAGAAACGTTGCTGCTTGCAAAGAGGTGGACGAACTCACACAAGCAGGCATCCTAAGGGAAGTTAAGTACCAAACCTGGGTAGCTAACCCAGTAATGGTCAAAAAGAGCGACAGAGGGTGGCGCATGTGCGTTGACTTCACCGACATCAACAAAGCGTGCCCAAAGGATTGCTACCCCCTACCAGAAATTGACTGGAAGGTAGAATCCTTGGCAGGTTTCCGGTTAAAATGCTTCTTAGATGCCTACAAAGGGTATCACCAGATCCAGATGGCAAAGGGTGACGAAGAAAAGATAGCCTTCTACACGAGCAAAGGTGTCTACTGTTACAGAAAGATGCCCTTCGGATTAAAGAATGCGGGGGCCACTTACTAACGGCTCGTAGATAATGCCTTCAACAAACAAATAGGAAGAAATCTCGAAGCATACGTTGACGACATGGTCATCAAAAGCAAGATGGAGGAGGACCTACTCCTCGATGTACAGGAAACCTTTGACCAACCTCGAGCGATTAACATGAAGCTGAACCCTAAGAAATGCTCCTTCGGTGTCGAAGAGGGACAATTCCTAGGGCATTTGATCACTAAGCAGGGAATAAAGGCTAATACCTCCAAGGTCAAGGCAATTTCGGATCTCCAAGCCCCAAGGTGTCTAAAAGACGTACAGAGCCTAAATGGAAAGCTGGCGGCCTTAAGCCGGTTTTTATCGAAGGGCGACAGTCCCTACCATTCTTCAAAACACTCAAGGGATGCGTGGATAAGAAAACTTTTCAATGGAGTCGATGCTGAAGCGCCTTCCGAAGATGAAGGAGTTCGTCGAAATCCTTCCAACACTTACAGCCCCAATCAAAGGCGAAGTGTTGTTCTTGTACTTAGCATCCTCAATGGAGAGTATTAGCGCAGTCCTTATGGCAGAACGAGACAAACGGCAGATCCCAATTTACTTTGTCAGCAGGGTCTTACAGGGGGCAGAGATCAACTATCCAACATTGGAGAAGTTGATACTATCCCTAATCTACGCAGCAAGAAGGCTCCGACGCTATTTCCAGGCCCATCTAATCACAGTCTTAACCGACAAGCCACTCAAACAGATCCTGTCGAAACCTGAAAAGTCTGGGAGGGTGGCTAAATGTTCTATCGAGTTGGGAGAGCACGAGATAGAGTTCAGGGGACGGAACTCTATTAAAGGCCAAATTCTCGCAGATTTCTTGGCGGAAACACCTTCCGAGCCTGACATAAAAGAAATCGAAACCAACCTCACTCAAGTATAGGCTGAATGGAAGCTTTACACGGATGGAGCATCCAGCTCCGATGGTTCGTGAGCAGGCCTAATGCTGGTCAGCCCTGATGGGAAGGAGCATACATATGCTCTTCGTTTTGAGTTTGAAGCCACAAACAACGAAGCGGAGTATGAAGCACTGTTGGCAGGCCTCCGACTAGCTAAAGATATGGAGGTCAACGCTCTCGCTGTTTTCGTAGACTCCCAATTGGTGGTAAACCAAGTAACAGGTTCCTATGAAGCAAGGCAGCCCGTCATCAAACAGTACTTGGAAAAAACAAAGGAGATGCTGAACAGTTTCGACTCCTACACCATTCAACATGTTCGTAGGAATCAGAACAAGAAGGCTGACGCACTAAGCAAGTTAGCTTCTATGGCATTCGCTCATCTCACCAAAGAAGTAATTGTCGAAATCCTACCTGAAAGATCCATCGTTCACAGGGAAGTTGCAAATGTGATTCGCGAGGAAGGAGAGATATGGATGACTCCCATCAGGGAGTATTTGATAAGCGGACTTCTTCCTGAAGATCCCAAGCTAGCAAGGAAGATTCGGGTTAAGTCACCCCAGTACCGGCTAATAGGAGAAACCCTATATAGAAAGTCATTTTTATCACCTTGGTTAAGATGTGTGGGACCTACGTAGGCTAAGAGCATCATCGCTGAAGTCCATGAAGGATCCTGCGGTCTCCACGCAGGACCACGCTCAGTCGTCTCGAAGATCACGACGCTGGGCTATTATTGGCCTTCGATGCACATGGACAGAAATCATTCTCAAATGTGAAGCTTGTCAGATACACTCAAATGTTTCAAAGATGCCAAAACAAGACATGACGAGTGTAACATCCGCGTGGCCCTTCTCTCAGTGGGGAATTGATATCGTAGGACCTATGCCCATGGCTCCTGGAGGAGTCAAATTCTTGCTAGTGGCCATTGATTACTTTACTAAGTGGGTAGAGGCTAAACCTTTGGCCTCCGTTACAGGGAGACAGATTGAGAAGTTTGTGTGGGAACACATCGTGTGCAGATTCGGAGTGCCCCACATCATCATATCCGAAAATGGAAAACAGTTCGCTAAAGGAGTCTTCTATGACTTCTGCCAAGGGTTAAACATAAAACAATCTTGGACATCCGTCTACCATCCACAAGGTAACGGAATGGTGGAGGTTACAAATAGAGATATCGTCAAAGGGATCGAGAAAAGGCTGGGACGAACACACCATGGATGGGTAGATGAGCTCCCTCAAGTATTATGGGCTCACAGGACGCAACCTAAGTTAAGCAATGGTGAAACCCCCTTCAGCCTAACATACGGAACAGAAGCGGTTATCCTTTGGAACTAATTGTACACACGGAGCGTGTGGCAACGTATGATGCCTCCCAAAATGATGAAAGGATAAGGGAAAACCTTGATCTACTGGAAGAAAGACGAGAAATAGCCTCCATCCGAGAAGCAATACACAAACATAAGATCGAAGGCTATTATAACAAAAGGGTCAGACCTTCCACTTTCAAGCCTGGAGAATATGTGCTACGCCTCAACAGTGCAAGCAAAGTAGAGTACCAGGGGAAGCTGGGACCAACTTGGGAAGGACCCTACATGGTAGCTGAGGCCTACGGCAATGGAGCCTACAAACTGGCCACTCTTCTCGGAGAACCCATCGATAGGACATGGAATGGTACGAACCTTCAAAAGTTCTATGTTTAAGAAGTACTTTTACTTTTTCATTCTTGTAATTAGAAGCTTCTCAAGGGAAAGCAAACATTATTGGTAGCTGTCTTAGTTTTCATTTCAAGAATGATGTAATCCTCCCTACCAATTCAATGATAAATAAGACATTTCCCACAAATCTCTTGCTTCGTTTCTTAAACACAAAGATTTGTTCAACCAAGTCGTTTATGAGCTTCAATGTCGAATACAAAGGCATAGGGTGTAGCAAACACCTCATCATTTAAGCCTACTAAAACATTCACATTAGCTCTCCTTGTAGTTTATGGCGCTTGTAAAAATATGTACAAAGTCATGCTACTTAAAGGATGTGAGATAGAGTGGGTGACCCTCTGTCAATGATCAAATTTGGTCATTATATTCTTGATGTTGTAATTTACACACAATGAGGTTGGTTAACCTTAGGTTGTAAAACTTAAGCGTCGGAAAAATGGCGTACGAGAAGTTAACAAGACAAATATACATAATAACTAAGTATGTAGAGGTATTCCCCCTACACCATACCATTCAAAATGAGGGCTAGCGCCCTTGTACCTGCACGAGGAGCCTAAGCCCTAGTTAAATTGTTTTTGGCCCATGGCCATACATCAAAAGCATTTAAATTGTTTGGAGAACAAGACAAACATTATCAAATAAGATAAATTGTCTTAAGGGTACATGCCACCCTTTGAAACCAAATTACTGCCAACATGGCAGCCTTTATTCCTGATTTTTTGGAGATGGAGTGGGGGAGGGTTGCACTGAGATAAGCTTGGTAGACATAGTCTTCTTGGTGGGAGTGGTAGGCTTCAGCTTTCGAGGTTTCTTTGAAAGGAGGTCTTTGAGGGGTGCCATAGGATCTTTGGTAGCCTCAGCAAGGAAGGAGTACTCTGCGGTTGCGAACGCATTTCCTGCCTCATCATACTCAGCCTTCGAAGTGGGACGGTAGCATTCAATCTTGGAAAGGTCCACGGGCTTGCCTATCTTGGCAGCCTCCTCCAATGCTAAGCACCGTCCATGAAAAATGGCTGATTTGATGACCTTCCACATCTGAGCTCCCAATTTGTCACTGTGGTAGAGCTCCATGGCTATGTAGGGCACCACCTTTGAAACGACCTCCGCGCGATCCTTTTGCAGCATCTTATACCTCATCTGCAATCCATCGATTTCCTCCCTCAGCTTCACTTCTACCTCTCCGAGCCTAGCCTTCTCACTTTCTAACCCAAAGACATTGCCTCAAGAACAGCGTTCGACTGTTAGAGTGATGACCTTGGCTTCTTCCAATTTAAGATTGCTGAGTTCACTGTCAATTGGGCTACCTTTCCACGAAGGTCTTGAACGAGGGGATTCTTCTCCAGGTCCCTCTCTATCTCATCACACTTAGCCTCCAATTCAGCATACTCCCGATCCCTATGTTTTTCCCTTTCCAACATGACATCCATCTCCTGCCTAGCCTTGGTCACAACCCTGAGCAACTCCCTGGTCCTGGTATTCAAGTGATTATCCAATACTGCTTGCCTCGCTACACCATTTTCGTGCATATTACAAACTCTTTCAATGGACATATTGTCCAGTAAACCCTTCCATGATGGGGGGGGTGACATGATCCACAATCCGATGACAGGCTAAAGCATTGGGGAGCTCCTTTGTCTCTGGGAGGCCTGCGATCAATACAATGTATCAAGGTTAAATTAACTTATTACTTAACATGTTTCATAAAGAGAAGCTGCTTACCATGCACTTCCATCGATTCATCTGGCAACTCGAAGGCAGACTTGACAAATTTCTTGCCTTCAATGCTCCTTTGACGGACGGCCCTAGATCCAGATGCAGGGATTGGTTGACTTAATAGCTTTGGCAGCTGTTCCCTTTCTGCTTCTCAACCTGTCAGCAATCCCTGTTGAACCTACAACTTGGACATCCTCCTCTGCAGGATCGTCCGAGTCTGCCACATTTTCAATAAGCTGGGAAGGACCATCCAGTGCAGCCTGTAGGGGCGCCGACGCAATAGGCTCCAGATTCGGAGTATCTACCTCATTGTTGTTCACAGATGTAGAAGGAGAGCCAACACCATACGACTCTTCGGCCTTCTCAGCAGGCATGAAGCTCAAGTCTTCATCCAAATCCTGGTATATAAAGTTCCTGAAAGACATCTCTGCAACAAGAAATGAGAAGAAATAAATATCAATGCTACATTGGTCCTACTTAAATAGAAGTAAATAAACATACTTTATCCTTGGTACATGATAATAGGCTTCTTGGGAGACCCCTCCCAGCTCTGGGCAATCCCAGCCATGTATAAGATGGCTTCGGGGAACACTTGCACATCCACAGGATATTTAGCCAAACGCTGATAGCGGGGATCCCTTCTCACCTCATATGGTAAAGGGTCGTTGTACCGTTTTGCATCATACATATATTCCTTGTTCAAAAGCTCTGGATATTTGGGGGGAACAATAGTGTCTTGCACATAGAAGAAGCTACCTTTCCAACCTGTTATATTGGTATACACTCTACCAAACAGGTTCGGCACATCTGCCTCAGACCTTTTAGCTAAATTTAACCAATTGCCCCCAGGATACAAGTTCAGGAATCCTCTTAAAACCTTTAATGTCGGTTCATAGCCGTATGCTTTACACATCACTATGAATGTGGTCAGTTTGGCTAAACCGAAGGGGTTAAACCTAGAGATGTGAACCTTGTAGTATTGCATAAACTCTAATATCAATGGATGCAGCGGAATCCTAAGGTTAGAATGGCTAAATGCATGTGTGTACAGCCCTACGAAACCTTGAGGAGCATCAAAAATACCCTGACTAGGTTTGGGTAACATTACTTTGTGTTCTAGTGGGATGGGGTAATCGGCTAAGTGATCATGTAGATCTTTTGCAGACAATGTACACTTTTGCTGCTTTATAATAAGCTTGGAATCCATTTTCTAAAAAAAGAAAAAAAAAACAAGCTATCAGTAAGAAAGAAGGTTTACCTTTGTTTCGGAGGGATGGCGATGAAGTTTTACTGCATGTGGAAATAAGATAGAGAGAGTAAAATAAGCTAGGGTTTCATCTACCCCCTTTTTTATTCTCTCTCTTCTTTCTTAAACGCCGCACATGTGTCCCTAAAATAAATCTTATCCGGTTAAAATTTTTTAAATTTTGAATAAAGGCGACTTTTGGTCTCCGGGTAAGTTGGGAAATGTGATTCCTGTAGCGGGCAGTCATAATGGGTAATTAGCATTAAATGCGCCAAGTTAGGTGCATTATTATCCTCTAACTAACGCAATTCGCAGCAAGATTGTATTTTTTCGAAGCATGAAGTCGAAAGCAATGTCTCCTTGCTCATATACATCACTTTCGACTGGGGGGCTTGATGATGTACCCTCTGAGTAGCTCGGAGGACACTCCTCCGAGACATGTCGAAGCCCTTCCATACGAAGGCCCAAGTTAGGATTCCAACATATCCACAGGCGTCAAACCATTCGTTAGCACGAAGGTTACCTAAGGGGAATTCGCCATTCGAAGCCCTAAGCCCTTCGGGGTGTGGCTGACGAAGGAACAATGGATAAGGGAACCTCCTGACTTGGTCAAACCCACGATCTCCCTCCCTCTCTTGGCTTCCCCGTCAAGTCTGAGAACGTGGGTCACTAAGCCCTAGCGGTTACCCACAATCATGGGACGCCCCATGATCTCCGACATTCATGCAGAAGTGCTCTCAACCCTATTTCATTCACTATAAATAGGTTGGACGGAAAATGGATTATGGTATGCTCATTTTACACTCATCTCTTTACTTACACACACTTATACAACCATAACTCATACTTACTCTCACGCCGGAGGTGGTTCGCAGGGTCATACCCCTGCGTAATCACTTAACGTAGTGTTTCATATTTCTTATTCTCAGGTGAAAGGAAAGTCTTGGCTGGAACATACACCCCTCATACCTTTGATCATCATCGAAGCCTGGTAGTGCAATCTATTGTACAATCACTAAGCAAACACACAAGTAAATTAGCCGGACATGGGAAACATGCAAGCATACACACAAGTAATTGAAGACATAATTGAATTAATGAAGTAAAACACTTATCTTGATGTAAGATAGGGTATGGAACCCTAAAATACTGTACAAGACAGCCTTGGTTCGGTTTAGGTTTTTACTCCAAAAGACTACACACTGAAAACTAAAAAATTCGGATTCTATATATAAGATTACAAATGCGACGGCGTCACCCTTTGATTTGTGACGCCGTCGGGTCGCCGTCATTAGGGTTTCGTCTTGGCCACGTTAGTCTTGCGATGGCGTCACCTTATGGTTGTGACGCCGCCCCTTCAGATCTCGACGCGTCGTCGGATCAAATCTAGGCCGTCGAGTTGCGACGACCTACTCTTTTAAAACCTGAGGCCGTCACTTGTAAATAAGCAATTTGGCTACTGAGCCGTCACAAAAGATGTCCAACGGCGTCACTGATTTATTCCTGACGCCGTCCCCTTCATCTCCAGCATCCTGAGTGTCTCGATTCTTGACTTTGGCCATTTTCTTCGTATATTCGCGCCATTTCGTCCGAATAAGTGTCATTCCAGCATTTTGCCTTCAAGATACCTAAAAAGTGAAAAGGAACGATATTAAGTAATAACGGATACAAAAGTGATCAAATAAGGGCTTAAACGACCCCTCAAAAAGGTACATTTTAAAACCTTATCAAATATCCCTACACTTAGTATTTGCTTGTCCTCAAGCAAATGTGCTTTTAGCCAATTAATTTATAAGTTAGGGGTCATGAAGCATTGGTTTAAAATAATCCACAACACATATAAGCCCCGCAAAAGTCATAACAAGCACAGAAATTACATACTAGCACCTCACATGGGATGTTTGGACACTCACATCTCTCGGGTGTATATGAAATATAACAAGTTGGAAATGGAAGATAAACACTCGTTAACCGGTCCTAGTACATAGATTACCATAGGCTTGAGACTAGATCAAACCTCCATCGCTTTGGCGTAAGCATCTAGGAAAGACTATCCAAGAGGACTTTTAAAGGGTTGTAATGTTAGGCTTACGGTAGGGAAACAAAGGGTTTGGTGGGATAGGCTATTTAGTGGTGGAAAGTCAAAAATCTTTATGTTACAAGCATGCGAAGAATGGCGTTGCTAAGCCAAGACTCGACACTCTAAACTCTAGATAACTGAAACAAACAAACATAAATCAAAAGATAGATGTAGGATGGTAGCCCATTTTTTTTTTTAAATTCACTATATTTTTTTTTCTCTTTTTCTATTTTTTTTCATACACTTTTACTCTACCATCCTCTACGATAACGTCAAAATGATAGGGATTTATAGGCACATCCCTACACTTGAGCTTTTATTACTCTAACACTAATATGACCCGAATTGAAAAGATCAAAACACTTGGAGTACATTATTATGCAAATAAAGGGAATTTGAATTTAACGTTCCCTTCCCGTCATCTCACAAAATTTAACTTTTCCCATGAGTCCCAATCGTCCCAAAACTGTGTACAAAGGATATGACTCAACTTAGCAACTTATGCAAGCAAAAAGATAATTGAACTAAAGGTTTAGTGTGATAACAATAATGCACTAAAAATGAGTGCATACAAGGTAGACTAAGGAGATTTGGGTGTACATTTGGGGGTGGGGTGTAAATAATGCTCTTCATTGATATTCCGGAAAACCGAAACATCACGAGAACCGCGAGAAGGATAGGCTCAGAGGGGTTAACTAGGGGTATCGTGTACTAAAGATGAGTACAACGCAAAGGTGTGGGGGAATTACTCAACCGATGTGGAAGAAGTAATTATATTACAGGTATCAAACAAGGGTTATCCTAATGCCTCTTATCATTTAGTTATTCCTAACTACACAAGTGTAGTCTTACTAGCGATCTCGGGATGCATCACAAAGCAAGTTCTAGAATTTAATATACTACCAGTTCACACTCTAAGCATTAAAGATGAATGCTTCAATTCCTACTAATCTAAGGGCGATCCTCACATTTTGGGTGGAATTTAGGTGGTAAAGGGTTTTTGTGCTAGTCATGCAATTTCCTATCCATGAGACGCTTTTGTTAAAACTAATGGCCCACTCCTATATGTCGTGAAAAATTAAAAATTTGGTGCCAAAATTACCCTAACCGATATTTTCTCATGGTTTATTACACAAATGCAATTGGACAAAGCAAATAATCAAGGATAAGCATAGTTTCAAAGTTCCCGTTTTATTTTCCCTCCCTACACTTAAACTGAACATTGTCCCCAATGTTCCCCGAAAGTATCAAAGTTATGATAATGGAAGGTAATAAAAGATTAAAGAAACTAATACTCCCCTGATTAGCTCGGTTCTTCAAGAAGAACGTTTGCGTGAAAAGCTACTTCTCATCTTATGTATCTTCTTCTTGATAAATTAAACCTGCACACTTGAAGAAAACAAACGAAACCTTCGCGTAAAATCGGCGGTAATAATATATATAGGACTCTACTAAACTAGGATATAATGCTTGTGGAATGGATGTTTGCAGAATTTCTGGAAAATTAAGACCTGGAAAATTCCAAAATAATTATAAGTAGCTCAGAAAACGAGAAAAAGTAATCAGTTGTTTTTGCTCCTTCTCGACGCCGTCAGTTATCCCGACAAAACCGGTTCGATTTTCGGAAAAAATTCTGAAAAATTTACATCTTTAGATTCTGGAAAAATTTCCTGCAAAACATCCATTATGACTCGATACAAGCATTTGACTCGAACAAACACACATGTATATCTTTTACATAATTGTAATTCTAATGTTTACGTTTCTTTTGAAAACGTGTGTAATCCTTGATCCGTCCCGAACAGTCAAGTTTTCTCACACAAGCCGGCCACTTGTGAATGGCCGACCGTAAGAAACTTCAAACAGTTTAAACACCAATGCAATGAAGATCAGGGGAGTATAGTGTTTCCCCGGGTCGTTATGTCCCAACGAGCTGTGCGAGAATAGTCAAACGTATAGTGATCGAGAGGATTTGAACGGAAAAGAGTTGTGATTGATTTATACTAAAGAAAGAGTATATAAACTACAGGGGCTTAAATGCAAATTAAAGAGAAAAAAGATAAAAAAAATATTAAATAAACGCTATCACTATTTTTAAAATGATGTTTTTGAGTTTTATTTTTTATAAAACTGAATTAAAAACTACGTAACGTACAAATGAAAAAGTGAAACTTACACAATATAAATCCTAAAAATATGAAAATAACATTTTTACAAACCTAATGATAAAAGAAAATTTATAGAAAAAATAAAATTATTTTTATAACTAATTATCTAATTATTATTAATTAAAAACTATTTTTAACTATTTAATAATAGCCTAAAATACAAGAAAAAAGGAAATAAAGCTAGAAAAATAAAATTTAGACTTGGAAAAATCTAAAATAACAAAAGAGAATTTTCAAAACTATTTTTGTATTTTTCTGATTATTTATGTATTTTCTAGGAATTAAAAACTATTTAAAACTAATTAAATTATTTAAAAATACAAATTTAACTAAGAAAAATCTAGAAAAATATTTTTTTTGGCTTTTTATATTTATCTTAACTTAAGAAAAATGAAAAATTATTTTTTTGAACCTTTTCTTAATTAATTGTATTAAATGCTAATTAAAAAGTGCTAAAAACTAATTAAAATGCAGAAAAATAGCAAAATGACTTGGAAAAATCTGAAAAATTCAAGATAAGCTTAAAATAATATGAGGAATCTAGGAAAAATGGAAAAACAGGTGCTTGTGTGTAGGAAATTGCAACTGCTATGTCAAGTGCTTAAGAATAAGCACTTTAAATAAGCTAAAAGCTACAATAAGCTACCAACCTGTAACAGAAGCTAGGATAAGCTAAAATAACCAGAATGCAACAAGTTACAACAAACTCAAACCTCTGAATAGCTGAATACACAGATTTGATGATTTGAGCTTTTGTGCAAAAACAGTTTTTTAGGCCACTACTTTTAAGCTTGAAAATAAGCAACCCAATAAGCTAAAACTTGAAAACAGATAAAGGAACCTAAATAAGACCTGGGTGAGAGCTTGTAAACCAAAAAGGAGACATAGATAAGCTCAAATCAGCTTTGTACAAGCCTTGCAATACCCTGTGCACTCAGGTCAATCTGAGTCAGTTGCACAGGGGATATAAGCCCATGTTGACAAGCCTTTTTGGAGCTTCTATAAAATTCAAAAAAATATACTAAAATGGAGATAAGAAAATAGACCAGTAGGACTTTTTAAAACCACAAGTTTCATTGAAATTGACTCAGAAATGAGTCCAAGAAAAATCCTTCTAGGTTGGATGAAAACTGGAATTTTGCAATTTTGACTTTTGAAGCAAACATGAAATGTTGACTTAAATGAAATTTGATCTAGATTTACCAACTGAATATGATGTTTTAAGATGAATTACACCTACTGCAAGCTTTATCTATGATATTTAAACACAAAATGAGCTTTTGGTTTTATAAAAGCTCAACAGTTAAGCTGTTGAGACAGATTTATTGGATTTTGACTTTTGAGCTTTGCAGGCACAAGTTAAAGATAGATATTAGTACATATGAGCTAAACATACATAAACCAACAAGTCCTAACCCATGAACAATCCTCTAGCACAGTTCAAGTAGCAAATCCAAACACCACTATAAACACTAATTTGCAATAAAAACTGATATAAACACTGCACTAGCTTGTACCAATGATCAAACTGAGTTTACTTGCTAAAATTAACACTAAATAAACAGACTTAAACCATTCTAAACCACAGATACAAGTACAAACAAAAACTGCAAATTGACTTGAAAATTGAAAATGAGAAATCTTACTCACATGTGTCCAACTGTTTGCAGCTTAAACCAGAACCCACACTATGCTAACCTAGTCTATTTCAACCCTTATCCATGCTGCATCAATCCCATTTCATGATCAAATCCAGATAAGCTTAAGAAGTTGACTTTTGTTGACCATTTAACAAAGTTGATTGAAATTGATTCCAAAGCTTGTCAAAAGCTAAAGTAAGCTTGAGTGAACTTGTTTGAGCTTAAAATGAAGCTAATAGAAGCTTGTACATAAGACAATGAAACTGAAATTTTCAACAGTAAACTTGAAAATTGGAACTTATATAAAAACTTGGATTGATAATCAAAAGTATATTACAAAGGTGTTTTTACTTAAATGTGATACATAGAACTTGAAATTACAACATTTTGCATTAAACTAAGACATTTATTTAAAAAACGACATTAAGAAAAATTATAAAAACTAACTACTTCTTCCTTCTTTTCTCCTCTTGCTTTCTTTTTATATCCAAACTGCTTCTCTCTCATCTCTGAGCATTTCCCACCTCCTTTTTAGACCATTGGATCAGTAGAGGAGATATTGGCCATTGATTTCATTTTGGCGCCAAATTGTATTTTTGCCAGTGGGGTTGAGTGCAAAAGGAGGAGGGGCATTAAATGCTATTTGGAAGGTTGTTGAGGATAAGGGGACATGGAGGAGTGATAGTGAGGAGGGGGGATGGGTGTTGAGTGTTGCAGGGCTAGATGTTGGGGAAGACAGGAAAAAGGCGGGTAGGGGTTTATTTGACTGGTGGGTTTGACTGCTTATTATTATGAAGGGGGTCCAATTTGTGAAGGGTCCAAAGGTAAAAGGCAGGGGTCACAAAGAATTTGACAAGGCCAAAAAGGTGTTAAGGGTTTTTAATAAACAAGGACTTGTTTTGTAAATCCTGAAAATCAAGGGACCAATTCTGCCACTATCTCAAAGTTGTTCCAAGGGACCATAAGTGACAAGTTTCCATAATACAAGGACCAAACTTGACATTTTCAAAATTCCAAGGACCATTTTTGCCACTTTTTAAACTTGAAGGACCAATTTTGTAATTTCTCAAAACTTTTGACATTTTTCACCAAAGGACTAATTTTGACAACTTATGGTTTTAAAAGGACCTTTGGTGATTTAACTTTTGAAATTAAGTGCTCAGGGACTATTTCTGACAATTTTTTGAAACTTGGGGGACTGAAACTGCCAAATATGCAAACTTTGCTCATTTTTCATCTGATTTTAAACATTTTGCATCTGAAACATATAAAATGCAATTTTGGAATATTTTCAGTATTTTGATACATTTCTGAGCATTTTTAAACGTTTTGCAGTTCAGATTTGACCAAAAATGATGAGTATTTACACACTCATCATTCCCCACACTAAACTATTGCTAGTCCCTAGCAATCTTTTGAGAAAAAATTAATGGATTTGAATCTCTTTACCAAAAGCCATTACTTCTGGAGTAGCCAAATGTTTCAGTTCAAGTAAGAACCATGGTACACCGATAACCATGTGATTTTGAGCAAACCACCGACTTCCAACGAATTTGATTTGTCTTTACCAAAAGCCGTTTGCTTCTGGACTAGCCAACTCTTAGATAAATTATCAATATTATCTTTGGTGAGCTGATTACCAATTATGGTTTTTCCATTGCCTTTACCACAAGCCATAAACTTGCGGGCTAGCCAACTCTTTACTTTTAAGGATATGGTGAGCTGAATACCATACAATTTTGGGCAAATTGCAAGCCGTCAACGGATTTGAGATATCTTTACCAAGAGCCGTTTGCTCCTGGATTAGCCAATCCTTTTGTTTTTTAGACAAGGCGGACTGATAACCAATTGAGTAAGTGCAAAACACTTACTCCAAAAAAAATTTTGGCCAAAAACGAGGGAATTGGGCGGTATAATTACATGATAAAATTCGTGAGAATTCCCCCCCACACTTAGAAATGAATATTGCCCTCAATATTCAAAGTACCGGCTGTTATGCCGAAACAAAGAACGTAAAAGGGAAATACTACGGCCATTTTTTTTTTGAAAACATGTGGGGCAACCCCCCCCACACTAGGGTGGTAGAAAATAGAAAGAAGTCAAAAATATGGGTGAAAACCCATATCGTGTGCTATTGTTTTTGATTACCGAGTCGCTAGCTTGACTCGACCCCGAATTAATTTGTTCATGGGGAAGTAAGTGGAAGAGACAATCTCCATCGGACTTTCATTCAAAATGTTTGTATAAACATTTGAAGCACGTGAAAGTTCCACACCGATGAGATATACATAGAACCGGCTCAAAAATGATAAATGAAAATGCCGGGGTCAAAGATAGTGTCTTCATTCCCGAAGGAGTGAAGATGAAGAGAAATCACAAGATATTTGAGGAAAGGAAGAAAGATTTTGATAACAATCAAGATCCATTCTTCATCCTCAAATGTAGACATATCGGGAGGAAGGGTGAGGGTAGCATCATTAATAGGCAAACTCATATGATAGAGTACACATTCCTCCGAGCTAATATCATCCTCAAGATCAAAATAGAAATGATCATGTTCCGGAGGAAATATGTCATGAGAGAGTTCACCGGAGAACTCTTCATGAAGAGAATCATTCACATGGAGTGAAATTGTGAACTCTTGTTCCATCAGACTCATCACTATCTTCAATCTGAGTATCAAAGAGTGGATTCTCAGAAATTAAAGTGAATTCAGAGTCGAATTCAAATAGAGGATTGGTGAAAGTAGCTTTGAATGTTGCGGGAACAAAGTGATCATTATTCTCTATTGGACTGTTGGGATAAGAAGTGAGTGAACGATCATTATAAGGGAGACTTTCAGTCTCTCCCAGATCGGCTTCGAAATCAAAGAGAACATCGTTACTTTCTGATGAAAGTGGATTGATGTGAGTGAGTTCATCGGTGAACTCCTCAAGAAGATGATCAGCATCAGATTGTGGAAGTGATGCCTCAACATACTCGATGTTTCCACAAGAAGCACAATCGTCGCTAAGATCGGAAAAAGTTTCAAAATGATCTTTTGAACACTCAAGAGGGGAAAGAGAATCACACATATGATCAGAAGTTCCCTGTGACTCTCTCGGGATTGGGACAAGGTTCTCAACACTAGACTTTATGAATTCGTCCGATTCCTTTTCAGGAACAGTGTCAAGATGCTCATCCCCCATGTTCAGAGAGTGAGTGGAAGCTTCGGGTGTGATAGCAGTTGTATGAGATGTAATCTCAACTGCTGGGATATCAATTGACTGAGGGAGTTGAGAAATAATATTAAAAGGATAAAAACTCTCCTCGTCATCATCATAGAGAGCTGCCTTAAGAAATTTGGAACGCCTTAGAGCTGCATGCTCTAGGACTAATAATTCTTCCCTAGATTGGCGGGCCTCTCGTTCTTCGGCTAGCAATTCTCCCATGGTCTTTTCACCACTCACTTGATTCTTAAAGTTATTCATCATATCCTCAAGTGTTTTCATTGTAGTTTCAAAATCTTGGGAAATTTCTTTAGGTAACGGCTCAGGTGGAGTTTGAATCGTATGGTGCTGTGGAGGTTGGAAATTGTCAAAACCGGAAGTATAGTAATTTTGATTCCACGGTTGACATTGAAAATTATCGTGAGGACCTCCACAATTCTCACAACAATAAAACTGTTGAGCCTGGATTGGTGAATCATATGGATATTGGTCATAACCAAAGTTCTGAGCATTACCGGAAAACTGTTCATAGACAAACGTGTTTCCGGATTGACACTCAAATCCTAGGTGAGGACCTCCACAAAATTCACAGCAGTTATATGAAGATAAGTCGGGCTGTGGTGGGTAATTGGAAAAGTTTGAGGGTTCGTTAAATGAGTTCTGATTAGGATCATAATCAAATGAATTCCTCGAACCACAAAACAAACAACTCCCGTTCCGAATATCATTACCACACTGTACACACGTACACCAGCGACATGGTGAACCAAAAAGAGGCTCACCACAACCGACACAAGGAATAAACGATTCCATGAGAATAGAAGAAGTTAGAATCAAATGGATAGAGGGTAAAGGGATAAAGAATCAAAAAGGGTAAGAGGGTAAAGAGGAATATTTTTGGTATTTTTGAAAAACATTTTGTTAATATAAGAAAGAAAATCTTTTTGGGTTTTTGATTTTTATAAGAAAATATAAATACATATAGATGGTATGAACAATGAGTGAATATCCAAATCACTAATCTGCTAAACGTAAGATAATTAGCACAGCTCCCCGGCAGCGGCGCCAAAATTTGATCCGTCCCGAACAATCAAGTTTTCTCACACAAGCCGGCCACTTGTGAATGGCCGACCGTAAGAAACTTCAAACAGTTTAAACACCAATGCAATGAAGATCAGGGGAGTATAGTGTTTCCCCGGGTCGTTATGTCCCAACGAGCTGTGCGAGAATAGTCAAACGTATAGTGATCGAGAGGATTTGAACGGAAAAGAGTTGTGATTGATTTATACTAAAGAAAGAGTATATAAACTACAGGGGCTTAAATGCAAATTAAAGAGAAAAAAGATAAAAAAAAATATTAAATAAACGCTATCACTATTTTTAAAATGATGTTTTTGAGTTTTCTTTTTTATAAAACTGAATTAAAAACTACGTAACGTACAAATGAAAAAGTGAAACTTACACAATATAAATCCTAAAAATATGAAAATAACATTTTTACAAACCTAATGATAAAAGAAAATTTATAGAAAAAAGAAAATTATTTTTATAACTAATTATCTAATTATTATTAATTAAAAACTATTTTTAACTATTTAATAATAGCCTAAAATACAAGAAAAAAGAAAATAAAGCTAGAAAAATAAAATTTAGACTTGGAAAAATCTAAAATAACAAAAGAGAATTTTCAAAACTATTTTTGTATTTTTTGATTATTTATGTATTTTCTAGGAATTAAAAACTATTTAAAACTAATTAAATTATTTAAAAATACAAATTTAACTAAGAAAAATCTAGAAAAATATTTTTTTGGCTTTTTATATTTATCTTAACTTAAGAAAAATGAAAAATTATTTTTTGAACCTTTTCTTAATTAATTGTATTAAATGCTAATTAAAAAGTGCTAAAAAGTAATTAAAATGCAGAAAAATAGCAAAATGACTTGGAAAAATCTGAAAAATTCAAGATAAGCTTAAAATAATATGAGGAATCTAGGAAAAATGGAAAAACAGGTGCTTGTGTGTAGGAAATTGCAACTGCTATGTCAAGTGCTTAAGAATAAGCACTTTAAATAAGCCAAAAGCTACAATAAGCTACCAACCTGTAACAGAAGCTAGGATAAGCTAAAATAACCAGAATGCAACAAGTTACAACAAACTCAAACCTCTGAATAGCTGAATACACAGATTTGATAATTTGAGCTTTTGTGCAAAAACAGTTTTTTAGGCCACTACTTTTAAGCTTGAAAATAAGCAACCCAATAAGCTAAAACTTGAAAACAGATAAAGGAACCTAAATAAGACCTGGGTGAGAGCTTGTAAACCAAAAAGGAGACCTAGATAAGCTCAAATCAGCTTTGTACAAGCCTTGCAATACCCTGTGCAGACTCACAATCGAGTCAGTTGCACAGGGATATAAGCCCATGTTGACAAGCCTTTTGGAGCTTCTATAAAATTCAAAAAATATACTAAAATGGAGATAAGAAAATAGACCAAGTAGGACTTTTAAAACCACAAGTTTCATTGAAATTGACTCAGAAATGAGTCCAAGAAAAATCCTTCTAGGTTGGATGAAAACTGGAATTTTGCAATTTTGACTTTTGAAGCAAACATGAAATGTTGACTTAAATGAAATTTGATCTAGATTTACCAACTGAATATGATGTTTTAAGATGAATTACACCTACTGCAAGCTTTATCTATGATATTTAAACACAAAATGAGCTTTTGGTTTTATAAAAGCTCAACAGTTAAGCTGTTGAGACAGATTTATTGGATTTTGACTTTTGAGCTTTGCAGGCACAAGTTAAAGACAGATATTAGTACATATGAGCTAAACATACATAAACCAACAAGTCCTAACCCATGAACAATCCTCTAGCACAGTTCAAGTAGCAAATCCAAACACCACTATAAACACTAATTTGCAATAAAAACGATATAAACACTTGCACTAGCTTGTACCAATGATCAAACTGAGTTTACTTGCTAAAATTAACACTAAATAAACAGACTTAAACCATTCTAAACCACAGATACAAGTACAAACAAAAACTGCAAATTGACTTGAAAATTGAAAATGAGAAATCTTACTCACATGTGTCCAACTGTTTGCAGCTTAAACCAGAACCCACACTATGCTAACCTAGTCTATTTCAACCCTTATCCATGCTGCATCAATCCCATTTCATGATCAAATCCAGATAAGCTTAAGAAGTTGACTTTTGTTGACCATTTAACAAAGTTGATTGAAATTGATTCCAAAGCTTGTCAAAAGCTAAAGTAAGCTTGAGTGAACTTGTTTGAGCTTAAAATGAAGCTAATAGAAGCTTGTACATAAGACAATGAAACTGAAATTTTCAACAGTAAACTTGAAAATTGGAACTTATATAAAAACTTGGATTGATAATCAAAAGTATATTACAAAGGTGTTTTTACTTAAATGTGATACATAGAACTTGAAATTACAACATTTTGCATTAAACTAAGACATTTATTTAAAAAACGACATTAAGAAAAATTATAAAAACTAACTACTTCTTCCTTCTTTTCTCCTCTTGCTTTCTTTTTATATCCAAACTGCTTCTCTCTCATCTCTGAGCATTTCCCACCTCCTTTTTAGACCATTGGATCAGTAGAGGAGATATTGGCCATTGATTTCATTTTGGCGCCAAATTGTATTTTTGCCAGTGGGGTTGAGTGCAAAAGGAGGAGGGGCATTAAATGCTATTTGGAAGGTTGTTGAGGATAAGGGGACATGGAGGAGTGATAGTGAGGAGGGGGATGGGTGTTGAGTGTTGCAGGGCTAGATGTTGGGGAAGACAGGAAAAAGGCGGGTAGGGGTTTATTTGATGGTGGGTTTGACCGCTTATTATTATGAAGGGGGTCCAATTTGTGAAGGGTCCAAAGGTAAAAGGCAGGGGTCACAAGGAATTTGACAAGGCCAAAAAGGTGTTAAGGGTTTTTAATAAACAAGGACTTGTTTTGTAAATCCTGAAAATCAAGGGACCAATTCTGCCACTATCTCAAAGTTGTTCCAAGGGACCATAAGTGACAAGTTTCCATAATACAAGGACCAAACTTGACATTTTCAAAATTCCAAGGACCATTTTTGCCACTTTTTAAACTTGAAGGACCAATTTTGTAATTTCTCAAAACTTTTGACATTTTTCACCAAAGGACTAATTTTGACAACTTATGGTTTTAAAAGGACCTTTGGTGATTTAACTTTTGAAATTAAGTTCTCAGGGACTATTTCTGACAATTTTTTGAAACTTAGGGGACTGAAACTGCCAAATATGCAAACTTTGCTCATTTTTCATCTGATTTTAAACATTTTGCATCTGAAACATATAAAATGCAATTTTGGAATATTTTCAGTATTTTGATGCATTTCTGAGCATTTTTAAACGTTTTGCAGTTCAGATTTGACCAAAAATGATGAGTATTTACTCACTCATCAATCCTCCCTACACTTATCCCTTATGTAAAATACCTTTATATGTAATTAAGACGAGGTAAAAGACAAAATAAAGCATTTTTACAAATTTAAACATGAGAATAAACAATCAATAAAAGATACACGACACAAACAAGCAAACAATTAAGCATGGGTTGCCTCCCACGAAGCGCTTTTCTTTATTTATGAGTCTTGTAGCTAGACTCGAAGTTGTGCCCCTACGTACCGATATAAGTAAGCCTATCCTTTAGAATATCATAAGGATCAAACTTATCATTTAAGTTCCTAGTAGTACGTTTGGTTCGATATGCCTTTTCAAACTTTTCTCCGTCGGGATCATAGATCGTTATCCTAATGTGCCACTCTCCATTTCCATCACTAGGCGGTCTATCCCAATCCCATTTATGTTTAGGCTTATTGCTCTCAACTTTCCACTTATTCATGACAAGGTTGACGGGCAAGCTTCCTAGGAACTCGGTCATCTTCCTAAATACTAAGGCGTCCTCGAACGGGTTCACTTCCATGTCCCTAGCCATTTATTTTTCATGGAAAGTTGCTTTACTAGCAAAGGCTTCATCTAGGTAGAAAGGTCGTTGGGACCTATGAAATTATTATCTAACCAAGGTCCATATCTAGATGGCGTTCTATCCAACCTAATCTCATGTGGGATTTCCTCTTCTTTGTAGTAAGTATGCTTTTTGACATCATAAATTGACCTAGCACTCCCATCTCCTACCACTATTTTGGACATCTTACAATCAATGATGGCACTAGCGGTAGCTAAGAATCCTCTTCCTACTAGCAATGGGCATGTCAGGTCCTTATTCATGTCTAGCACATGGAAATCCGCCAAAAGAGTCAATTCTCCTATGTGTACTACCATGTCTTTTATTATCCCTACCGGATATGCAATACTACCGTCCGCTAGACCTAAGATGGTTTCCGTTGGTTCTATCTTACCTAAGTTAAGGCTTCTATGGAGGGACAACGGAACAAGATTGATGCATGATCCTAAGTCGGCTAGAGCATCGAGAGGTTTGGAAGTTCCAAGCCTACACGGAAGAGTAAATAGCCCGGGATCGTCTAACTTCTTAGGTAGATTATTTCGCACAAAAGCAGACCTATGTTTTCCAAGTTTAAGTTATAACTCATATTTTTCTTTTAAAGCATTATAATAAGGTGCATGAGTTAAGACTTCAAGAACCGGTTTTTCTTGATGGAGTTCCTTGTACTCCTCCTCTAGGTTAGGTTTGGGTTCTTGGTTGACGGGTTTCTCAATAGTAGGTTCTACCAATGGCGCGGGACCTTGGTATCTCATTTTGGATTGCTTGAAACTCTTGTTGATAGCATTTACCGAGTGAACCGTTGGGTGTGAGGGGCATGGGTGCGCACTCTCCTATGGTGAACAAGAACATGAAGTCGATGAAATCGAACTCACTTTTGGGTTCTTTATAGTATCACTTGGGAGTGCTCCAATTTCCCGGTCATTAAAGGCTTTTAAGAGGGCATCAAGCTTGTTTGTCATCTCGCTTCGTCGTTGCTTAAAATCGGCTTCAAGCTTAGTTAATCGAGTTTCTTGAGATGACATGAATCTAGATGCAATTGCCTCAAGACTAGTGGGGTTCCCGGTGTTTGGAGGATTGAACCTATTAGGTGGACTAGATGAGCTTTGGGGTGTGCTTGAATTTTGGTTCCACTTAAGGTTAGGGTGATTTCTCCATGAGGGGTTGTAAGAGTTTCCTAAGTTGTTTTGTTCGGGCTTGAAAGTGTACCACTTCTCTCCCGCTCCGTCGGTACGCGTGGAGGCGTAGTCCGCAAAAGCTTGCTCGGGAAGTCTTGTGCAATCACGAGTGTCATGGGGACCACTACATAACTCACAAGGTAGAGTGATTTTATTCACTTGATGTGAAGACTTAGAATTCTCGTAGGAGCTCATTAGGAGTTTAACTTGATCTTCAAGCTCGAGCATCCTACGGTCGGAAGATTGTGAGTCAATGGGAGGCAAGGAGATTTCCTTAACGGTTTTGGGCAAATCACGGGGGTCATTCCAACTTTCGTTGTCATAGAGAGCAAGGTCCTCTATTATACCCCACGATTCTTCTGCGGTGAAATCACTAAGTTTTCCACCGGCCGCTTGGTCAATGGATCGCTTAGTGGGGAAGTTGACATGATCATAGAAGAGTTAGACTTGGAGCCAAAGATCAATGCCGTGATGAGGGACTTTATGGAGTAAGTCCTTGAATCGAGTCCATGCTTCGTAGAGAGATTCACCTTGACGTTGTTGGAACATCAAGATATCATTCCTAAGCTTAGTGGTTCTCCCGGGTGGGAAAAATTGAGCAAGGAAGCGAGAGGTGAGATCATCCCAACTTGAGATGGAGCCGTCGGGAAGTCGCTCAAGCCAATTACTAGCTTGGTCCCGTAGAGAGAATTGGAAGAGACGCAGACGCGTGGTCTCTCGAGTAGTAGCATCAAGGTCGATGGAATCGACGATTTTAAGGAAATCCTTAAGATGCTGATTAGGATCTTCGGAACGAAGTCCATGGAATGCACATCCGTTTTGCACCAACCGGATGGTGTCGGATCGCAGGGCCGTAGTTTGGGCTTGGTCGGGAAGCTCAATGGTGTTCCTATAGCCTAGGTGGCTTGGTCTCGAGTATTCACCAAGAGTACGGCCTCTTGGCGGGTCATTTGGTGGTAGGTTGATGAATGGTGGTTGGTTATCACCTTCCATGATGAAAAGTGATGGGGTTACTAACAAAGGTCACGAAGAAGGGGGATAGACTACGAGGAAGCTAAAAATGGGAAAAAAGCTTACTTGATAGGGATCAAGCAAGGAAACCTAAACGAGGTGGACTCCTAACTAGCTATTCTATTCCCCAGCAGCGGCGCCAAAAACTTGATAACGCTACACGTGTCGTTCGGGGTCAAAGGAACTTCCTTTTCATCGAGTAAGTTTTTCAACACCCTAGGCAGTGAACCTAATCGTTGTAGTGTAGTATTAGGGTAAGCCACGGGAATTGATATCGTTCTCTAGGGGAATAGGAATGCTAGTGAAAAGTTACTACGCTAAGGTTGGGGTGGAGGAAGATTATTTTTTATCTTTTTATGTTTTTTAGGAAATGGAAAGGTACGAATCTCGGGGTTTGGATTTGGGGGTTGGTATTTCTACCGATTACTTCTACTTATCTAATTATCTAAACTAAGGTGTAGGTAGTCTATGTCTAATTATTGTGTGCTCGTATGATGATTTAAAGATGTGTTTACTTAGGTTTTATTACTCCTTAATTATCTCCTATTGATGGTTGAATTGTCACGTCCTTATTCTTAATCACGTTGTGTGTCTAAGGTCGTAGGGTATGCGTTTATCCCTATCTCTTTGAAACTACCAAAGGTTAATGACTACAAAATCTCTAGGATTTATAAACTTTAACTCTAAGGTACTCTTCGGATGGTTTAGCCTACAATGACTCTAGGTACTATAAGCTAAGGTTCACAAAGATTAATCAAGCATTAACTACACAACGGATGACCTAACCCAATACTAGATCATTAACAATTAAGATAAGAGACAACCAATCAATATTCAATAATTAAGTTTCATATTCCCTAAGCAAACACACAAGTAAATTAGCCGGACATGGGAAACATGCAAGCATACACACAAGTAATTGAAGACATAATTGAATTAATGAAGTAAAACACTTATCTTGATGTAAGATAGGGTATGGAACCCTAAAATACTGTACAAGACAGCCTTGGTTCGGTTTAGGTTTTTACTCCAAAAGACTACACACTGAAAACTAAAAAATTCGGATTCTATATATAAGATTACAAATGCGACGGCGTCACTCTTTGATTTGTGACGCCGTCGGGTTGCCGTCATTAGGGTTTCGTCTTGCCCACGTTAGTCTTGCGACGGCGTCACCTTATGGTTGTGACGCCGTCCCCTTCATCTCGACGCGTCGTCGGATCAAATCTAGGCCGTCTGAGTTGCGACGACCTACTCTTTTAAAACCAGAAGCCGTCACTTGTAAATAAGCAATTTGGCTACTTGAGCCGTCACAAAGATGTCCAACGGCGTCACTGATTTGTGCCTGACGCCATCCCCTTCAGCTCCAGCAGCCTGAGTGTCTCGATTCTTGACTTTGGCCATTTTCTTCGTATATTCACGCCATTTCGTCCGAATAAGTGTCATTCCAGCATTTTGCCTTCAAGATACCTAAAAAGTGAAAAGGAACGATATTAAGTAATAACGGATACAAAAGTGATCAAATAAGGGCTTAAACGACCCCTCAAAAAGGTACATTTTAAAACCTTATCAATAGTCTTTCCCTGAATTTCCTTGTTGAGTAAATCCTTCAGGTTGTGTAAGGTAGACTTCTTCCTTTAAATCTCCATGTAAAAATGATGATTTTACATCTAAGTGATGTACTAGCCAACCATGATATGCTGCTAATGCTAATATCAACCGAACTGTCTCTATCCGAGCAACTAGTGCAAATACTTCATCGAAGTCTATTCCTTGTTCTTGTACATATCCTTTTGCTACTAACCGTGCTTTGTATTTGATGATCTTTCCTTTTGCATCCCTCTTGGTCTTGTAAACCCATTTGAGTCCTATTACCTTCTGATTTTCTGGCAATGTTGTAAGAGTCCATGTATTATTCTTGTTGATTGAATCCAATTCAATCTCCATGGCCTCAATCCATTTCTCGTCTGTTGATTCTTCCTTATAGTTACGGGGTTCTTTTTCCATAAATAGTAAACTTTGTGGTTCAACTCTACGTGCATACTTATATATTTCCCTCATATCTCTGTATTCACGTACTGGTGTATCATCAAATCTATCTCTTGAGTTCTCTGTAGAACTAATAGTAGCCTCTTTTTCCTCTTCTGAGTGTGGGTCGTAATTGTATGTCGATGGTGTGATTGGCGAAACTGGATCAGGAATCTGATCCTGTTCATGATACGTGTTATCATTGTTTTATGTGTTGACTAGTGTAAGGTTTTCATTGTCAACTTCATCTACCACAAAACTAGCCCAAAATGTGTCTTGTGTACTTGTATCCTTGATGAGTGTCTAAATACTCATCATTTTTGTACCATTTAAACTGCAAAATCATCTGAAAACACTCAGAAATGCATCAAAATGATAAAAATATCAAAAATAAGTGTTTTATGTGTTTTAAATGCAAAAATATCAAAATCTGGTGAAAAACGTATCAAGTTTGCATAATTGGCAGTTTTAGTCCCCCAAGTTTCAAAAGATGTCAAAAACAGTCCCTGGTAAATCTAAATAAAGAAAAATATCATTTTAAGTCCTTAGGGATTCTTGAGTTGTCAAAATTGGTCCTTGAGATTTAAAATTGCAAATTTACAACTTAGGTCCCTAAACTTTCAAAAATGTCAAGTATAGTCCTTGGAAAATTGAAAATGTCAAAACTGGTCCTTGTACTATTGGAACTTGTCAGTTTTGGTCCTGGTGAGAACTTTGGAATAATGGCAGAATTGGTCCCTCCAAATTTCAGAAATTACAAAATGGTCCTTGTTATTTAAACCAACCATGACCCTTTAACCATTGTGACCCCCTGCCATTTCACTTTTTGACCCCTGCCATCTCTTTTTGAACCCTTGGTCAAACCCCAGTCAAATACCCCACTCCCGCCACCTCCTCCTGATCTCCTTCCCAAGTTGCCTGCAACATCTCAGGCATATTCCCATCACCTTTCACCTTATCCCTCCCCCCTCATCATCATATCTACCAACTTATCACGCCACAATTAATGCCACCCCCCCTAGTTGCTAGTTCAGAGCCCACAGGTCAAAACAACTTTTCCCACCAAAATGATCCAATGGCCAAAATGATTTCTAGCTATCCAATGGTCTTAAATTAATGGTGGGATTTTCTCAGAGGACACGTGGGAAGCATTTTGTTGTATAAATAGAAGAAAGAGAAGCAAGGAGAAGACCCATCTAGCATAATTTAGTTTACTTAATGTCGTTTTAAGCTTATTTTTAAATTCAGTGTATGTTTTAGCTTATTAAACTCTGTATTTCAAGTTTTTATTACATAATTAAGCTTTTGTGAAACATCAATTCCAGTATCAAGTTATATTTCAGATTATGCAAATTTTCCTTATTTTGAAAATCTCATGAATGATTAAATATTGTTTGTAGATGTTCTTATGGACTGAATAAGCCACATAAGCTCCTATATAGCTTATAAAAGCTATTAGATACCTTAAAATCCAGTTTAGAAGCAAAAAGAGAAAATTACCAAAAATACAAAATAAATAGTTGAAAATTCAAAAATCCCATGGAAATGGTGTTCACAGCTGGATCAGGGTAGATTGTGGATGGCCCTGGGTTTAGTGCTTCTTGGGAAGCTATAGGATCTGTTCTCAGTCCTTGGTTCTCATGTTTCACTTGGAATCATCTTGTAAGCTTAATTCTCCATTTTTGGCATTTCTCTGTTTTAGTTATTTCATAGTTTAAATCTTTGTGTTTTATTGTTAATTAGCTATAGTTAAGGATATTTAAGCATTAAAATCAGTTGTTTGTTCATTTAAATTTGTAGTTGTTAAAAATCTTATTTTAACAGTTTTAAGTGCATAATGGTCATTTCTTAGTTTCTTATTGTTAGTGTTGTTGTTTTATGCTTCATTAGTCCCATTAAGTGATATTATAAAGTCTGAAATTAGTTCCATGGTTTTAAGTTGAGTTTTGCTTTGAAAATCACCATAACAGTCCTTTAAAAGGGTGTTTGGATTTGCTTGTTTAAACTGTAACAGGTCTTGTTTGTGTTGTTTGTTTGTGCTTGTTCTGTGTCACATACACACTTAATAACTCATATAAACAAGAAAACCAGTGGTCATTTAGTGAAATAGTCAAAATCACCTTTGATCACACCTAGATAGTTCACTGTTAGGATTTTTGAATACAAATCTCATCAAAGTAGCTTAGAATCTGTTAACCTAGCTTAAATCAGTCTTAATATAGCTTATTACAACATATTCAGTTAGTAGTATTGATCACAAGTTCATAAAAGTCAAAATTCTAGTGTAATAAAAAAGTTAAAATTTTCTCAATAGCAGTTTTTGAATAAACTTTAGGATTTTATTGTGTGCTTAATAATAAAATTTAGCCTATATGCCTTTAGGATAGTAAAGTTTAGCTGCTAAACTTAATTAGAAAAATATTGATTCACTTCTAAACAGCTTATTAAGTCCTTATTTCTTAGCTTAGTTTGAGTCCTTTTCTGAAAACATGCTCTGTGCACAGTTGTGGTACCCTATTTCACAAGCTCTCAGAGAGCTTATTAATGAACCTTAGCTTGTGTGCCTTGACTTTTTGAGAAGCTCACCTAGCTATCTCTTTAATCCAGTACTAGTTTTTCCATTTTCAGCTTATTAGATAAGCCTGCAATTGTTTTTTAGTTTTGTCCAAATCATTTAAGTGTACCAGTTAGTCAGTGTTTTCCAGTTTTTCAAAAGCTTTTCACAAGCTCATTAGAGTAAACCAATCTTTGTACATTAGCTTTTTGGATAGCTTACTTGGTCAACTTGTTAATTGCAGTGTTTGTTTTAAATTCTTAGCTTATTAAATTGCTAAAAAATAAGTTAGAAGGTGCCTTGTGATTAAAAAGGTGTACTGTGTACCAGTTCAGTTAAGTGTTTATTTGAATTTGTAGTGCTTATTTCATAAGTAATTGTGTTTATTCAGTGTTCATTTTAGCTTATAATCATTAGTTTAGCTTATTTCAATTAGCCTTTGCTCATTTTCTAGCTTACAAATCATTTCAGCTTAACTTGTGCTTATTTCAATAAAAAAAGCTAACTGTGATACAATCTTTAGTGAATCGGTGCTTATTAGTTGTTTTGTAAAAGTGGTAGTTGTAAAAACTGCTTATTTTCTTGTGCTTAATAAGTTTGTAAAAAGAAAAATCGAAAAAAAAAATGTTTAGCAAAAGGTGGGAGGCAGGGCTCGAACCTCGAGACCTCCCACCTTTGAGAGTGATAAGTGTGTACCGTATACCGCTTTCCCTTGGGTCTTTGAATGGTTTTATTTTGCACAATCTAATACTTAAGTACACTTTGTCAGTTTAAGCTTATACGAGTATTTAAGCTTATTTCTAGCTTATTTGAAATAGCTTTTTCAACTTTTGTATTTTTCATATAATTGTATTAGTATTAAGTATTTTATAAAAAGTTTCAGATTTTTCTCGATAGTTTTAGTATTTTTAATCATTTAATTAGTGTAAAAACTTATTCAATTCATAATAAAAAATATAAAAGTCAAAAAATATAATTCTTTTTTCTAAAATTTTCTTTTGTCATTTAGTACGTAAGAAAATTGTTTTTACATTCGTAGGCCTTTTATTTCACAAATTTTACGTTTTTGCTTGCACACTCGCGTAATTTTTATAAATAACGTACGTTTTCATTTTAAATCAAGTTTTTAGATAATTTAAGTTTACATTTTAGTTAAAATAGTTTATTTAAGTTATTTTGTTTTATAAAATCATAAAAACATCATTGTAAAAATAGTGATAGCGTTTATTTAATATATTTTAACTTTTAATTTCCTTTAATTTGCATTTAAGTCGCTGTAATTTATAGATCTTTTCTTTAGGTATAGTTATTCATCAAAATCCTTACTGATCACTATCCTTAGTGATTATTCGACATCTGACTGTGTTAAACACCATTCATCCTCCGTGGGACTTAACGACCCGGGAATCCACTATATTCCTCTGATCTAAATTGCATTTGCCTTCTGAGCTGTTTTAAGTTTGTTACGGTTGGCCATTCACAAGTGGCTAGCTTGTGTGATTAAACTTGACGGTTTTGCACGAATCAATCCTCTTCATCCTTATTCCAATCCCACGGTTTTGTTTCCATAAATTTACGTCCCTACTAACATGTTTCTTCTTTGTTATTGGATCATATAACCTACATGCTTTTGATCCTTCCTCTACACCTAAGTAAATCATTGGTATGCTTTTATCATCCAGCTTCTTCAAGTGAGGTATTGTTATCTTTGCATAAGCTGTACATCCGAATATTTTTAGGTTTTCCAGATTCGGTTTTCTGTTGTAGAGTGCCTCATATGGAGTTTTATCTACCAGGGCTCTTGTAGGTACTCTGTTGAGTATGTAAATTGCATGTTTAACTGCTTCCGCCCAAAAAGTTAAGGGTAACTTCATCGCTTTCGTCATACTCCTCGTAGTTGATAACACTGTCCTATTTCTTCTCTCCACTACTCCATTTTGTTGTGGGGAGTAAGGTGCTGTCAACTGTCGTGCTATTCCATTTTCCTTATAGTACTTTGTGAATTCATTTGATGTAAATTAACCACCTCTATACGTTCTTAGCATCCTTAATTTCATTCTCATCTCCATTTCTATCTTCCGTCTAAATTCCTTGAATGTACTAAATGCCCGATCTTTCGATGTCAGAAAGTAGGCCCACATAAAACGTGTACAATCGTCCACTAACAAGAAAAAGAGTTTCTTTCCAGAGTGTGTGGCTGGACTTATAGGACTACAAAGGTCTCCATATACTAAGTCCAACGGGTTCTTTGATGTGAATTTAGCTTGATTTGGAAATGATGTTCTACTGTGCTTTCCTAATAAACATGCATCACAAATCTGTCCGACATGATTTATTCTTGGTATTCCTTCCACTAGACCCTTCCTAGTCATCTTGTTGATATCGTCAAAGTTCAGATGACCTAATCTAGCATGCCATAACTATGCTTGGTTATCTACATTTGCTAAGAGACATATAGGTGCTTCTATCTGTAATTGAATACTGTAAAGTTGATTCTTAGATCTTTCAACCTTCATCAACAACTTCTTGCTCTTATCATACAAAGTCAACTTGTTTCCGTCCATAATGACCTTACAACCTATCTCCGTAAGTTTTCAAAGACTTAGTATGTTGCTGTTGAGGTTTGGTATATAGTATACATCCGATACTACCTTCTGTTCCTGGTTCTTACAACCTAACAATATAGACCCTCTACCCATTATCTGTACATATGATCCATCTCCAAAACTTGTCCTGTTACGCTTTCGTCAATATCCCTAAAATGACTCTTTATTCCCATCATATGGTTACTTGCACCATTATCTAAATACTATATGCTTGCGTCCGCTGTAGCATATTTTCCTAGTTGAATTTGGCCTTCATTCAACAACACTTCCTCGTGTTCAGTTTTGTGCATAGTCATTAATAGTGATGGTTCATCGTCCCCTAAGATAAGGTTTGATTGTTCCTGATTTGTTGATGTTCCTCTACAATCTTTCTTAAGATGTCCAAGTTTCTGACACTTGTAACATTTTACTTTTTACTCAAATCCCACTTACTTTTATTCTTATCCGAATTTCCTTTGTGATTTGAGTTCCCTCCTTGTGAGTTATTTCTATTTCTATTATTTTGCCAGTTCCCTCGTGAGAAATTTGATTTCCCTCCACGTTTATAAAAACGTTTTCTGTTTCCTGAGTGTTCGCCATGTGCGAATAATAAGTTTTCCTGGCTTTCTACTTGCCCTCCTTTCCGGAGTTTTATTCTTTCCTCAAATGCCTTGAGTCTCCCATTGATCTCATCTAAAGTGATATCGTCGAGATCACTTGTCTATTCTATGGATGCTACTATCTGAATGAACCTATCTGGTGTGGAGTCTAATACTTTTCGTACTAAAAGTGATTCATCCAAAGTTTTCCCTAATTCTTTCGCCTTCGTGGCATAGCCGTTTAGTTTAGCCATAAATGCATCCAACATCTCATCTTCCTTCATCTGAAGTGAGTTAAACCCAATCATCAATGATTGTAACCGTTCTTGCTACACTCTATCTTCTCCAATGTGTCTTTTCTTTAACGAATCCCATAATTCCTTAGCCGTACATCTTCGGTCAACGCTTGATATAGGAAGGCAGTCGTTGCCTTATCCTTCTTATCATCTACTTGCGTGTCTTCCTTAGATTCTATTGCTTCCCATAAACCGTGTGCCTCTAGTATAACCTTAATTTGTATAGCCCAAACTGTGTAGTTTGTGGTTTTCAACTTAGGGCATTGATATTGTGCAATAGGTGTTACGGGTTTTGGTGTAGTTGATGTGTTTGTTGCTTCGTCACCGGCCATCTTTAAAGTGCTTATTATCTTCACTTTCTAATCTAATGGGAATTATCCTTCCTAGTATGGTATCTCTACTAATATGGGAATATCTAATCTTTCGGGAATCCTAATAATACGGGATCAATAAATAGTTCTCGGGATTTCCTAATAGTATAAAATAACTATTCTATACTATTCTAATATAATTGAAATCCAGAAAAGTTTAACTTATGACCTCGATGTTGTGATGAACACAAATGTATTCCCTTTGTCTTGCGTTAGTAAATATCGTTTACCAACATTTGTGGTTATTCCCGAGTTGGTTCCCTTTGCTTTCCTTGCCTCATTGTATCCTTGGTTCTTTTGTATTCGAATTTGTATACTTCGAATTAATACACCACATTTTGTGTCGAGTTCCTTTTTTTTTCTCGACTTCCTTGTCTCGAACCAAAACCAAAAGTGCCCTTGGCCTTTTTTCCTTCGAATTCCTTTCAAAATGTCTCGACCTCTTGTTTTCGAATTCCTTTTACTTCCCAACGAGCCAAAAACAAAACCACTTCCTCATTTTCGAATTTTATTCCTTCGAAAACAAAACAATTTCTTGATTTCCTTTCTTGTTATACCACACTAAACACGTTGCCTCCATGTACGTTGTTCTTGATTTCTTCCTATTCTCCAAAATCTATAAACTCTCTTACGTACGAAACTTGGTACCAGATTTGGTAACCTTCACCGAAACAAAACAAATATGTTTGTTTCTGATTTTTCCTTCCCGTTGTTGTTGTTTCCTTGTGTCGTCCCGACACTTCTCCACAAAAATTTCCTGAGCGCTCTTTCTTCTTACTTGTCACGTATACGTTTCAATTTTCCTTCTACACAACAACGTTTCCCCGCGTTTTTCCTCTACTTTGTGTCTTGTTCTAACCGGTTTCACAAAGTCTTTGTCCCACTCGTTCTATAACCGAACGATGTGCCCTTTCCTTGCCTATGTCGCGTTAACAGCAGACACAAAAGAAAGTATTTTTGGTACCTTTCCACTCTTGTTCCACGTTTACTACGTCAAGAGTTTCCTTCCTTCCCTTCGTTGTCACCAACAAAGTTTTGCCCACCAATTCGTTTGATGTGAACGTTTGCAATCCCCTACGTAAATGATCGTGCACTATCTTCTACGTATCCTTATTTAAGTGTTTGTTTCTCTTGGAAGAGAAGAGAAAACAAAAAAATCTTCCCGCCTATCGAACGAAATGTTCACAGCGTGTTCCCTTGGGTTGTCTCGTTAGTATTTTGGTAACCAAAAAGAAGCGTATAACCACTTGCTCTTGATGCCAATTGTTGTCCCAAACTCTAGCTCGAAATATATATAGATTGCAAAGTGTATAAATGAATAAGTATATTTGTCTATTTACGTCTAAACGGTTTACATATGAACGTATATATATGTTCCTAAACGGTATGAATGAACCGTTGTATCCATTCGGTAATAACCGAATTTTGTAACTACCTTTTGTAACCGCCAAACGGTTACAAACTTTCAAACTAACATGTTTGGTCCTTCGTGTATTAATATACACATAAGAAGCATAAGTATCGAGATTATTTGTTCACAATAAGAGCCTCAACAATCTTTGCACGTGATAATAAAGGTAGGAGCCTCTAACAATCCATCATAAAACCTGAACGACTTTCTACCCTAACCTTTTCGCCCCCTATTTAAGGTGAATGATTAGATTCGCCCTTCTTGCCTGCTATAAGAGTTGCCCATGGTGAAGTTTCCACTTTCCAACCATATATGATTTATGAACATTCTGTTGATTCTTGATGCGTTCTCTTCCCTCGTATCCATGTGAACCTTGAATTCTGGATGGGCATATCAATAAATATAAGACTTCACTTCTATTTCAGTATAGGTTCTAGTCTTAATCGAGTTTCTTATGATAATGCCAATATGTGTTCTTTAAGCATCAATTGTATATTAAACATAACATACTCAGAATTATAAAGAACATACTCAAACAAACGTTGCCCAAATCCCTGAAAACACACCACTTAATATTATCAATATGTTCAAAATTAACTAGCAGATACTTCATCACGGCCCATCCTACAATGTCGCACAGCAGGCATGCAGACATGCTAGGCCACTATAAACAGACATGAACCTTAAAAAACAATAAAATATATATACAAGTTTTGGTAATCTTTACTAGGAAAGTAATTAACACATTAACAGCCTAGATTCAACCTACAACAAGGGGCGGAACTCTTAAGGGTCAGGGGAGGGTCTCCGGCCCCTCAAAAGTTGCGGCAACTAATGTAAATAGATAAAAGATCATTTAGGGACAAAACTTTATCTACATACCAAGGGACCAATCCCCACCTTTCATTCATTTTGATCTAATGGCTTAGATTAAACCTAATTTTTACACTGCAGGGGTATTTTAGTCAATATAAAAAGCATTTTTTTATCTTTCTTTCAATTAAACGCTCTTTAATTTTCACACACACAAAGTGTATGTTTCTCTCTATTCTCTCGTTTTTTTCATCTTCTTCATCTGGTAACCCTAATTCGTTATCAATTAAACGATTCTTTCATGGATTCGATTCCAAATTCTTTAGTTTCTTCGATCGTTCTTCTATAATAATGAATCTGCAATGAATCGATCGTTCTTCTTCTTATCGTTCTTCTTCTATAACCGAAAACGTCGTTTTTCTATAACTGAATCTGCAACTGAAGATATTGTTGTTAGTGTGATGTTTCTGCTAAGTATACGGAGAATATTGTAGCTTATGAACACGGTGATGAATCCGCAACTATTAAGAGTAAGATGCGTTTAATTTTTGTTTTTCATTGTGTTTTCGGTTTGAATAACAATTTTAAGCTGTAAATAAGCTATTTAGTTAGGTTTATATTGAATTAAGCAGTTTTAATCTAGTTTTATATTGAATTAAGCAGTTTTAAGTTAGTTTGAAGCTGTGAATAAGCTATTATTTAGCTTTAGATTGAACTAAACTGTTAGTTTAGTGTTACGTGTAGAAGATGGATAAGGTGTTAATCATTTTAATGCTCTGAATAAGCGATTAGTTATGTTTAGATTCAAATTAAGCTGTTTATTAGTTTTTGATGAATTAAGCATATTAAGCTTTGAGTAAGCTATTAGTTTATGCTTTGATTGAATTAAGTAGTTTAAGCTTTTTGAATAAGCTATTAGTTATGTTTTGATAAGCACTTTTTATTTTGCATCACATTTGATATAATATGTGATATCACATATGATATATCACACTGTGAATAAGCTATTTAGTTAGGTTTATATTGAATTAAGCAGTTTTAATCTAGTTTTAGATTGAATTAACCAGTTTTAAGTTAGTTTGAAGCTGTGAATAAGCTATTATTTAGCTTTAGATTGAACTAAACTGTTAGTTTAGTGTTACGTGTAGAAGATGGATAAGGTGTTAATCATTTTAATGCTCTGAATAAGCGATTAGTTATGTTTAGATTCAAATTAAGCTGTTTATTAGTTTTTGATGAATTAAGCATATTAAGCTTTGAGTAAGCTATTAGTTTATGCTTTGATTGAATTAAGTAGTTTAAGCTTTTTGAATAAGCTATTAGTTATGTTTTGATAAGCACTTTTTATATCACATATGATATATCACATGTGATATCACATATGATATCACATGTGATATATATCTGTTACATACAGCACATGTGTTATATCATATGTGATCATAAGAACTTGTGTCTGTTATTTCATTTTTACTTGATCAATGTTTTTATTTTGTGCTTTTTTATTTTTTCAGAACTGAATGCTTTGAAAACTCCTGAATCATTCTCTACTCACTCTAATTTTGGTACTCCTTGTGGAACGGTTTATTATATTCCTAAAGTTCCTGTCGACGTTTTACTAGCTAAGGGCAATGTTTTTAATTCAGTTGATGAGTGCATTAGTGCGTATATGAAATATGCTTCAAAAGTAGGGTTTGTGGTTAGGAAATCATGTCAGAAAAGGTTGAGGAGCGGTATTGTTAAGCAAAAGTATCTAGTGTGTAATAGGGAAGGCTGTCCTAAGGGAATTCATGTAGACACACTAGATTTATAGAATAGCGACAAGCAGAAGAGAAGTTTGAACCTGCATATCACAGGTTACAAAGCACGTGTTATGTTTGAGTTGATTCCTGGTTCTACAAAGTATAAGTTGACTGTTTTTGATAGTATACATAACCATGAGCTTGAACGTAAAGAATATAAGCATTTGTCAAAGGCCGAAAGGCGTTAACATATCTGGCAGTTGTTTATTGTTAAATATGCGAGCGTGAATATAGGTGCAACGAGAGCTCATCACTTGTTGACTGGTCTGAAAGGATCGTATTTGCTTATTCATGGTACAACTGTTGACTTTAAGAACTTTTTTAGGAGTGTGAATTGTTATATAGGCGATAGTGATGCTTAGATGCTTATAGCTAAGATGGAAAATAGACGAAGCATGTTCCGATTTTTGTTTGATTACTTGGTTGAGAATGCTGAGCTTTACGCTATTTTCTGGTGATGAAGTTTCCAAGTACAATTACAAAGAGTTTTGTGACGTTGTCTCGTTTGATGCTACGCATGGGACAAATAAGTAAGTGTTTGAGTGATATATATCATATTTTATTGTGTTACTTGTATTTTGTCTTCGTATTTGTTTTTAACTATTTTTTGTTTTTCGGTACAAAATGATGTTTGTTCCTTTTACAAAGAATTGATAATCATAGGAAGTGTGTTACGGTTCTTTGCATGCTTGAAGAATGAAAGCGCAAACTCTTATATTTTGTTGCTCAAAGCATTTATAAAAGCTTTTGGTAAAGCTCCTAGTATCGTTGTCACTGATCAGGACGGGGCTATGAGAAAGGCGATTGAACACGAATTTGCTGGATCGAAACACAGATTGTGTATGTGGCATATTACACAAAAGCTTCCTGGAAAGGTATATTATGTGCTTTCTTGTATTTTCTTTTGTTATATCATATGTGATACTTTATGTGCTTTCTTGTATTTTATTTGCTTTCTTGTAGTATCTAATGATTTATCATATGTGATATTTCATACTTTTTTCATTTGGTAAATCATTTGTTAAATCATATGTGATATTTGTTTGCAGATATGCTCAAAAATTTATGATCACACAGACTTTAAAAGGAAATTCAATCAAATTGTTTGGAATATGTATATTGGTCCTGATGAGTTTGAGTATCAATGGGGAAAGTTATTAGATGAGTTTAATTTGCATAATCATAAGTGGTTAACAAAGATGTTTCGCATACGTTCTTGTTGGATTCCTGCTTTTTGTGTGGACTCTCCTTTGTGTGGTTTGATGAGGACAACTTCTAGGTCTGAGAGTGAGAATTCCTTTTTCTCTCATTTTACTAATTCTGGTTCGACTCTCATGAATTTTATGAATTGTTTTGAGACGGCAATGGAAAAACAGAGGCATATACAAGAGAGGTTAGATCATAAGTCGATTGATTCTGTTCCTACACTTAGAACCTATCTTAAGATTGAACGTCATGCGTCAAAGGTTTATACTCGTCCCCTTTTCGAATTGGTTCAAGCTGAAATATTTGCTGGGACATGGTTTTGCCAAATAGATACCAAAAGTTTGGTTGAAGGATCTGAGGTGTCTGTTATTAAAGAGAGAAAGTTTGTTGATGAATTAATGGAGAAGAAGAAAGCTAAGAAAAAAGAGAAATTTAAGAAAAAAGGTGATGATAATGATAAAAATGAAGAAGAAGAGGAGCCGATTAACTTGTTTCACAGAGAAGATGGACTATATAAGGTTTGTTAGTTTCTTAACCAGTTTTTTTTATGGTCTTTTTAAAGCTTTTTTTAGTGTTAATTTTTATACTTTTATAATTTTGATAGATCATATGTGATATATCATATGATATATCATATGTGATATATCGTATTTGATATATCAAATGATGTATCACATATGATCTATCATATATGATATTTGACTATGTATTATTTTTATTGCATGGAGGTTTTGCGAAACATAGAAGATGGATCAGTTGTTTGTTCTTGTTAGCTTTTTGTTAGAGTTGGAATATTGTGTAGACACATTTTTTGTGTCTTTAAGAATGCGAATGTTGAAATGATTCCAAATCAATACATCTTGAGGCGTTGGACAAAGAACTTGATACCTGCTGGTTTGAGGAACAAAAGGAACAGGTACGGTGAGAAGAATGAGATTGTTGAGAATTATGCAAACGAGGCTACTTCTATTGTTGATCACTGTGTGCATATGTTGAGTAAAGACGAGACAAGGTTAGCTGCTTTTATTGAGAAGTTAAAGTTGCTAAAGTTAGATGTTGAAGTTGATTGCCCAAATCCTCCATCAAAGGACAAGCTTGATAATCTTGAAGAGCTTGTCGGAGTGCCAAAGCCTCCTGTAGTTGCTGTTAAGAATCCGTCTGGCTGTAAGCCCAAAGGACTTGAAAAGTCGCGTATAAAAGGTGGAAAAGAGCAAGCTATTGATGAGAGTTCAGTTAATAGGAATTCATGTTCAATATGTGGAGCTAAAGATGGCCACAACAAGAGGACCTGTCCAAATAAGTATAGCGTATAAGATGATTTGGTTCAATATGAAGCTACATCATAAATCATTTTACTGTTTTTGTCCAAATAAGAATTGTGATTGAAGTACTTTGAATCTTCTTTGATTGTTTACAGATTTTGTTTTATGAAATGGATTTTGATTTTTTTTGTGGTGTTAAGTGATTTATCTTTTCTTGTGTGGTTAATTTTATGAGAATTATCACATTTGATTTATCTAGTTTGTTTTTCCTGTTATATATCATATTTGATATACATACAAAATCACATTTGATTTTTACTGTTATATTTTTGTTTTCAAAAATCATATGTGATACTACCATTAGCACATTTGTTAATCAGATCTCACATCATATGTTTTCAAATTGTGTTATAAAACGCGGAGTTGGTTTGCAACATCATTTTATCGAATATATCAGTTTTGTGTAGCAAAACTTGTACAACAGTACATATAATCCAAAATCACATCCACAGATGTGCCGCCATATTCATTAGATAACCATTTCAGATAGAAGTGTAATACTAGTTACGACATTGTAGCATACGACATAACATTGTGACATTGTACCATAAGACATAAAATTTTGTTCTAACCATTCTAAATGGCATACGCTATCCCAAATTTAAATAATCAGAAGTAAGTTTCTAACTGCATCACCATTGTCACTCCACCTTTACCCCAAAAAGAGTGACTTCCCATCTATTCGTCAGCTCCTACCATCTATCAACTGTCTACTAGTAACTTTTACCTTCAAATTGCACTGGCAACACGGGTTGCATCTTGTTCTTTCTTCTTCTTTTCTATCTGCTCCTTTATGTAGATTTGTTTCATTGCTTTATCTGTATGCTCCCTTGCAAACGCATGTGCTTCCTCGCTGATTTGTTCTCTGTTACTGTTAATTTCATGCGATAACATTTTGGTTGCATACTTTACTCTCAGCTTGATTATTGCCATTTCTTGGCCTTCTTCTTCAGTTGGAAAGTTCAACTCCCAGTTCTTTTCCGTTTCACCATTGTACATCTCCATGTGCATCATAACAAAAACCCCGCAATCAATCACATTTTCTTTTGTTGCCCATTTGACCTTCATGACTGCTGTCTTGTTTTTCTTTATCTGCTTTGCTTTTGGATGGTTGAATGATTCCAAATACTGTGAAAACACTCTTTTCTGCACAAACAAAAGATTCAATTTACTTACTAGTGGTTTATCATATATGATATTTCAAACAAAAGACTCAATTTACTTGCTAGTGTTTTATCATATATGATATTTTACTACCATATTTTAGTTTGTAATATTTAAGACAATTATATCATATATGATATTTTACTGTCATATTATAGTTTCTAATATTAAATGCAATTTATGTTCTTTCCATGCCTAGTTTGAGTTACTTACCAAATCATCGCATTCTTTCTTGTATTTGGTATCATATGTCCGAGTTGGAGTTGTCAATGATCACCGAAGTTCCTTTGGCTAGATTGAATACAACGACATAGAAGTGTTCATGAGCGATTACTGGAAAGAATGCCTGTAGAAATTGAAAGAAAATTATATTCATTTTAATTCAAATAAAAGTCGAATCTCTTTCTTCATAATAAGTGAAATAAGTTGTTACCATTTCTACATGTTGCAATGACATGTCATTTGGGTTTTCTTGAAACTCGCTTGTCATGCAATCAAGGAAAGCTTTATATTGCTTAGCTTCATCTTTCTTCGGCAACTCTACCATTTGGCTTGTCTGTTGTAAAAAATCAACAATATCATATAATTGTTAACAAACAGATTAGTAACAAGTTTCTAAGTTTTTATCTACTTACCAACATTCCTGTGTGAAAGTAATACTTCATCTTGCTTCCACTATTGTTGACCATTTCTTCATAGTTCAAAAGAGAAGCAAAGCTGTCAATAACACTAGCTTCCACCTTCAATTTTGGTGCTAGTGTTTGCATGTTGTCCCTTATGGTAGGGGCTCCCTTCACGCTTGGTTCAAAGACAAAGTCACTACACAAAATTTAAATCATATACATATAAGTATCACAATATTATTATTTTTTGTATGATTTTAAATAAGAAATAGCAGACTTACACTGGATTTCCTTCCATTGAAAATAGCGCGTCCGTTATCATCACTTCATCTGGTTGTGGTGGTGTGTGGATTACAGTTTTTCTGTTCATATATGGTGATATCAGAAAACGTGACGGTTTTTTGACTCTTTTTGCCAGATGTTCTTCTTGTTTTGATTCTGTTTCAGTCTCAGCATCAATGTTTCTCACCTTTTTTTTCTGTCTTTTCTTCCAGTTTTGATGCTGTTTCAGTCTCAACAACAACTTCTATTGCCATTGGGCTTATACCAAGACTGAAAGATGGTGGCGTCATTGATTTTCTTATTATTCCTCTTGTCATTTTCTCTTTTGATCCTTGAATTTCTTTTGGACCACTCATCTCTGTTGCCCCATGAATCTCTTTTGGGTCACTCATCATCTCTGTTGTCCCAGCAATCTCTTTTTGATCACTCTTATCTATTTTCCCATGAAGCTTTTCATAATGTTCTTCTGCTTGACTCACGAGATTATCAATGTTTTCTTCATTCAAAAAATCATCTGGAGTTGCTACTCTCAACTTATAACCCGGTGCTACCTCCACAGTTGGTGTTCCTACTTCCTTTGCAACTTCAATCGGGTTTTCCTTCTCACTCACCTTCGCTACTTGAACTTCGGTTTGTTTATCCTTCTCACTCTCACTCACCTTCGTTCTTTGGAACTTCAGTTTGTTTTTCCTTCACACTCACCTTCACTACTGCAACTTCTCTTTCTTTCTCCGTTTCTGTTTCTTTCTCAGGTTGTTTTTGCGTTTCAGTTGGAGTTGCTTCTTCTTTTCCAACTTCGTTTTCCTTTTCAGTTTTGTTTTCCATATCATCTTTCTGAATTTCATCTTTGCTCTCACCCTCCTTTTCAACTACATTCTCTCTTTCATTCTCCTGTTCACTTTCGCTCTCACTTCCAAATATATTCTCTTCTTCTTGTTCCTCATCCTCACTTTCGCTCTCACTTTCATTCTCTTTTTCAACTTCAATTTTTCCTTCATTTGTTTTTTCTTGATCCTCAGCCTCACTGCTTTCATTGTTCTCACTATCACTATCATCATTCTCTTCCATCGAACTACTTTCTATATCAAAATCAATCTTGTTGAACAATCTCTTGTACTTCTTGCACAAGGTCAACATCACCTTGTCTCCCCTGAACTTCTTCAATCCCTCTCTCATCGTCTCAACCAACTCTATCTTTTCTTTTGAAATTATTTCAAATTTCTCATCTATCTTTTCATAAAACTCCTATAAAGTAAGTATTTCATTTTAGTTTTTTTATTGTATATGCAAAATCATATATGATTTAAAAAAAATATCATATATGACATGTAATATCACATGTGATATTAGTGTAATATCACATATGATATTACATATCATATATGATTTAACACTAATATCAAATGTGATATTCATCTTAGTGTTTTATCATATATGATATTTTTGCAAGCACAGCTGAATGTTAGCCTGCTGAAGGCTTAGTCGCTGGCATAGCCTTCGGCTAAAGCCAAAGGCTTAGGCGCATGCATAGCCTTCGGCTTTAGCCGAAGGCTATGCTTGCACCTAAGCTTAAGGTTTTGTTTTCTGTTAACTCTTTTAAACATGCTTTTTTAATAATAAGTAAAATATATCATAACATACTTTTTTATAACAACATTTTTATAAATGAATTCAGTAAAATTACCTCTCTTTCCACTGGCTTTCTGGGAGGCAAAGGTTCATAGTATATGTCTGCTCCCTTGTACAAATTCAGGCCGGTTTGCTCCTCATCAGGATCATACTCTCCGTGATGCTCTAACGTCCCCAAGCAACCGTCTCTCATTTCCATGTTTATTCTTTTCTTCATTGTTGGAGTGTTCCAACTTCTGAGGGCTGGGCGGTGACGCATAACTTAGAAGCTCGGGTAGTTTGTTGAGTCCAAGTATAGCAGCTTTTTTATACACAAAAATACAATTAAAATTTTGTTAGATAATTTTTTATATGAGTGAATCATAGTTGATAAGTTTAATGGAAAATAACTTACACATAAGAATGTTAGAGGACCATAATAGAAGTTGGTACCCGACTTGGCTTTGGCCCAGTTTAGCTTACTGATCTGCAAGCATTCCATTATGTAGCTGCACCAATCGATATCAGAGATATCATCATCTTCTTTCACGTGCCTGAGGATTTTTGTGGGCACTTTTCCTGCACTCTCCAAAGTGCCCATGGTGCTTGCAAACAAAGTTAAGAAATTTATCTTGAACATGAAATCTGCTTCAGTTGTGCTCGATATTTCGAAGGCTACAGTAGGTGGTGTAATTCGTCCAAGATGAGCATACTGTTCTTCCCATTCTCTAACAAAATCGTCATCATCAAATCTTTCCTCCAGATCTTCCAGCTTTCTTGTGCCCATCGGCACACCTAGCATATCTTGAATTTCTTGCCTTGTTACCTTTATTGAACCTTTTTGTAATCTCAATTCCATGCTAGGTGGATGGAATTTATCGATTACATGGTACGCTAATGCAACTGGAAGTTCAACAATAGGGAAGTTTATGAACCTCTCAAATCTCATGTCTTTCAAGCATTTCTTTCTCTCATTTGATAAACCGATCATCGCTTCATATAGAGGTTTTGGTGATGACCTTGCTGTACATGTTGGGTAAATGTTTGTTTTTGTTTTGTCCTTTTTCACCTTAAGCTTCTTTTTATCTTCCTGATCTTTAACCTCCTTCTCAACAACTATTTCCTTCTTTCTTTTTTTGGTTTCTTTTACAACCAATTGTTGATCATTCTCTTCTTCGATTTCCTCTTCAGTCTCTTCTACTGTCTCAGCATCCTCATCATCACTTTTATCAGCATCTTTTTCCTCTTCAATTCTCCTAGCATCACCTCTAGTAAATCTTTTCGGAGTACTTTGCGTTTCTGATGCTTTTCTTTTCTGTGGACGTTTCATTTGTTTCTTTGTTGAAGTGTCTTTTTCTTTTTGATTTTTAGTTTTTTTCTTATCTGCTTCATTCTTCTTTTGCTTTTCTAGCTCTGCTCTTCTCTTCTTAGCATTTCTCTGTAATTCATTCAATCTTTGAGCTACTGTTTTTGCTTTATCTGCAAAACAAATTTATATTATATCATTTGTGATTTAGTAATTGAAATATTGTCAGTATATAACGTGTTTCTTTAATAACATGATATGTACCTTTAGCAGGGCTTTTCTCTTCAGCAGTTGTTTTTAGTAGTGGCAATTTAGAGATTAGATGCCCTACATCATCTTCTCCGTCATCATTTTATTTATCACCTACATCATCAACAATGAACAATTACTTAATATCCTGACAGTTTTACTCAAAGGATTAGGTGTAGGCATATCTTTTTTTTGCAAATTTAGAGGCTATGCCTGTATATTACCAAAATTCTTTATAATATCATATTTGATATTCAACATAAATTTTTTTAGCTACTGAATAATTGTTCATTTTTGTCAAATTCTTAGGCACAAGCCGAAGGCTATGCCTGTGGCTAAGCCTTTGCTGAAGCCTTTGCTTATCTGCACCCTAGTCAATTCACAAAGTTGAATACATCTTTTATTATATCATATGTGATATTTAACATAAAATTTTTGGTAGCTACAAAATATGTTACAAACATGTATTTTGTGTTCAGAAATGTTGAATGCTATGCCTGTGGCTAAGCCAATGTTAATGATTGAAAGTTTTTTCCAAAAGCTATGCCTGCATCTAAGCCAAATCCTTTGTTTATAAGGAAATTTTGAAGTTATCACATATTTAAAAGGCTATTTTAAAAGCAAATGTTTATTATATCATATTTGATATGGAATAAATAACAGATTTAAAAGCTTATTTTAAGTTATCATATATCCCCACAAAGCATTTTGTGCAACAGTCACAGCCTATTCCTTTGTCAAATGCTAAACCATCTTATGCGGCTAAGCAAAAGGCTTAGCCACATAAGATGCCTCAGGCGAAGCCAAAGGCATGTTCTGTAGCTAAGCTTAAGGTTTAGCCGCATAAGATGCTTTAGCATTTTGACAAAGGCACCTTCCGCGGCTGAGCCAAAGGTTTAGCCGCATAAGAGGCCTTTGGTGAAGCCAAAGGCATCTTATGCGGCTAATCCTTTTACTTAGCAGGCATCTTATGCGGCTAAACTTTGGCTCAGCTGCAGCGAATGATTTGTTTAAGCCTTTTGCATTCGTCAAAGCTTCCACAGCTGAGCCAAAGGTTTAGCCGCATAAGATTCCTTTGGCGAAGCCAAAGGCACCTTCCGCGGCTGAGCCAAAGGATTAGCCGCAGAAGATGCCTTTGGCGAAGGCATCTTCTGCGGCTAATCCTTTTACTTAGCTGCAGCGAATACTTTGTTGAAGCCTTTGGCGAAGTGTTTCGATAAACACTTCTAATCTCGCAAACCTAGCTTCTAAACTGTTAAAACCTAACTCCTAAACATAACAACAAATCTATAAACAGTTCTAATCTCGCAAACCTAGCTTCTAAACTGTTAAAACCTAACTTCTATTTGCACATTTCTTCATCATAATCGCTATAAACAGTTCAAAACATCATATAATCATAAATAACAGTTGTAGATATTGAAATAGTTTTTTAAAGTGTAAGATTATACCTGAAACCGGTTTTTTGGCCGGTTTTTTGACCGGTTTTTTGGCCGGTTGTTTGCTCGTAGTTCCTTTTTTTCTCAGTTCTTTTAACGTGATTGCTTCTGCGTCAGTATCTTCCATCCTCTCCGGTGATTTTGATAGTTTTTGCGGTGGTTTTTGATCGGTGTAAATGTGTGAGTATTGTGTGTTTTTAGTGTGTGTTAGGTAGGTTCAGTGAATGTGAGAAATGAAGAGAGAGATAGCGCGTTTTAGTATTTGGTGTGATTTGACGATTATACCCCTCCGCTTTATTTTAGTGGATAGTGTGTTTTAATCTCAGCCATTGATTAAATTTGAATCAATGGTTGGGATGTGTCCCTTAGTATGTGAGGATTATTTGGTATGCAAAATAACCTCACTCATGTAAATATTATAAGTTTTAAGGGTAATTTAGTTGATTATACAAACAAATCTCCGATTCTCTCCCCCAAAACAAATTTACCCTTCCCATCCTAAATAAATGTTCAAGTTTCGTCACTGCTTACAACAACTGCATTTTACAGCTAAGCTGTGATATATATTACGCCACCGAAGAGAAACTGCACCCTAATGAAAAAGGTAAAAAAAACACTTCTTCCGTCTTGAATTAATAGTCCATTACTAAAATTAGATAGAAAAGTTTGATCGAGCTTACCACATTACTCAGCTTTAAATTATTATTATAAACTTTAACGAATACATTAATTAATTACTTAAGGGTTTAAGCGTCATTCTGCTAAAAAAACAATAAAGAAAAAACGTTAAATGTTATGTTTTGTTGTTAATGATTGCACCAAAGTTTGTAAAAAGCTGTTCAAATCCTTTTGGTACAATTGGTTATTCATTTGATAGGCAGTGTTTCATTCATTTGTAAACATAGAATGTCACACATGGAAGGAGTACAACATTTGAAAATTCCACTCGAAGCGATAAAGTTGGCGACTAACAACTTTAGTAAGGATAATTTCATTGCCCGTGGTGGATTCGGGAGTGTGTATGTATGCGAACTTTACCTAACCGGGCAGCAGAGGACTGTTGCTGTAAAGCGGTTAGATCGTACATTTGGACAAGGGGAACGTGAGTTTTTGACAGAAATTCAGATGCTTTCATGCTATAGACACAAAAACATTATCAGTCTTTTTGGATTTTGTGACGAAGATGATGAAAAGATACTTGTTTATGAGCATGCGGAACATGGAAGCCTTGATAAGTATCTATCTAGTACTGAGCTCTCCTGGATGCAACGTCTCCAAATAAGCATTAATGCAGCCTGCGGATTAAATTACCTTCATAACGGTGTCGGACCACAACATAGAATCCTCCATCGTGATATAAAGAGCGCAAACATTCTCTTAAATGAGAATTGGGAAGCCAAAGTGTCTGATTTTGGATTGTCAAAAATAGGCCTTTCAAATGTTGATCAGTTATCTGTTATCGTCACTAGTCCTTGCGGAACTATTGGCTATGTGGATCCAAAATATTTCAAAACCGGCATTTTAACAAAGGAATCTGACGTATATTCGTTTGGTGTGGTGCTATTCGAAATCCTGTGTGGAAGGCTAGCAAGTATTGACCACTACCAAGATGAGCGTCGGTTTCTTGCTTCATTGGCCCTAAAGTATTGTGAACAAGAAAGATTAGATGAGATCATCCAACCCAATTTGAAATTTCAAATGAAGGCAGATTCATTGGAGATGTATTCAATGGTTGCATATCAGTGCTTAAAAAAGAATCGACATGAACGCCCAACAATGGAATGGGTTGTAGAAAAACTTGAAAAGGCGTTGGAACTTCAAGTAAGTTTTATGTGAAAGACCCCATAACATCATTTCAACTCTATTTCTCTCTTGTACCTAGAATATTTAGGTATTTTCTTTGTTGCAAGGCTGGTATAACCAGGTGTATTCAGGTCGGGACATGGGGAAGACAAAATGGAGGTCCTCAAAGTTATTGGAGTTTTAAATTTGAAAAAGATCATTATCTGTTGAAGATAACCATCAATCATGATGATGCGGTATACTCTCTGATCTTCACTAGTGAATCTGAAGGTTTCTTGCGTACTTTTAACAAGGTTGGCGGTTCGGCTGTTGGGGACACATTTTCTGAGGTGAATAGATCTTGACTTAACCCTCGGTACATACATTTTTGGTCAAATGTTATTTAAGTGTCATATACTATATTGGAAAATGCAGTATTTTAGTCGTAAAACTTCTAAACGGTTTCTGATAAGATGAATCTGACTCTGTTACGGGTAAAGATGAGGCAACTATTGCGACAATAACGTTACCATCTTGAACTTTCTATTTTCCATATGATAGAAATTAGAAAATACTATTATCTGTTACATAGAAATATTACCAAACTATATATGTTACATGTTTATGCTATATGCAATGGTCTTTGTCCCTATTTTTCACTATCAGATTTATGCATACAAATTATCTTGGGGTAAGCAGGTCACACTTGATGACGATGAGGAAATAATTGGCATTAATGGAACAATTGGTGCTAGAGATGGTTCGATAATAATATCATCACTATCTTTTGAGACGACCATGAGGACCTATGGACCTTATGGTTCACCAACAGACAGTTTTCTTTATACCATGGAAGGCAGCGTCATTAGTTGGGCTTTACGGCTATGCTGGTGATTGCATCAACAGCATTGGTGTCCATCTCAGAGCTTCTACAGATATCGTGAGGGTGGGAACGTGGGGAAGAAGAAGTGGACCGCTGTGTAGTTCTTGGTCTTTCCAACTTGAGAGAAATCATCGTCTGAAGATGATAACCGTTGAACATGTTGGGTATATACATTCACTTCAGTTCACAGCAGAATATTGAGGATTAACATACATATCAAGAACAACCGGTAATTCATATCCAGGTGCAATTACTGAGGTAAATATTTTTTTACTCAAACAACACATAATCAGTAAGCTCATGATGCATTTGCTGTAAACAATGTGATGTCTTTGTTGCACATATGTTATAACTGTTGTATTTGGCCAAACTAATAAAATTAGAAATATATGATGATGGAAAGAATGAATGTTGTAGAAATCTTAAAAATAGTTTTGGACCAGCAATGAAAATTGCGTCGTGTGATAAACCTTATTAGACACCTTTTCTGGGAGATAACTGTCCGACAATATTTTATCTGCCATGTATGAAAAGTTCTACTTCTAACTTTTCCTATTTACAAAGGTTACGTTCGACTGGAACGAGGAAATAACTGGCATCAGTGGAACAGTTGCGATATCAGGAGGACATCTTCCTGGTTGGACTATAATTACATCATTATCATTTGTGACGAACAAAAAAATACATGGACCTTTTGGTCATGCAAGCGGAACGCCATTCACAGTTCCATGGGTCGAGAGTTCACTTGTAGGATTTTATGGACTTGCTGGTGGATATCTGGATAGCATCGGTGACTATTTAAAGGCTGCCGTGTAAAGTCTTCGCTTAATTAGTACACCAAACATTGAGATTTTAGTCATTTTACAAATTGTTGTCGTTGGTTTGTTAAAGGCGTCTTTGACTATTTAGTTCCTTGAATGAGTCCAAATGGGTGATTATACTTTTTTTTTTTTTTTTTTTTTTTTTTGAAAAAAAGATAAATCGATTTTCATGAATTTGACCTTTGGAAAAAATACTTTTATGTGAAAAAAAAAATGATTAAAACTGTTGATAATTACTCCGGGTTATCTAAAAGGGTAGTCGCCTTTGAATTAGTCGGCTCACAATGTCGGAAACGAGGTAAATACTTTTATGTGAAAAATTTTGGTTTGCTAAATTTGTTTATTTGTTGTTTACCACACTACCTCTTTTAGAGCAAGGGGTATGGACAATATCGTTTCTCGTCGAATCAAACGTGGCATCTCGCCACTTGTTTTTGTTTCTCGCTATGATACCATCGTGGCTCGCCACAATGGAGTTCGCTACTCAAACGACGAAGTAAACGACAAATGCAAAATACTTAACCGTTTCATTTACAACGGTTACATTTCTCAATTATTTACTTTTCAAATTCAAAACCATTTCACACACACAATACTTAAACTACTCTATAAATATAAACCACAATCTACACAAAAAAAATCACATTTCACACACACAATTTAATTTCAAAATTCACATTCTCTTTACGCAACAAATGGCTTGTCGTCTCCCTCATTCTGTTACTGATATGCGAACGTACGTTCAAAATCAATGCGAGAACGATGATGAGGCTAGAAAAGAGGCTATTATACGCGTCATCCAATTCTTTGAGGACAAAAGGAATGAGAAGCTGCGGATGAGAGACAGCTACAAGACTTGCAACGACATCAGCACTGAACGAAAAGGTGTTATCGAGAAATTTCTGAAGGAGGAAGCCCGCAGAGATGACGAACTTATTGACAAGCTGTGGAAGTGTGTTCAACGGATATCGAACAACATCACCACCAAAGTCAACTGGAGCTATCGGGTGAACAAAGATGATAATCCAGGAGTCTCTGGTGAGGGATCTCCGGTAGACGAGGAAGCTTTGTCTCGCCTCGAGGATTATATACCCTCCGCGTTTGATCCTACGGAGGACTTTTCAGATTAGGATTTAAAATTTATGTATTTTTCGTATGGTTTATTTTCGTACCGTAAGTTTTTTTTTTTTTTTTTTTTTTTTTTTTTTTTTTTTTTTTGCGTATTGTAGTTGTATTTTTATTTTAAATGAATGAAATGAATTTAGTTGTGTTTGAAAAATATGGAAAATAAATAAAATGATAGTGGGTGGGGCCCAAGTGAAGAGAAGTGGGTATGTTGTGATTGTGGGGTATTTTTTTGTTAGTGTGTTAGAGTGATGTGGAGGTGATGTGGCACACGTGGGGCCCAAGTGAAGAGAAGTGGTGTTGCCATGACACCCCTTGCTCTTATAGTGAGCAAATGACCTCTATTTAATTATTTATAGTTTATATCCCTACTGTGAACTACTTTGCATAGACATTACACATTGGCACATTGCATTCTAAATCAGACCCTTGATGATATTTCATTTTTACAACTCAAACCATGATTGCAAACCTAATACATGACATACCCTTGATCAGTGCCGTAGCTGAGCGAACAGAGCCCTGTGCGAAAACCTATACGATAACTAAATACGAGTACAATGGTTAAAAATATATTATACCAACTATTGGAACTGAAAACATAATGTTTTTGATGATATGTCTTGAGTTTTAACAAATGTTTACATCACAAAACTGTACAACATTAACAATTTTTTGTTGGAAGCGCATTTTGAGGCCTTTGAATATATAACGGGTATATAATTTGAGGCCTCTAAAATTTTGAGGCCCTATGCAGTTGCGCACCTCGCACACTGATATGAGCTAAAGATATAACTACTTCAGGATTCAATTATGAATCGAAAAGAGTTTGATTCAACAAGCAGGAACTTCAATGATCATGAAAAGAAGCTCGAACATGAAGAACATGATTTGTTATTGATAGATGAGTTTGTTACAGATGAGAGAAATGTTTTTACAATTACAAAGAAGATATGAAATGAATACAAGAGTGTATCTTTTATACAAGTGAAAATGGGCGGGAAAAGTAGTTATGGTAGTTATGTTTGACTTTTCTAATTGACTTGTTGACTTTTACTTAAAATCATATCAATGCCTTCCCCTTCAAATATTACTTGTCCTCAAGTAAGCAATTCCTTAAGCAGACATATCAAAGGAAGGAAAACGATCAGCAATATCTTCATATAACTCCCATGTAGCATCTGCAACAGTTCCATTGACCCATTGTACCAACACATACACTGCTGCTGCATTTCCTTTCTTAGCCATCCTCCTGTCTAAGATCGCCAGAGGTTCCACTGCAAGGACTCCATCTTTGTTACATCTTGGAAGAGTAGCAGATACAACTGGTGGATCTCCTCTATGCAACTTTAACTGAGACACATGGAAGACTGGGTGAATTTGTGCAGATTCTGGCAACTCCAGCTTATAAGCCACTTTACCAATCCTTTGTAGAACTTTGAATGGACCAAAAAACCTTGGAGATAACTTGTTATGTTGTCCTTTCCTGATGGTAGATTGTCTGTAAGGTTGGAGTTTTAGATAGACCCATGAATTAAGAGCAAAATCTCTATCTGTCCTGTGTTTGTCAGCCAAGGACTTCATTCTACCTTGAGCCCTTAACAAATGAAATTTTAGCAAATTGATGGCTTCTTCTCTGGCTGTAAGAGATCTATCCACAGCTTCTACTTTACTGTCTCCATGAGTGTAAGCAATGTGAGGAGGTGGTGATTGGCCATATACAACTTGATATGGAGTAGTGTTGATGGCAGTATGATAATTGGTATTGTACCAATATTCAGCTAAAGCAAGCCAGTGCAACCACTCCTTTGGTCTATCCCCACTCATGCATCTGAGATAACATTCAAGACACCTATTAACCACCTCTGTTTGGCCATCACTTTGGGGGTGATATGCAGAACTCATGTGCAGTTTAACCTGTAGAAGACCAAACAACTCCTTCCAAAACTTGCTCAAGAACACTGTGTCTCTGTCACTAACAATTACTCTTGGCAAACCATGGAGTTTGTAAACATTATCCAAAAAAGCTTGTGCCACAGTCAAAGCAGTATAAGGGTGAGTTAAGGGAATAAAGTGAGCATATTTTGAGAGCCTATCCACCACTACTAGTATCACTGATCTTCCTTTTGACAATGGTAGCCCATCCACAAAATCCATTGAGATGTCTGACCAAATAGTATCAGGAATAGGAAGTGGTTGTAGGAGCCCTGGTGACTTCACAAGTTCTGGTTTAAACCTTTGACAAATGCCACAACTCCTTACATAGTGCTTAACTTCCTTCCTCATACCCTTCCAAAAGACCAAAGCACACAACCTCTGAAGAGTAGCTTGAATACCAGAATGCCCCCCTTGAGATTCATCATGAAAGTGGTGCAATAAGTCCTTCCTTAAAGCTGAATCATTACCAATGACCAATTTGCCTTTTCTTAGCAACTTATTATCAACCCAAGTGTAGTGTTTAGGAGGTGAATTGGAAGACTGCAATCTTTGAATGACAGCTTGTAGGACAACATCATTAGACCAACTAGCTGAGATTCTAGGATAGAAATCACTTGAGAGAGTGGTAGTGAGCATCTGCAAAATGGTACCTGTGTTTGGAATTCTTGATAAAGCATCAGCAGCAACATTTTCCTTTCCTTGTTTATACTGAATCTCATAATCATAACCCATCAACTTAGGCAACCACTTCATTTGAGCTGGTGTGGTAATTCTTTGATCCAAAAGGTATTTAAGACTGAAGTGATCTGTTTTAATGATAAAGTGTTTGTCTAACAAATAGCCTCTCCACTTGTCAAGAGCTTGAATCACAGCTAAGAATTCTTTTTCATAAGTAGATAGAGAATGATGTCTGGGTGCCAAAGACTTGCTCATGTAAGCAATAGGATGTCCCCCTTGTAGCAAAACAGCTCCTATTCCTGTGTCAGAAGCATCAGTTTCCACCACAAAAGGCTCATTAAAATCTGGCAAATTGAGAACTGGGGCATGTGTCATGGCTTGTTTAAGCTCTTGAAAAGCTGCTTCAGCTGATTCAGACCAAGTAAAAGCATTCTTCTTGAGCAAAACTGTCAAAGGGTGACTGATAAGAGCATAATCTCTAATGAACCTCCTATAGTACCCTGTCAAACCCAAAAACCCTCTGAGTTGTTTAAGGTTCTTTGGACTTGGCCATTGTTGCATAGCTGTTATTTTGTTATGATCAGTTGCCACCCCTTTGTCTGAAAGAATGTGACCAAGATACTCTACTTGAGAAACTCCAAAGGTGCATTTACTTCTTTTAGCATAAAGCTGGTTGATCCTCATGGTATGCAAAATGACCCTCAGATGTTCCTTATGAGATTCTAATGAAGGGCTATAGACCAGGATATCATCAAAGAAAACAAGAGCAAACCTTCTGAGATAGTGTTTGAAAACCTGGTTCATCAAGGACTGAAAGGTTGAAGGAGCATTAGTAAGACCAAAGGGCATAACCAAAAACTCATAGTGGCCTTCATGAGTTTTGAATGCTGTTTTTGCAATGTCATCTTCATACATTCTAATCTGGTGATATCCTGACCTCAAATCTAGTTTAGAAAAAAGAACAGACCCATGTAGCTCATCTATAAGTTCTTCAATGATTGGGATAGGAAATTTGTCTTTGATGGTGTGTTTTTTGAGTTGTCTATAATCAATGCACATCCTCCAAGTACCATCCTTTTTCGTTACCATGACAATTGGTGATGCAAAGGAACTAGTACTATGCCTGATCACTCCTGAATCCAATAACTCTTGCACCATGGCTTCTATTGCATCTTTTTGGGTAGGGGATGTCTATAAGGTCTAATATTGACTATAGGGGCACCTTCTTTAAGTGGTATTCTGTGATCATGGCTCCTCTGAGGTGGAAGACCTTTTGGTTCAGCAAATACATCAGCATATTCATGTAATAGGGGTTCCAAAATACTGTGGGACAACTCCACAGTGTTCAACATACTCACTGGATAGACACATAAAGCCATTGAAGCACACTGAGCTCCCATACTATACCTTCCAGTCATCCATTGTGCAGCTGTCTTAGTTGTACCCCTCAAAGTCATTTGTTTCCCCTTGTAAGCAAATCTCATTACCACTGAAGTTACATAAAATTTCACCCAATGAAGATAACCATTGAATGCCTAATACCATCTCACAGCCCCCTAATGGTAACAACATAACTGTAGAAAAGAACTTTTCACCTTGCAAAGTCCAAGTAAAATTTGGACAAATGGTATCACTCACCATAGTTTTACCACCAGCCACAGTGACTTGCAAAGGGTAAGTTTTCCTTATTTCACAACCAAGCCTTTTTGCAGTTCCAATGTCTAAAAAATTATGAGTACTGCCAGAATCAACCAAGATGTGTAACTCAAATTTGCCCACATAACCACTGATTCTCATGGTTTGGTAATTGTATACCCCTGTGATAGCATTTAAAGAAATTTGTGGTGCTATTTCCTGAGTTGGATTTGGTGGTGGTTGCCATTGTATCACTTCCTCTACACCCTCTTGTTCAAATTCAACATTCACATCAAACTGGGGCTCCTCTTCCTCCTCACAAGCACTAACTTCCAAAGAGTAAACTTGTCCAGTACATTTATGGCCTGGTGAGTACCTCTGGTCACAATAAAAACACAAATTCTTGGCCCTTTTTTCTTCCAACTCTTTCTGAGTAAGATGCTTCCTAAATGGGGCAGTTTGGCCATTTCCAGGTTTTGTTCTCCAATTAGAGTTAGGTGCAGGTAAAGCCAGTGGTTTTGGACTGTTGATTTGGCTTTGATTTGGATAACTAAACCTTGGTGTGGGCAATAGTGGTCTAGTCTTTTGCCTAATCACCAACTGCTTAGCTTCTTGCAACTTGCAAAGCCCATACAGATCTGCTAATGTTCTAGGCTTAAACATCCTAACAGCTAACTCAATTTCACTTTGCAGCCCAGCAATAAAGAAACTCATTGCTTGTTCATCAGGCAATTCTACTCTACAAAGCAATTGATCATAGGCATCTATATACTCCTGTATAGTGCCTGTATGCCTTAATTTCTTAATTTCAGCCATGGGATCATCATAAGCAATACCAAATCGTTTCAAAATTGCCTCTCTATACAAATGCCAATCAACATTATCCCCCATGATCCTAACAAACTGTCTATGCCACATTAAAGCAAGATCATGAAGATGAATTGAGATGATATTTACCTTTTGGTCATCAGCAACTTGATCTACCTTGAAGAATTGTTCACATCTAAACATCCATCCCCTAACATCTTCAGTACCACCAAATCTAGGGAATTCAACCTTGGTAACTCTACTGAATTGAACTCCCCTTTGACCACCCCCTTGTTGTTGCCTTTGAATAGCACCAGTATTGTCCCCACAGCTTCTTGCCTGATTTCTTGCCTTATTTCTACCCTTAGCTTATCCATTTCCTCTCTGATAAGTGTTGCAATAGTTTGGCGAAGAACTTCTCTGGTTTCATCATCATTACCAGTATTAGAGGATCTTGTTTGAGTCACCATTGTAACTGAATGATCAAGAACTGTAACTAACTAACAAGATTCGTAACTAACTAATCAAGAACATGTGTGTGATTGTGGAGAAATGTTGTGGTGTGATTTGGGTTGGAAAAATGAGAGTGGTGGTTTGTGGTGTCAATTGGTGGTATTTATGGTTGGAAACAGAATTGTAACAGAATTTGAAGAATGTATCTGGCCGGGATTGTAGCTCTGATACCAAGATGATATGAGCTAAAGATATAACTACTTCAGGATTCAATTATGAATCGAAAAGAGTTTGATTCAACAAGCAGGAACTTCAATGATCATGAAAAGAAGCTCGAACATGAAGAACATGATTTGTTATTGATAGATGAGTTTGTTACAGATGAGAGAAATGTTTTTACAATTACAAAGAAGATATGAAATGAATACAAGAGTGTATCTTTTATACAAGTGAAAATGGGCGGGAAAAGTAGTTATGGTAGTTATGTTTGACTTTTCTAATTGACTTGTTGACTTTTACTTAAAATCATATCACACACCCTCGTATACTTCTCTGCCCTTGATGTGAAGAAAAATTAAAAAAAAACTTCCGTTTAAAGACACTCAAGCAAGAAACAAGTAGAAAAAAGATGGCAACCATTGTTGTTCAGTGATAAAAGTAAGGGTAATTAGTTACTACACTACATCAGAAGCATCACCTGTCGGGTCTTTAAACTGTTGGAGTACGATGGGGCCAACCTCTCCTTCTCGGTTCCAAGCTAGTGACTGAGTTGATGTTAAAATGCAGATGGGTTATGTTTTAGAAAAAGTTACCTTTGACTTTAATAATAAAATATAATTGTTGGGTGAAGAGTTGTTTTCTTTGGATAAAAAAGGTGTGGTGGTGAGCAAATATAAACAACTGTCGTTTAGACCAAATGGAGTGGTTGTGAGGGAAGGATAGTGAGGCATCAAAGTCACTCGTGACCCTATTTCGGTCACCAAAGTCACGCGCCCCACACACAAAAAAAAATTAATATGAATGGTGATCGGCTCACCATAGTAACAGGCAAAAAACTGAGACTCACACCGGATGTTTTTATAACTAAATATTTGGTTTGTGAGTGTGTATGAGGAATTTAGTGAGATATATTTTTATAAAGTGAGTATTTTAATAAAATGTAAAGGGAAGGTAATCAAAACGGGTGAAAGATGAGAGGAAGTGAGAAGAGAGAGAAAACTGAAGTGATGATCAAGATCTCCTTAAACATTGAAGACATTCTGAAGACTTAGAAAGATAAGTTCAAAACACTTATCAAAAGTTTATAGTTAGTAAAAAGTACAAACAGTTGTCAACACTATTCCAACAAAAGTATGTTTGTAGCATACTAGGAATAGAGGTGTACTTTAGCCTATCACATGTTGACACATACTTTTTACCCCACGAGTTACCACATTGTTCCCGCCTATAAATAGATTGTTGCAACGAAGGAAAAACTTATCTCTTATATTTAGAGTTTTAATCACTTTCAAGAACTAGTTTTTCCTTCTCCAAATAAAACTAAGTCATACATTTTATATCTATTGGTTTAGCATAATTCTGACTTAAACATAATAACTTTGTTTTTGTGTTTAAGTTTAGTGATGAGGTCATACACATACTTGTCATTCAATTCTCAAGTGTTATTCTGCAAACACTTGGGGTGAAAGTTTTTTATTTATATTAATAAGGAGTTTAAACGTTAAAAATTATATTGTGTGTTTTAATTGTTCATTCATACTAACTGTTAATGTGGTAAAATATATCCTAGACATGTTACTAAGGTGTTTAACTAACTTGTAGTTAAATAACTTAGCAAGTGGGAACAACAAGTGGTATCTGAGCGGTTTGATTTATAAAACTAATTTATAAACCAATCAAAAGTTTTTAAAATCAAGATCCATCATGTCTAATAGTGATATACCTCAGCTCATTGATCTTAAGGGAGGTAGCTATTCATCTATTTCCCTTAAGCTTGAGCTTGGTAAGTTTATCAAGTGGAAAAAGAGAATGAAATGTTTTTTTTATGGCATATAACCTTATCTAATCAAGTGTTTAGAAGAAGGTCCTTATAAGCCCAAAAACACTGAAGGTTTAGATAAACCTGAGGCTCAATGGAATCTTGAAGAGAGGAGGGCAGTCAGTCACGACCAAAGGTTTACGAGCATTATTATATCATGTCTACCAGATGATATAATGGATTCAGCTGTTACATTGAGACTTTAGTCATTTTACAAATTGTTGTAGTTGGTTTGTTAAAGGCGTCTTTAACTATTTAGTTCCTTAAATGGGTCCAAATGGGTGACTGTACTTTTTTTTTTTTTGAAAAAAGATAAATCGATTTGCATGAATTTGACATTTGGAAAAAATACTTTTATGTGAAAAAAAATGATTAAAACTGTTGATAATTACTCCGGGCTATCTAAAAGGGTAGTCGCCTTTGAATTAGTCGGCTCACAATGTCGGAAACGAGGTAAATACTTTTATGTGAAAAATTTTAGTTTGCTAAAATTTTTTATTTGTTGTTTACCACACTACCTCTTTTATAGTGAGCAAATGACCTCTATAGAATCTGGGAGCAACTCCAAGCTGAGGAATGCAATTCTAAATCCAAACATAAATATCACAATGTTGTTAAATCATCTTGTAATCAAGCATGATACAACAACCTTATACACAACATGATGTACATGATGAATCTTCAAGTTAGACTTTAAGATCTCATTCATATTTTATCTTGTCAAAGATATGTATTCATCATGTTCTATTAGACTCATTTATTTACCGCATATGTTTATAATAATAAACATATAGTCCATTGTTGTATGTCTTATTTCCAAATCTTACAAACAAAGTTTCATTCCCAACTAAAACTTAATTTAGGTGGAATGTAGTTGCCCGTACAACATATAAGATTTAAAAAAAATAAAAATAATACTCCCACAGGCTTTCAAGAATACTTATGAGCTATCTTATTTTAATTATTAAATCAAATATGGGTTTAATATTAAACATAAGAATCATCTCCTAGATGCATGCATATATCCATTCATGGATTCTTGCAGTTTGTACATATTCAAAGATTATTTGAACTTATAAAACTCTTTTGTATTACTGATCGTCCTCGCAAAAGTAATTCCACAACAAAGAGTTTTGATATTAATTGTCAAAATTTCATATCAATGAAACTGAGTATGACAATTATAATCTTTATACTTCTATTTAATGTATTTAGGAAATAATATTCAATCATAGTTAATTGCTTAAGTATGATTAATATTATTGTCACTAGGCATGCATTAAATATGTGTACAATATTGTCCATATGATTTCTACACAAAGATTTAAACCACTAGGGTTTCCATCCTTTGAAGAAACTCATCTTCATTAAGATAAACCAAGTATCTAAAGTTGATTATCTTTATGGACAACATCTCTACATTCATAGTATGATTGATTTACCACAATTCACCATTTGGTAAATTCATCATTAACAGGCTTACCATGATCCTGTAACTCATATTCCTCAGCATATTAAATATCTGGGATATCCTTACGGATCTATGAATGATAATTCCATCATATTAAGGTCTATCAATTACATGCTCAGCCTCATCATGATATTTGCTAGTGCATTTTAGAAGATTTTGTATTTTGTAATTTAATCTTTCAAGATCTAAACAAAACTCCCACCTGCCTTTAATAATTTAAAGATTACCTTTAAATAGTTTAGCAAGTAGAGCAACAATACATTGTTCTCTTTTGGGACATTACAGAACACATTGACAGTTCTCGACATTAGTTTGTTACAACTCACTTTACAAGTGGTTTAACAAATTCAGAACTTAATTTATAAGACTTAATGTGATTCATCACATTCCATAAACAAATGGTGTCTTATCAATCTTCTAGGTTGGAGTCTTATTGAGTATATTCAATCTATACTCAATCTACTAACCTTGATAACTTTTGGAAGAAACTATAGTTATCTTGAATCAAATAATGCCGGTAGATTTTGATTCTTCTAACTGAACATACCATAAAGCTATGGTATTTCCTTAGAATTAATATTGTAAAAAAATCTAACAATATTTAAAATAACCATCTACTCTTTGGCTTACCTATTTACCAACCAAGTAAAACTTAATGGTATAATAGAATTACCAAGCCAATTGCATGTATTATAACACAAATACTCTTTGACTAAGTCAAAAGACATAACAGTTATAATCCCACTATACATTATAAGACATTGATCAACTCATTGACTTCATGCATATGTCTTAAAACATAGCAAGTTAACGTCTTACTTTATATTGTAAGTCTTGTATTAAAAAAAAGGGAAAATGACACAAATAGACCGCGCGCCCTGATGCATATCACTTTATGGACCACTTTTATTTTAAATTTGAAAATAGACCGAGGGCAACCGCTGTCATTGGGCAACTCATCGAAATTGTGACAAGTGTCCCGTATTTGTAAGGTATTGTTTTTTGGACAACAAAAAAGCGCTGGGCAACCGTATTTTTTAAAAAAGATTTTTTGGTCATTTTATATTACATAGAACGTACACAATTGAATAGTGAAAGTACATTACATATGTATTCACAATCAATTTCCCACTTGCACAAAAACATTCATAGTTACCGGTTTTCTCTGTTTTTGCTTCTTGCATAAAAACATTGTAACTAAGTTGTTTTCACAAATGAGACCGTCTTCTTCGTCAGTCCCTCTTTTTCTTGTATCGTCAGTTATGTCACCAGCTATAAAGATACACTGTTGAGTGCAACCAACATTGGATTGATCAAATTTGTTTAAAAAATGTGGCCAAATATGGTACGTAAATATTTTCCTCGTTGTTTATTGTACATTATTTATTTCCAATTGGTTATATGCTTCAACAAATCGATGTTGTTATTCGATTAATACCTTTGATTTCTCCTCTTTTATGTCTGTCTGTTTCGTAATTATGTAGGGTAAAATACAGTAGATGTCGTCTGTTAGGTATGTAACATAACCTGGTTCATTAAAAATTTTAGTGGCACTCTCTAGACTAATAAGGAGTGGTTTATATGCATTGTATACGCAATTGTTTACGACGTTGGTATAGATTCCATCCATGGTCTGATTTAAATTGTTTTTTTTGTTGACCTTTTTTAGGACTATAAAGCTAAGTTAATCATTCCCAGTAAACTGAACTACTTTTGGTTGATAAAGCAAAATTTAGACGCAAGACGCCGCATCTTGTTTAGGAATACCTGCTTTGGAAGATGGATTGATCTGTTGTTTTTTGAACATGAAACGCACATCATAGATTATATGCCAAGGAAATAGCATAAAGTCGACGATTCTCACTATGATATGCCCTTCATTTTTTACATTAAAGGGCATGCTTTACATTTTGGTCGTCGTGAGTTTTGTCTAATGACCGGTCTGCGGTTTGGATCTGTAAGCTTTGGGTTGTATACTTCTGGTTCTCTAAATTTTCGTAACAGGGTATTTCCTGACAAGCAAGGGTATATTCTAACCAACTTAGATGTTATTGGTGTTATCGAGGATGAAGAGCAGTTTTGACAGATATCTGATGAAGATGTTGTACGTCTTTGTCTTTTGTTAGCCTTAGAGGTGATCTTTATGGGTCGTTTGTTGACATGCGAGGTGGATGATACACTGATGAGGTTAGTTGATAATCTAGATGATTGGAATGCTTTTCCATGGGGTGAACATATGTGGACTCATTTATACGACCAACTTCATAATGTATTTGATAAGCACGCGGATGACCACCTTTTAAGATTGAAGAAAGATCCAAAGCATTGTCCAACATACACAATGTCTGGATTTGTGTTTGGATTTCAGGTATCCATTTTCCAACTTAATATTTTTACTGATTTGTATATAAGTTTATGTTTTATTTTCATTTTTTATTTTTTTATTCTCATAGGTGTGGATCCTTGAGTCATTTGAAAAATCTCATGCTTGGTGGATTAAACATCCAAATGTGATACCAAGAGCACTTGCCTGGTCTAGGAAGTCCATCTTTAAAAGAACTGATCGCTCGAACCTTTTTTCAAACGTAAGCCAGTTAAACTTTGTTTTTATTTATTTATTGTTTATAGGTAAAAAAAGTAAACCTACACACAAAATTAGATGTTCCATTTCCACCTATCTAAGCACACAATATCTTATTAGACTCAGATTCTTCATCAAATGCTTTTTATTTGTCTGCCTTTCTTTTCATTCTACCTTGAGGCTTGCCTTTGATGGCCAAATGAATTTCATAATCAACAATATTCTCAATCTTTCTCAGCAGTGGATGAACAATTGGATTAGTTGATTTTGTACACTGCAAATTAAGGCTATATGCTCCTCTCTACTTTTAAACTTCAATGTTGGCTCTGCAATCCCTTTACCCTTTCCAATATCAGGTTCAGTAACTACACCTTTCTGCACAGTTTCACCAATCTGTAGACTCTTAGCAATAGGTTTGGGTGCAGGGATAGGGTCAGATTGCTTTATGTTGACCAATTGTATGGCAACCTCATTCTCAGGCTTATTTTGGTTTTGGTGCTGGTGTTATTGTGGTGCTTATAATTGTATCAGATGTTGCCTCTGGGCTTGAAACGTCTAAATTGGCAGTGGCTATAATAATACCAGCTGTTGTTGCAGCAGTGGTTACTTCAATACTATCAGCGGATGCAGCAACACTGGCACTGATTGCCTGCACCACTTCCTTATCCTTTTCTTCAACTTCAACCTTTAAAGAATCATCTAGTACTGCTTCTTTACCTTCCATGCGTCGCCTGAATTTGTACTCTCACTCCTCCCCTGTTTGGATGCATCATCTAAACTTTTAATCATATTGCAGGTTTCCTTCTTTCTCAGTTTCTTCACTTTCCTGAATGCATGGAACCTTGGCCTTCTTAGTCTCTCCAAAACACTTACCCTGTGCTTTGAACCTCCTGATTGTTTCAGCGCGAGTTGTTGTCGAATTTTTAAGACCAATGATCTTTGACTCCATACTTGTGAATATATCCGTCAATTTGAGATTGAGTTTCATATTATCCTCACCCACCTTGACCTGTGTAACCTGGTCCTAGAAGTGGATCATTGGAATTGTCATCATGTAGAAAGCCATTAGTCGTCAAATCATGTTGGTGTTCCAAACTACCCTCATCTATTCGAGATGTGTCTAACATTGCATTAGACCTATCCTGAACATCCATGTCCCCCAAATTAGCCAGTTGTCTAGGGATTCCTCCACCTGTGTTGAATTGCAAAGAAGTATTCACATTAGGAGTTGCCATTGGTTGGGTCGTTCTTACGTTTCCACTGCCCTGCCTTAGCAGTGTTTTCAAGCTAGCTAGCAGTGGAAATATGTTATCACCAAAAAGTTACAAAACAGCTCTTATAGTTTCCACAATCATCAGAAACTAACTAGCAGTGATTGGCCAGAACTAGCAGTGTTTTCAAGCTAGCTAGCAGTGGAAATATTATTTGCAGTGATTCCCCAGAACTAGCAGTTTATGACTTTAATTACGAATCCCTTATAAAATGTTGTCGTATGTATCTCAAAGTAATTAACTAAACCATATATTTTTTTAACCATTACTGAACTTTAGGATTCAACTACAATTACTGATCTGAGACCTACTATACATGAGTTCCAATGTGCATGGTGGATAGATAGCCAAGATTTTTTCAATGACTACGTTCCCAGACCGCCGGTCAGGACCCAGCACAGCCTTGTTGATACCTACTTTTCGAGGCTGGAAAAGTCACGGCAACGTGCGAAAACTGGTTTGAAAGTAAATTCAAAACAATGCAAGAGTGGAAGTAGTTCCAAAACAAAAAGCCTTAAGGATCATGTAATTTCCGGTCTGAATCGCCAAGTTTTTAAACTTGAGTGTATTATTCAGGTTCTCTTTATATTCATTATAATATAAGAATAGTAGATTCACTTTTTTTTAACATCACCTACCGGAATTTCCTAACACTTAGACTTTCACAGGTTCTTGCACATGACAGAACTGGTGGTCTTCGGGCATTCCTTTCAACTAATCTATAGTTATTTCTCGCTGCCATTGTTTATTTTTAGAAATTTCATGCATATTTTTTTACAGGACAAACTTGATTTTGAGTCACATTTTCCAAACACAAGGACTGCCTTTTCCGATTCACTTAACAGCATTTATCTCAAACTGATCGACTTGCCGAATCGACGTGGACGTTGCTCTGGTTAATATTTCTTCTTTGCATTTAGTTGTATGGCCGTTATATACAAATGTCATCAGCGCTAGTCTGTTCCAGGAGTATCTCCTTTTAGAGGAATTGAGATTCGCGTTGGCAGAGGAAGAAAGGTTACAGTTGGAAGAAGAGAAGTTGAATGCTGAGGCCAACATCTTAAGGCTGGAAGAGACTAATAGGTTGCGGTTGGAAGAAGCTGACATGTTGAAGTTGGAGGAGGAGAATAAGAAAAAACGATGCGCGTTTATGAATTCGTCACATTTTCAAAAGGCTTTAAGTCGGTTACCACCCGACAAGAGGATTCTCATGGAACCTGTTTCGCCACAAAACAATCAGGAGGTTAAACAGCGTAAAATAAAAAAACACGGTCCTATCATCAACGACCCAACTATTGCTGAGGAGCTTAACAGAGTGAAACCTTGGGTAGAGGTATTGTGATAGTTTTTACGAACTTGTCAATATACTTGCTTATCAATAATGATCTGTCAAACTAATACATTGAACCTGTTTTCTAGGATCTAAGTAGATGGTTTCATTCTGTCGAAACTCTTTGTCTGTCTGATGAGATTGAAGAATTCCTCTGTGATCCTAATAGACACCGGTGTAAATTTCCATGGTCAGATGATTATACTGTAGACCGAAATTTCTGGCTTCGCTTAGTTTGCTTAGACCCTACTAGAAAAGGTTGGCTAACTGAGGAGGTTAGTTTATATACGCATTCTTATTCAAATTTTCTTTTTTACCCTGTATTTGATTTTCACCATTTCTTAAATTGGTATTTTATTTGCTACAAATGCGTAGCATATAGACCTATGGGTTGACTACATGTGGCACGTACGACCTCAGAATGCTAACTGGGCGATGGTTAGTAGTTACTTTGTTCAGATTCTTCTTCAAAATGGCATGCCTGTGTTTTATGCAGACGGGACGAGGTATCCCATGCCCTGGAATGATGTTGAACATGTAATACATTTACTTTTCATTTCCTCTTATTTTTATCATTTACGGTCACTCAAAAATCAGGTAGTTGATGATAGCAGCTTTAAAAACGGTATCTTTTAAAGTATGAACAAACTTGATATTTGTCCCTCATCTTTTAAAGTATGAATAATCAGGTAGTTCATGAACAAACTTGATAGCAAATCATAAACTTTCCTTTACGTATTAACAAACTTGATACTCACAAACTTTATCCACAACTTTTGATCTATCAGCAGTTCTTCCATTGCCACTAGCCGTGGTTTCTTTTAAAAGATGCTACTTGATGCATACTTTGAATAATTCGTCAAACACAACCAAAAAACCAAACATTCCTCCCCTAAATTTGATATTTACAATCCAAATCATCAAGTTTTTCTTAGGCACAAAATACCTTCTTTTTGGACGGTGCTTCTAAAGTGCTATAATCTGTATGCTCCATCTCAGAATCTGAATACCTTGTTTTTGTATGCCAGTGATCTTAGACTCCATTGTAGTACATTTATCCGTCAATTTCTTTATAAGTTTCATGGTATCCTCATGATAAACTAACTAGCAGTGTTTTCGTAACACTAGCAGTTTCTCCATGTAAGCTAGCAGTTGGAACAGTTTTGCACTCAATCTTCCAACCAAGTTGTTATAATTTTTTTTACACAATGTTATTATTATTTTTTTTTGTTATTTATTTATTTAATGTTTCAATTCATTTTTTTTGTTCGTTTTTTTTTTTATTTTTTTTTATTAATTTTTTTTGACACTAAAAGGTCCAGCAGCAAAGGCCAAAAAAATCCTATTGCTCATAAACATAGTAGTTATAACTTATAAGTGTAACCCAACCACAAAAACATGATATCCATTAGCAGGACTTAACAAAAAGAACAAGCAGTTGAATCATACACACTAGCCGTAGTAAGATTTCCAATAGCAGTACTACATTTGTTACAAAGTTTTGAAAAAAACATCTTGAGACTTGAGACCAAGTATGCATGAAATTTACAATCCAAAACTAGTTGATTTAAATCCTTGAATGACTAGTCGAGCCTTCAACGTAGTTCTAGAACGTGCAGCAGCTTCATACTCACCTTCAGTGGTGGAATTCGCCATAATTGTTTGCGTCTTGCACTGCCATGAGATAAGTCTGCTTTCGAAAAACTGAGCCCCTTCATTTGTAATCGTTCGATCCCAACAGTATATTGATTACCCTAGCAGCAGTTATGGTAACACAAGCCGTAGTTAACAGTTGGAGCAACATATCAGGAAGTACATAAGCAGATGAATTTCCCAAAAGCAGTAGTTTCTATATAACCCAAGACCGTGCATGAAAACGTTATCCATTATCTAAAACGTCCATTAGTAAGTAACATATTGCTTACCAGCTGTAAGCCATGTCAACAGCACATACAAACATGATGAAACGTTAGACCTTGATAGATCTTGAGCACTCTTAGATCGTTAGTATTGCTTATGCAATCACAAACAACCTAATAGAAAATCTCTACTACTTGTATTCTTTATCGAAAATCAAACACAAGTACAAGAACGAATAACTAAGAACTCGTTGATCCTCTATGGATCTTTATATTGATACTAAAACTTTGTTTTTCAACTCATACATAAATCATACTATTGTGTTCCTTTTATAGACAAGGAACCCTAACTTGTTTCCTAAGAAACGTATAAACATAAAACTAAATAAGATATACATAATCACTTCCTAATAAAGCTCATGCATATCCTAACTAACTATAGAATACGCGGAATAACTATCTCCGCAGAATCCATCTATACGACTATACTACTTCAGCATAATCTCTTCTTCAGTAGATTCCATGTTCTTCAGCAGAAACCATCAGCACTATATTTCAGCAGAATTCCTACTTAGCATAATTCCCAACAATCCTCCCCTAAACTGGAATTTGACTTGGTTAAGTTCTAGTTTCTTGATAGATCTTCAACACTTCAGAGGATTGTACGCAAACATTAGCAACAAAGATCCAAAACAAACACATCTCTATGATGACAAAACTTTGAAACACCAGATCTTTGCAGCAACAAATGACAACATGTACATCAAAACATATTAGTTTCATACTATTCTCATCACATCCAGGTGTGTTAACTCCTGTGAGAGGTGAATCATTGAAAATAATGGATTTGATGTCTCTTTACCAATAGCCATCACTACTGGAGTAGCCAAATGTTTAAGTTCGAAAACTATGGTACACTGATAACCATCTGATTTATTAGCAAACCAGCAACCATATAACGGATTTGAAATGTCTTTACCTGTAGCCGTTTGCTCAGGACTAGTCAATTCTTAGGATTGGTGAACTGATGACCAAATATGATATTCCACTGCCTTTTCCACAAGCCATATACATGTGGGCTAACCAATTCTTGGATTCCAAAAAGGAATAAACCATGGTGAATTGATGACCATACAACCCTCAGCAATTAAGCATGGGTGGTTGCAAACCCTATGATTTTGAGCAAACCATTACAGCTATCAACAGATTTGATGTGTCTTTACCAAAGCTGTACCCTTTGGACTAGTCAACTCTTTGACATACACAAGGTACATCTGGTGAGTTAATAACCATAAAAATGTACAACAAATCTGCAAGAAAATTTAGACAAACAAAGAATATACATAGTTTTTTTTTTTTTTTTTTTTTAACTAAGAATAAAACAAATAAGTAAAGAAAACAAATATTACAAACCATACAAAATACCACAATCAAGATGATGCTTTATGTTGCAGAAGCTGAGTCTTAATGATTCCAACACATTGTTCAGCATGCAACTTATCATTACCAACTGGATCTGGAGGAACTTCCAACTTCTGTCTAAGCATTCTTTCCATCAGCCTTATAGACAAGGGATAAATCTTATCAGCAAACATACAAACAGTAATCCCACCCTTTGTCTCCACCACATGCACACAAGGCAAAGGATAAAATCTCCAAGTCTCAACCTTCCATGTATGTGAATTCTTCCAAATATGATACCCTTTACCATTTGGAGATTGAGAATCAAACAGAACTTGAAGATCACCCAGCAAATATAAACCAGAACCCTGTGGTGAATGAGTAGCATAATGCTTAGTGACAAGTCCATACAGCGTATTCAAGTCTTGCCTATCCACCAGATGAAATATTTCCTTTAAAAAATTAAACTGCATAGAAGTTTTGTCCAACCTAAAAATAGTATTAAGCTGTCCTTCAGTCAGAGTCCAAGCAGTCAACACATCATGAGAGCCTTCAGGAAAAACATCAGCAGATCCTACTCTAATGAAAGTTGAATCATCAGCTTTAAGATCCAAAGAATCATCCTGAGGAGATTTCTTAACCTTAGATGTGTGTGTCCCAGATGTTTTCACAGATCTCCATAAAGAAACAGGTCTCCATTTAGACATCCTTTTCTTCCTCCTACCTGGTATATAAATTCCCATACATGGTACCTCCTCAGATTCATCATTGACATCTGTAGCAGGAATGGAAGAAGTAGACTTAACTAGAATAGCACCTCTCAATTCATACATTCTCTCAAGCATCACTCTGGCCTTTTTAGCTTTAGCGCTGCAATTTCACTTTCCTACCCATCTCTTATCCTTCTATATCAATTGGTGCAACACTAGGTAATGCTGTAAAAGAAACAGTTTGTGGTTCAGCAGATTGAACCCTTTCAGCTGAAGGTATAGCTGCAGTAGATACTTCAGGATTAACAACAGTAGAATCCATCTGAGGTGTAACATCATCAAAATTATCTACAATCTCAACTGACTTAGGCCTCTTTGCCTGTGGAGCATTTGTACTATCAACAATTCTCCTTTTAGAAGATGGTGCAGTCTGCTTCATGATCCTTTGATACATTTTCTGCAAATCATCATCAGGTAAAGCCCAGACTTGCTTCTTTTTCAAACCAGAATTAAAGATAGTAGAACTCTGATGAAGCATTATAGTTCTAATTTATGTTTTCATTTGGGCAGCAGTGGGTGGTCTCTCTCTTCTAGCTTTAGCTTTTTGTGCAGTAAGAGCTTTCTTTTTGTCAGATGCAAGTTGCTTTCGTTTTTGTCCAAGGGCCACCATTTGAACAGCAAAATTCTCACTGTCAAAGTCTGCACCTAAGATACTCTGAGCAAGTGTAGCATCTGAAGCAGCTTGCTGAGTATAAACATCCCATTGTGCATCAGGAACTGAGTAGCCAAAGCATCCAGTTCTTTTCGTCTCTCAGGAGGAAAATTAGTAGTAAACTGAGCTGCAAGCTTTTTAGCCAATTCATCACTTTTCTTCATCTCTGCACAATCAGTTAACATTCTTTCTTGTTCTTTCTTTTCTTGTTCACTTACAAGATCTGGACCAAGCTCATCTTCAACCATTACACCTGTCCCTTGATTAGCAGACTTATGAACAACATCAACTGGAGAAGTATCACCCATAGGTATTTCAGAAGAAACATCCAAATTAGCATCAGAAGAAACATGTTGAGACAGATCTTCAACAAGTGTGGAAAAAACATCAGCTGCTGGATCTAAAGCAAAACTTCTTCCAGCAAGAAAGACTTCAGAATGATCTGCTGAAGGAGGAGGACCTGATTGTTCTTGTACACAAGAAGCTTGACCATGTTCAGTAGCAACATCCTCCATTTGAACATCGCAGGTTGCAACACGACACCTTTGAAGGTTCAGAAGAATCCTCACTCAAATAATGTCTTCTCTTTCTTCTAGTAAACAGAATGGGTTTCTTGTTCTTTGAAGATTTAGTAACAACTGGTGAAGAAACATGAGTTTTCTGAGCCACATCAGCCAAAATATCAAGTGACTCAAATTGAGTATCCTCTTGCTCCTCATCAGAAGGAACCATTAGCTTCATTTTTCAACTATTCCCAAGTTGGTCCTCTAAGTCCTTAACCTTTCTTTGCAACTCCACAATCTCACCACCAAGAGTAGATTTAGTCTTAGTAAGCTCCTTTTTGAGATCAGCAACCTCAACCACATACCTGTTCACTAGAGCATATACAGATGTAAGTGTAATAGGGTCCTCAGCTCCACCAACAGATTGCTCAGTGGTAATGGGAGCATCATTGGGCCTTTCAGAAGAAATATCAACATGCTCAATGAATGGAACACCATCATCAACTGAATCCCTAACAGGACTAGGAATGGTCAGTCTATTAAGCTCAGTCTCAAACTCATCAAGAGTAACCTGTGTAGGTGGTGGACTAGAACTAGGTCTAGGTGAAGATGTAGATGAAGGTTGGTCAGGAGACACATGAGTTGCTTCAGCAGTTGTAGAAGGGCCCTCATCAATGGCAACTGACGGATTACCATCAGCAGAAACATTTGTAGAAGGTGGATCACCAACAACATTATCCTCATCAGCAGCCTCATTGCCTTCAGGCAACATAGCTACTAGTAAAGGATGATGTGCCCCCTCATAATGAGTTTTCGTAGAAGCAAACAATTTAGCAGATAAAGCTCCTATGGGACAAAAGACTTGGGCTTGGGGTAGTAATGTCCAAAATCATTTGCAAAAACCTAGGGTACATAAAAAACTTATGCTTTTTCCTATGTATATTTTCAACCATATTATCAAAAATAAATCTAGAAAAGTTATAAGTTAAACCCTGAGAAAGACATACAATACCACATCCCAGCTGAGTAGAAAATTGGTCCCATCCTCCTGATTTATTGCTTATACACTGAAGCAATGTGTGTACCAGAAACCTCCACATCGGGCAAAGCTGATTCTTGAACCATATATCAGTCCTCGTACCCTGGTATCCAATAGCTCTCAGCCCATTAAGTATCTCCACCGAATTAGAATGATAAACCTCATTCTCATCATCCAAATGAAGCTTTCTCCTTATCAACTCCTTTGTCACAACATACTCTGTTCCGTCAACCATAGCCATGATCTCTGTGTCACTCCGTTTTGTCGCAGATGCCCAAAACCGTGTAACCAATGATTCATATATCATATTAGGAGAATGCGTTAAAGCATAATGAATCTTGGATCTCTTCAAGAACTCCACCATTGGCCTATACAAATCATCACCCTTTGCTTTTCCCAGAAAAGCAACTTTGTTATGATCTTTCTTCAATTGAAGTGCCATGTGTAATACTGTAAGTTAGGGTTAAGAATCACAAACCCGGAAGTGTTTTGAACGTAAGTGAAGTGGGAATCGTTTAATTTTGAAGTAAAGATATGTGAATAATGAATTGGTAGAAGTTGCCCAAATTATAGTCAAAAATATCGGAACTTATGTTGACCATATCTTACGTGTATTTCAACTCAACCTATTAACAAAGTAACACTTCAGCAGAAACACAGTCCATCTGCTGAAGTACTCCACTTCAGCAGAAAAAACCCAAGATAAAACGATATCATCAGTAAATATCTGTAGCGTTATTATGCCACCCAACTTGCATTAAATTACATTAAACCTCGAATCCATCTATATAACAATCCCAATGCACACTTAACACATATCATTTACCCCTAATTTTCATCACAAACCCTAATTTCACTACAAACCACAATCAACCATAATCAACCATGAATACCAAACCAGAGGTTATTGATCCAACCTCTTCTCCATCATCCACATCATCATCATCATCCTCAAGTGATGATTTTCCCCAGTTTTTACGAGCTTCTTATCAATCTAAACCTCTACCTTTGAGGTCCCCCTTTCTCTCTTCTTCAAAAGATGGTAGTGTAGTGGATCCAAGTGAATCTTCTAGTGACTCTGATGACTCCAACAAGGAGAGTACATCAAACCTTCAACGTTCAACACCTCAATCTCAACAGATGGTGTTGGCTCTTCCTGCGCCATGGTTTGGTGCTTCATCACATATCGTAAAGGGGAAGGGCAAAAAGAAGATGGATTGATTGCTCACACTTAATTAGTGGGAGCTGTTTTGTTGTTAATGATTGCACCAAAGTTTGTAAAAATCTGTTCAAATCCTTTTGTTACAATTGGTTATTCATTTGATAGGCAGTGTTTCATTCATTTGTAAACATAGAATGTCACACATGGAAGGAGTACAACATTTGAAAATTCCACTCGAAGCGATAAAGTTGGCGACTAACAAGTTTAGTAAGGATAATTTCATTGCCCGTGGTGGATTCGGGAGAGTGTATGTACACTACTACATAAAAGTCTTTCAAGACCTGTTCACACACTATTCGAGACCGGTTTTTCATATGGTCTCTATGAGGGGGGCTCTCTATGTGAAATCAAATATAGACCGGTTTATAAACAGGTCTCGATAAGACAAATGCAGACCGGTTTTAGCTCAACACCGGTTCTGATATAAATCTAAAACTTAAAAAAAAATCAAATGGAGACCGGTTTTTAAGTTCAAAACACGTCTTGATAATATATGAGACCGGTTTCCAACTTCAAAAACCGGTCTACTTATTATTTTTAGAAATAAAAAATTTAGGCTGTTTGAGATAGCTTATTATAACCGTTAAAGTGATTGTTATGGGATGCTTACAAAAACTTGGGCTTATAAATGGAGTGTTTAAAGATTGCTTATTGAAGTGGCTAATAAGGGTTGTTTAAGATTGCTTATTGCGAATCCCAAACATCCTTATAAGCAACTTTAATAAGCAATCCGAAACACTCCCTTTATAAGTCAAAGTTTCTGTAAGTGATCCCATAACAATACTTTATTAGCAGTTACAATAAGCTATCCCAAACAGCCCCATAACCATTTTTAATAAGCAATGCAATCTATAAACACTCGAGTATTATCACATCACATGTAAAAGTATGTTAGTAGAAGTATTGGCTAAGTTTCTACATTTTTATCTAAATCATCCAGCATATCAAAAAGAAGTAAAGACACTTGAAGCTAAATAATACAGTAACGAAATAATATCGCATAGGAGAATAATAATCAGATAAACACTTGATGTCCTAGCTATATATCAAAGAATGATAATTGATAAATTTACATAAAAAGTTCATTAATTTGAAACTAAAGAAAAAAAGGAGAAAAAAATATGTTGATAGTATTTCCTATAGACAATCAATTACAGACCTGTTGTCACTTTGGATGCATCTAAACTTGAGCTAGATGTTATAACAAAAGGTGTTCCAGTTGCATCCATAAATAGCTGAGTATTATTTATAATACCATGTTGCATCCATGTTGCTCCAATTTGTGGAGCCAACACCCAGAGATAGTAAGTTTTGTCTTCGATCAAAATTAATATCTTCTTCAGAAGAACCTGATTCGCTTTCGTTATATGGTTCAAGATACCAAATAGCTTGCTCTTTAGGCACAACCTCGGTATATTTCTTCCACCTAAAGAACAAAAAATACATTGATACCTAAGTATAAAACGGACTAAAAGTGAATCACACAGACCAGTGTTTGGTTCATTCAAAGAAACTAACCGTGCATGATAGCCAAATGCTTCTGCGTCATTAAATCCAAAGTCAGGAGAAACCAGACTCAATGTATCATTCGTCTTCAAAACCACTATTAAGATCTAAACCGCAGACCACTGTATGTCCATCAAAAGCTCTGTGCCTCCTCCATTTAAGCTACTAATTTCATGTACAAGGTCCATATAACATGACCAGTCCCATAACCCACAAAACACCTCAGGTTTTGAAGGAGATGATATGATACTCATGTAGCATCTAATATATATGCTCCGTCCTAGTAAGAACCAGAAGCACAATCCAACTTTCACTCTTACTAAACAAACTCCCTTCGTCAAATTCAACCATAGAATCATCTGAATCACATAACAAATCCGGCACCAAACTTAACACGCCACAGCACGATCAACTATCTTCCATAATATAAGACGAAATCTACATACTAATCGAAGCATATAACGTGGATGTAATATTAAATCAGCTACTCCATCATTCAACTCCTCTTCAGTCAAGTTCCTCCCCTGTATATAACAAGAATAATTATTAGTATGCCTAGTAAATCTACCTACTAATAAAATGGGTATCCTGTAGAGATAACGGAGATAATGTTTGTTTGCAAGTGTTAGTCAATATCAAGTACTTAATTAAAACCACACCAAGCTAAACAGTCACTAGCACATAACACAAAGCTACTAAATCTTAAACCTCTTTTACTAAGAAGAACCGAACAGATTCAAGACAAGCTTTAATTAAATCAATAAGTACAAAGTACAAAACAACCAGATTGTTTCTTAGTCTCCATTCGATTACGATTACTTAAATCCAAATAACGTGTTAACCTTACATTTAATCTTGTGAGTCATACTTGAATCAGAATTATAAGCAGAGAAGAGTATCAAAAAGTCCAAAAAGTTCAAACTAGCCAGCATCTTAAGCAACCTTTGTATATGAGTGGAAAAAAAAAAAAAAACATTTCATCAAACACCTTATGTGCAAGCTTGAACCATATGAATCTGCTACATAACTAACTCTAATTTGCTCACATAACCTCTATTTCTTATAAGAAAAGCACTCATAAAGTAAGCTTTAACCTATAAAACCCAAAAGTCAAAAAATCAATTAACAAATCTAACGCATGAATTAGGAAAAAAAAAACAAATAAGGTTAAGAAATATACATATTAATTACAAAAAATGACAGATTTAGTTCAAATTTACAAACCTTTGATATAAATACGCCAAAAAAAACAAGAGTAATGGCCAATGGGCAGTGGCTCAAGTGGCGGTGGCAGTGGCAGAGGTGTGTGTTGTGTGTGTGTGTGTGGGCGTTAAAGAAAGGAGATAGAAAAGGGAACTATGTTTAGTTTGAATTCATTGAAAATATTTGAAAAGAATAAAAGGGGAAAAAGTCCCGCTGAAAATTTGGGGAATTAAGACCCGTTTCTTGCTTAAAACGAGTCTGCTTGTAGACAATAGATAGAGGCCGGGTTTCAAAATTAAAAGGGGTCCGAATTAGGCCTAAAAGAGACGTGTTTTTAGTTTAAAAACCGGTCTCAAGTTGTTATTTACACCAAAACCGGGTTTCCTCTTTAAAACCGGTCTTGATATTTTTGGGCCAGCTGAAAATGATAATTGAGACCTTTTTTTTTTAAGAAAGGGTCTTAATGAAGGGGTCTCTAAACCCAATTGTGTAGTAGTGGTATGCGAACTTTACCTAACCGGGCAACAGAGGATTGTTGCTGTAAAGCGGTTAGATCGTACATTTGGACAAGGGGAACGTGAGTTTTTGACAGAAATTCAGATGCTTTCATGCTATAGACACAAAAACATTATCAATCTTTTTGGATTTTGTGACGAAGATGATGAAAAGATACTTGTTTATGAGCATGCGGAACATGGAAGCCTTGATAAGTATCTATCTAGTGCTGAGCTCTCCTGGATGCAACGTCTCCAAATAAGCATTAATGCAGCCTGCGGATTAAATTACCTTCATAGCGGTGTCGGACCACAACATAGAATCCTCCATCGGGATATAAAGAGCGCAAACATTCTCTTAAATGAGAATTGGGAAGCCAAAGTGTCTGATTTTGGATTGTCAAAAATAGGCCCTTCAAATGTTGAGCTCACTATTCTCGTCACTAGTCCTTGCGGAACTATTGGCTATGTGGATCCAAAATATTTCAAAACCGGCATTTTAACAAAGGAATCTGACGTATATTCGTTTGGTGTGGTGCTATTTGAAATCCTGTGTGGAAGGCTAGCAAGTATTGACCACTACCAAGATGAGCGTCGGTTTCTTGCTTCATTGGCCCTAAAGTATTGTGAACAAGAAAGATTAGATGAGATCATCCATCCCAATTTGAAATTTCAAATGAAGGCAGATTCATTGGAGATGTATTCAATGGTTGCATATCAGTGCTTAAAAAAGAATCGACATGAACGCCCAACAATGGAATGGGTTGTAGAAAAACTTGAAAAGGCGTTGGAACTTCAAGTAAGTTTTATGTGAAAGACCCCCATAACATCATTTCAACTCTATTTCTCTCTTGTACCTAGAATATTTAGGTATTTTCTTTGTTGCAAGGCTGGTATAACCAGGTGTATTCAGGTCGGGACATGGGGAAGACAAACTGGAGGTCCTCAAAGTTATTGGAGTTTTAAACTTGAAAAAGATCATTATCTGTTGAAGATAACCATCAATCATGATGATGCGGTATACTCTCTCATCTTCACTAGTGAATCTGAAGGTTTCTTGCGTACTTCTAACAAGGTTGGTGGTTCGGCTGTTGGGGACACATTTTCTGAGGTGAATAGATCTTGACTTAACCCTCGGTACATACATTTTTGGTCAAATGTTATTTAAGTGTCATATACTATATTGGAAAATGCAGTATTTTATCGTAAAACTTCTAAACGTTTTCTGATAAGATGAATCTGACTCTGTTACGGGTAAAGATGAGGCAACTATTGCGACAATAATGTTACCATCTTGAACTTTCTATTTGGCATATGATACATAGAAATTAGAAAATTATCTTGGGGTAAGCAGGTCACGCTTGATGACGATGAGGAAATAATTGGCATTAATGGAACAATTGGTGCTAGAGATGGTTCGAGAATAATATCATCACTATCTTTTGAGACGACCATGAGGACCTATGGACCATATGGTTCACCAACAGAGACAGTTTTCTTTATACCATGGAAGGCAGCGTCATTAGTTGGGCTTTACGGCTATGCTGGTGATTGCATCAACAGCATTGGTGTCCATCTCAGAGCTTCTACAGATATCGTGAGGGTGGGAAAGTGGGGAAGAAGAAGTGGACTGCTGGGAAGTTCTTGGTCTTTCCAACTTGAGAGAAATCATCGTCTGAAGATGATAACCGTTGAACATGGTGAGTATATACATTCACTTCGGTTCACAGCAGAATATAGAGGATTAACATACACATCAAGAAAAACCGGTCATCCATTTCAAGGTGCAATTACTGAGGTAAATATTTTTTTACTCAAACAACACACAATCAGTATGCTCATGATGCATTTGCTGTAAACAATATGATGTCTTTGTTGCACATATGTTACAACTGTTGTATTTGGCCAAACTAATAAAATTAGAAAAATATGATGATGGAAAGAATGAATGTTGGTATAGAATATGTTAAAAAAAATTGAATCTTGAGTAGAAATCTTAAAAATAGTTTTGGACCAGCTATGAAAATTGCGTCGTGTGATAAACCTTATTAGACACCTTTTCTGGGAGATAACTGTCCGACAATATTTTATCTGCCATGTATGAAAAGTTCTACTTCTAACTTTTCCTATTTACTAAGGTTACGTTTGACTGGAACGAGGAAATAACTGGCATCAGTGGAACAGTTGCGATATCAGAAGGACATCTTCCTGGTTGGACTATAATTACATCATTATCATTTGTGACGAACAAAAAAATACATGGACCTTTTGGTCATGCAAGCGGAACGCCATTCACAGTTCCATGGGTCGAGAGTTCACTTGTAGGATTTTATGGACTTGCTGGCGGATATCTGGATAGCATCGGTGTCTATTTGAAGGCTGCCGTGTAAAGTCTTCGCTTAATTAGTACACCAAACGTTGAGATTTTAGTCATTTTACAAATTGTTGTAGTTGTTTTGTTAAAGGCGTCTTTGACTATTTAATTCCTTGAATGGGTCCAAATGGGTGACTGTACTTTTTTTTTTGAAAAAAGATAAATCGATTTGCATGAATTTGACCTTTGGAAAAAATACGTTTATGCGAAAAAAAAAGATTAAAACTGTTGATAATTACTCCGGGCTATCTAAAAGGGTAGTCGCATTTAAATTAGTCGGCTCACAATGTCGGAAACGAGGTAAATTAAAAAGAAAAATTTTAGTTTACTAAATTTGTTGTTTACCACACTATCTCTTTTATAGTGAGCAAATGACCTCTATTTAATTATTTATAGTTTATCTCCCTACTGTGAACTACTTTGCATAGACATTACACATTGCATTCTAAATCAGACCCTTGATGATATTTCATTTTGCTTAAACTACACATTTAGTACATTTTATGTTTAGGATTTTTTTACAGCTCAAACCATGATAGCAAACCTAATACATGACATACCCTTGATGAGTGCCGTAGCTGAGCGAACAGAGCCCTGTGCGAAAACCTATATGATAATTAAATACAATGGTTAAAAATATATTACACCAACTATTGGAACTGAAAACATAATATTTTGATGATATGTCTTGAGTTTTAACGAATGTTTACATCATAAAACTGTACACCGTTAACAATTTTTTGTTGGAAGTGCATATTGAGGCCTTAAATATAAGCAAGAAACATGTAGAAAAAAGATGGCAACCATTGTTGTTCAGTGATAAAAGTAAGGGTAATTAGTTACTACATCAGAAGCATCACCTGTCGGGTCTTTAAACTGGTGGAGTACGATCGGGCCAACCTCTCCTTCTCGGTTCCAAGCTAGCTGTAGTGACTGATTTGATGTTAAAATGCAGATGGGTTTTGTTGTAGAAAAAGCAGGGCCGTCTCGTGGATTTCAGTGCCATATGCCATTACTACAACGAGGCCCTCAAACACACACATAATATACATATGTATAAGTAGTGCATAAATTAATTAAGCTCGAGTCTTATATTGTGTTTATATATATAATAAAAGTGCATGCAATTTGGTGGCCCTCGTCAAAAGTTCGCCCTGTGCAATCGCACCTCTTGCACTCCTTTAAAGCCGGCCCTGAGAAAAAGTTACCTTTGACTTTAATAATAAAGTATAATTGTTGGGTGAAGAGTTGTTTTCTTTGGATAAAAAAGGTGTGGTGGTGAGCAAATATAAACAACTATTGGTAAGACAAAATGTAGTTGTTGTGAGTAGGGGTGTCATTCGGGCTGACCCGACCACAATCTGACCCGAGTCAATTCGGGTTGGGTCAATCGGTTTCAAAATTATATACGGGTCAATCGGGTCAACACGAATTGACCTGAGTTCTAAACAAGTTCAGGTTCGGGTATGTTTTTTAGCCTTTACTCGACCCGAACCCGACTAACCCGGCTCAACAACACTTTTACTTATAAAAATACTCGGGTTGACCCCGAACCCGAATTGGCCCGACCTGAGTTCTAAACAAGGTCGGGTTCGGGTATTTTTTTTAAGGCTTGAGTCGATTTGACCCGACCCGAGTTGACCTGAACCCGACCGGGTCAACCCGAATAACACCCCTAGTTGTGAGGGAATGATAGTGAGGCATCAAAGTCACTCGTGACCCCATTTCGGTCACCAAAGTCACGCGCCACACATACAAAAAAAAAACAATATGAATGGTGACCGGCTCACCATATAACAAGCAAAAAACGTGAGACCCATAGTGGATGTTTTTATAATTAAATATTTGGTTTGTGAGCGTGTTTGGGGCATTTAGCGAGGTATATTTTTATAAGGTGGGTATTTTAATAAAATGTAAGGGAAAGGTGATCAAAACGGGTGAAAGATGAGAGGAAGTGAGAGGAGAGAGAAAACTGAGGTGACGCTGATATGGAAGACGAGCATGTCACCACGACTCCCTTTAGCCTAAGAACACATTACATTCACTTTGTGAATTGTTGTTCTTTAAAATTCTGGCTTTTGATGTACTCAATCTCTCACATGTATAAGTTAAAAAATAATAATAATAAAAAAATAAAATAAAAAATAAATCATTTTTCACATGTATCATTAAATTGTCATCCAATGTTGCTGGCCAAATTTAGAGCCCAAAGTTTGTTAATATAGATTTGAATGAAAAATATCATAAGTGAATGCAAGTCCCTGAACGTTAAAATACATTCAGGAAGTCATCCTCAAGAAGTTCTTCAGTGTCTGAAGATAAAGACTCATCACAATCTGAGGCGAAACTCAGAACGTGAAGACGAATACCAAGATCAGGATGGTAGAGTCAGTGTATGATGATAATAACACACCGACTCCCTGAAGATCTCTTTAAACATTGAAGACAATCTGAAGACTTAGAAAGATAAGTTCAAAACACTTATCAAAAGTTTATAGTTAGTAAAAAGTACAAACAGTTGTCAACACTGTTCCAACAAAAGTATGTTTGTAGCATACTAGGAATAGAGGCTGATGTGCCCGGTTGGTGCAAGTTTTAAATTTATAAAAGGTGAATTACCAATATTACCAATAACACATACGAGCAAGTATACTCGTCCGTTATAGCAAGATTATGAAGGTAAGTCGGGATCGTTCGCAGGGATTTGAGTGAATCTAAACACAAGTTTGAATTACAGAGCCTATCCAAAACATATAATAGAGCAAAATAGATATATGAAATTCAGATGATTAAAAACTACACTTACTTAAACTAGTATCATATCATAAATTAATGTGATTGTGTTAACCTCTTAACATGTTGGTTATGATAATTAGTTGGTGTACTAATCTATTGTTCTTACAAGTCAAACTTTGATCAAGAGTTTAGTTTATAAAAACAAGCATTAAGTTTAACCTATCAATTCAAGATCAATTCAAGTTTCATAAGTCTACATACATAAACTTAAACACAAAAACATCCACTTGTTCATCAAATTGCTTAAGAAATGGTCAATACAAAAGGTAACCGATCATAGACAAAAGGCTACAATTGATTCTCAACAACTAATCTTACGACCATTTAGATGTTTCCAACCAATCCAATTTGATAATCAAAAAGCGTTTCTATTACAACCACACCTTAGTTCCTTTGTATAATCAAGAATAATGGGTAAAAACAATCATCCATAGATAAAATGATTATGACTAGTTGAATAACACAAAGTTCTTTCGACCCCAACGATTACTACCAATTAGCCAAACTTGATTAACAAATGTCACTATGAAACTTTAGCACAATTGGATCTTAGAATTAACTTGAAATTGAATTAAAACATTTTAACACAACCACTAACTAATCATATGATAATCAACATCATTTAAGCAAGTGTATAAAGAAACTAGCCACTCATAGCAAACATGAACATAAACTCATAACTTTGATCATTAGAAAACATGATTAAAAGTCTTACAATGCTTGGAATAAGATTACAAATGATGAAGTGATGTTTCCCAAAGGATCGTGGTGGACTTCTTGGTGTTTTGGCCTCCAAAGGTGGAACTTCTGGAACTCCAAACTTCCCTGGATTTCTAAGGACGAATTTTAAGAGCTTAAGGCTTGGTTTGATGAGTAGAGAGATTTGTAATTGAGGTGTGTCTCATATGCTCACAATTAGCCTCTATTTATACTATTTCCAAGGCCTAGGGTGTTAAATGCTTAACTTGGCCTCCAAGGAGTGAAGAAGGGACTAGAATACACCAAGAGAAGGACCTAGAATCGTTTGGATGTAAAGGGGAAGCTTAGTGATGAAGATTTGACAACTGCAGCTTCTCCAACCGAATCGGTCATATGACCAACCGATCCGGCTGGTCCTCAATAATAACACACCGACAGATCCGGTTGCGGGTTGCGACCGATCGGTCGGTTATGGCAAAAACATTAATTCCGACCAAATTCCAACCGATTCGGCTGAAGGTGTAACCGGATCCGGTTGGATCTTCTGAGATACAAAACTTGATCTTTTCTCTTCACTCTGCCTTGTAGAACTTGGTTCTTCAATCACTAAAGTCTTCAAAGGTACTTGAGATTTAGCTTTCTTGAAACGGGAATCTTCGATTAGCTGCATATTTCCACATTTTCCTCCATTCCCTTGGTTATAAATACTAGAAAACATCTCTAGATACGATTAAGTACTAAAATCACGCAAATATAACCAAACAACAGATATAAAAGTACACATAATGCTACTAAAAACATGCACAATCTGAGTGTTATCAAATTCCCCCACACTTAAACTTTGCTTGCCCTCAAGCAAATCTAGGACAAACATCCACTGGTACCAGATCGTGATTATGAAAAATGTGATGCAAATCAACCAAGTATAAATACGAGAGAGGATTCATCAATTATGCTTATCAAGGTGAAATATCAAGATGTTTGACAATATCCAATGATTTTCTTGCATGATTAACATTTCAGAACACCTCACGAAAAATAATGGAATATAATTCACTCAATCACTCATTTTTAGTGGAGTAACAAGATAAATCACACTCATTGCTCAGTCGTGATTAGATTATTACCATAAGCTTGTACAAGAAACAAAACTCCACCGACGTGGCGTGAGCACCAAGTAAAAACATCTAAAGAGGGTTTTTATTCGGGTTATAATGATAGGCTTCGGGTTAAGGGTATGGATAAGGCATGGGAATGTTTATGAAATTGGTGTTAAAATAAAATTGAAGTCAAGTCTAATACCCATGTTGCTAGCTACCAAACATTCCACGAACCAAATAAATGAATATAGCTTCAATTTCTTCTTTTCTACTTTCCACAAATTTTTGCTTTGCCATGACAATTGTTCCACGAACATAGCACATTGGCTATTATTTTCATACTTTCAACACATTTTTTTTTTTTTTTTTTGAACTCATAACGCATGGCTCAATCTCATAGGATGTGGTACTCATAATCATATGAACAATCTTCACTTTCCAGGCGACTAGCAACCAACCGATTAGACATTGATACGGGATAGGCAAAGGTTTAAAGTATAAAATCTTTTTGTATTTTCTGGGTGAAGCAAAAATGAAAAGGATGGCTCAGAGGGTGTAACTAGGGTATCTAGTGCTAAAAATGAGCACTACAAATGGGTCCATGTGGGTGGTTAACTAACCAATAAGGTTAGCTAATATATCATTAGATGTAAAATGGAAGGCCATTTGGGTTAAATCCTAAGGTGCCTCTTTATCACACGAATTCACTTATATCGCATGAATGCAATCTCACTGCGGTCAGTAATGATTTACAAGCACAAGTTCTAGAATAAATAAAATTACCAGCACACTCATAGCAAAAAGATCTAAGCATAAAAGGTGTATGCTAATAAGAAATAGGCTCAAATCCTCACAATTTAGTGGAAAGGGTATAATATGTGCTAGCAAATGTCATCGATCCCAAAATGGATTGCAATAGTAATCGGAACACATCTCGAAATTTCAAATATTACCAATTTTACCAGTGGAATGATCCAGTTATTCTAATAGATAATCCTAAAAGTGTGAAAACAACTAGATCACAAGGGCAAGCAGAATTTTAAATTTAAGCATGAAAACTCTAATTTTCCTATTCACCCCCCACACTTAAGTTAGACATTGTCCTCAATGATAAACGAACTTCAAAGTATAGAAATAGGGAAAATAGAGATGAAACCAGATATGTCGGCGAGTTTATCGCTTAAAATCTTTCTTCATTCCTGGCGTCCCTTTGGAGAAATCATTACCAGCATATAATCTTATAAACAAACAAAAGGTTTTATTAAAAAGATGGCACCCCCCACACTTAAGTTCAACCAAAGGTTTAAAACTTGGGGAGTGACCACAGAAAATCAAATCTGAAACACACGGGTTGCCTTCCGAGAAGCGCTTGTTTTATTATCGAGTCATCAGCCTGACTCGAATCTTCCCGAATTTATTCAGCTGCAAGGGCAGCTTTGAACATTTTGTAAAGTTCGGGAATGTACATGAATTCTTCACCAGTAGCTTCAATATCGTCCCAGACGAACTCGGCAGTTGGTTTCCATGGAACAGTTTGTGGGATTCTTCTAGGAAATGGTGCTACAAAGGTGATAGTTTCGAATTCATTCTCATGGTGTCTCCAGGACACTGTCAAGCTGAAACTTCATTCGTTTTCTCCTTGTCGTAGTATAACTTGATTCGGTGTCCATTAACAATGAAACTTCCACCTTGTTTGTCATAGAGTTCGACATACCCGGATGGATATCCATGTTTAACGACATATGGTCCAAACCATTTTGGTTGTAACTTCGGAGCTTTGAATTTGAATTTCATGTTAAAAGCGAACTTTATCTCCGGCTTTGAATTCTTTCGAATTCGTAGCTTTTATCATGATAAGCTTTTGTTCGGCTTTATACGTTTGGAATTTTTATAAGCTTGGAGTCTTAATTCATCGAGTTCGTGCAATTGCGAAATCTTTTCTCTCCAGCTATTTTGAGATCGGTGTTACATTGTCTGAGCGCTCAATAAGCACGATGTTCAACTTCGAACGGCAAATGACAAGTCTTCCCATACAAGAGTCTGTAAGGAGTTGTACCAATTGGTGTTTTATAAGCCGTACGAAATGCCCACAGAGCATCATCAAGTTTTCTTGCCCATAATGACGGATTGTCTTTTCTTTTTTTCCAGTATTCTTTTGAGAGTTCTGTTGGTATTTTCGACTTGACCACTAGTTTGTGGATGATAAGCAGTCGAAAATCGATGATGAACTCCATATCTTTTCATGGTTTTTTCCATTTGTTGATTGCAGAAGTGAGTTCCTCGATCGCTTATGAGTGCTTTGGGAATTCTGTAACGAGCGAAAAGCTTTTTGAGAAAATTAACGACGACACGAGCATCGTTTGTCGGTAAAGCTTCAGCTTCTGCCCATTTGGACACGTAATCTATAGCAACGAGAATGTATTCGAATTTGTGGGATTTAGGGAAAGGTCCCATGAAATCTATTCCCCAAACATCGAATATTTCGCACACTTGAATGCTTGTTAATGGCATTTCATCCCTTCGAGAGAGATTGGTGTTTCTTTGACAAGCGTCACAGTTTTGAACAAGTGTATGTGCTTCTTTGAATATTGTTGGCCAATAGAATCCAGCATCAAAAACTTTCTTAGCTGTGGTGGAAGGACCATAATGTCCCCCAGTTGGGCCATGGTGACATTCGTCAAGAATTTTACGAGTTTCAGAACCAAAAATACATCTTCGGATCATCCCATCGGGACACATTTTGAAAAGATATGACTCTTCCCAAAAGTAGTATTTGAGTTCCAAAAAGAATTTGCTTCTTTGAGCATGAGTTAGTCCTTTTCGAGAATTCCTCCGTGAGGTAGTTTGCAAAGTCAACAAACCAAGGATCGTCATTTCCGTCGATGGTCATGAGAGTTTCATCGGGAAAATAATCATCGATTTCTTCTTCTTTCAACTCCTCAAGATTAGGATTTTTGAGACGAGATAAGTGATCAGCAGCAAGATTCTCTGCTCCTTTCTTATCTTTGATTTCGATGTCAAATTCTTGGAGTAGCAAAATCCATCGAATAAGACGCGGTTTAGCGTCTTGCTTGGTGAACAGATACTTGAGTGCTGAATGATTAGTAAAACGACTGTTTTGATAGCACAAGATATGATCTGAATTTGTCAAAGGCAAAAGCGACACCGTAATTCTTTTTCGGTGACGGTATAATTTTCTGGGCACTATTCGATTGTCTTCTGGCAAAATATATAGGTCGAAAGTGTTTTCCTTCGCGTTGTCCTAAGACAGCTCCAACAGCAAAATCGCTTGCATCGCACATAAGTTCGAAGGGTAGTGACCAATTAGGTGAAACCATGATCGGAGCACTAGTAAGTTGAGTTTTCAGTGATTCGAAAGCTTTTATGCAATCAACATCGAAGTCAAAGATAGATTCTTTCTCAAGAAGTTTCGTCATCGGACGAGATATTTTGGAGAAATCTTTGATGAATCGGCGGTAAAAACCAGCATGTCCTAAAAAACTCCTAACGGCTTTGACGTTGGTTGGTGGTGGAAGTTTTGAGATGACATCGACCTTTGCTTTGTCGACTTCCATTCCGGCACTAGAGATTTTGTGTCCAAGCACAATTCCTTCGGTTACCATAAAGTGGCATTTCTCCCAGTTGAGAACAAGATGTGCAGCTTCGCATCTTTCGAGCATTTTATCGAGATTAGAAAGGCAAGCTTCGAATGAATCTCCAAAGACAGAAAAATCATCCATGAAAACTTCCATGGAGGTTTCTAGCATGTCTTGGAATATGGCGATCATACACCTCTGAAAAGTCGCGGGTGCATTACAAAGACCAAAAGGCATACGCCGATATGCGTAGGTTCCAAAAGGACAAGTAAAGGTGGTCTTTTCTTGATCGTTAGGATCGATGGGAATTTGGAAATATCCTGAAAATCCGTCGAGGAAACAAAAGAATTTATTTCCTGCTAGTCTTTCAAGCATTTGATCCATGAACGGGAGCGGAAAGTGATCCTTTCTGGTGGCTTTGTTTAACTTACGATAGTCAATACAAACACGCCAACCGGTGACAGTTCTAGTTGGAACTAGCTCATTTCGCTCATTAGTTACAACCGTCATTCCTCCTTTCTTGGGAACACAGTGAACGGGGCTTACCCAAGGGCTATCCTCAATTGGGTAAATGATTCCGGCATCGAGAAGTTTAATGATTTCCTTTTTAACAACTTCTTTCATGTTGGGATTGAGTCTACGTTGACGTTCTACCACAGGTTTAATCCCTTCTTCAAAGTTGATTTTGTGTTTGCAAAAATTAGGACTAATTCCGGGATATCGACGTTTTCCAAGCAAAAGATTGTTTGTGATTTTTGAGCACGGAAACTAAACTTTCTTTCTCATTATCCTCGAGCAATGAAGATATGACTACGGAAAGAAGTGAGTTCTCCTCCAGATAAGCATACTCGAGATGATTTGGGAGAGGTTTGAGTTCGAGATCCGTGGGCGGTTCTTCGATAGAGTATTTTATTCGCATCTTGTCATTGAAAGTAATTTCCTCAAAATTTTCTTCCTCTTCCTCCATTTCTTCTTCTTATGAGTTATCTCCTTCAAATTCTACTTTCATGAAATCATCAAATTCTTTATCAGAATCTGTTTCATTGATTTTTTCAGAAGTAGTCATGAATGGATCGGATTCGTTTAGTAATGCATCTAATTCCTCATCAGTGACTTCATCAATAACATCGACGTTAAAACAAATGTCATCACTGGAATGTGGGTAGCGCATTGCTTTATCGATAAGAAAAGTGATTCGATCTTCCCCAACCCCAAGGTTGAGTTCTTTTCCTTTAACTTTGATGATTGCGTCGGCGGTATTCAGGAAAGGTCTCCCTAAAATGAGTGGGACTTTACTATCTTCTTTCATTTCCAAGATTACAAAGTCCACGGGAAAAATGAATTTACCGACTTGAACAAGCATATTCTCAGCGATTCCCATAGGATATTGATAGGAATGATTTGCCAATCGGATGCTCATTTTTGTTGGTTTCAGGCTGTTGTTGCACAACTTGGAATAGAGTTAATAAGGCATCAAATTGATACTTGTGCCAAGATCGGCTAAAGCATCATATTTAACTTTATTCCCGAAAGTACATGGAATAAGAAAGCTCCCAGGATCTCCGAGCTTTGGTGGAATTTTGTTTTGAACTATAGCTGAGCATTCTTCGTTAAGAAAAGTTGTTGATATTTGCTCAAGCTTGCTTTTGTTATTAAGAAGTTCTTTCAAAAATTTCCCGTAATTGGGCATTCCGGCTATAACATCAATGAGAGGAACATTGAGTCTAACCTCTTTGATTATTTCGATAAACTTCTTATAACGCTCTTCCATCTTCTCTTTCTTTAGGCGTTGAGGATAAGGAATTTTTGGTGTATACGCCTTGACGGATGGAATGTATTTCTTTTTGGTGGTTTGAGTTGTGTTTGGTTCTTCGTTTTCATCCTCACTATCAATGGTGACAGGAGTATTAGGATTAGGTGGTGGATCATACGAGAGACCACTTCTTGTGAAAACAGCATTGATATGTTCATTTCTTGTTTGGGGTGGACGGTACGTCTTATCATTTGATGGTTTTGGATTGGATTGAGTGTTACATGGAAATGAACCAGATGGTCTAGAGGAATGTTGGTCAGAAAGTCTGCCAAGCTTGTTTTCAAGATCTTGGATAGATGCTTGATGATTTTTCTGTCCTTGCTCAACTTTGGCTTTGAGATTGAAAAATTGATTTTTGATAAAATCATTTGTGGATTTTTGACCAGCCACGAATTCTCTCATGGTTTTTCAATTCGGTTTCTTCGTCTTTTTGTCGGAACTTTGGTGTGGTGGATCGTCGGTTCGTGGTTGGGAATCACGGTTGTCATCCCTTGGTCGGCGATCTTGCCAATTTCCAGAATTTCGACCGTAATAATTACTACGATATCCTCCTCCACGGTATCCTCCTTGAGCGTAATTTGCTTCTCCTTCTTTCGGTCCACCCATAGGTTTATCGTCGCACTCGGACGATGGATGATTTCCTCCACAATTGTTGCATCCGTCGCGCATTTCCTTCATTTCATCTTTGATATCTTTGTACTGCGAGTCGATTTTTGAGGTTAACGCTTCCATCTTCTCCATGAGTTTTGAGGTATCGGTGTTTTCGACAAAAGCAACGGTTTTTCGGAGAGGTTTGGTTTTGGAATCTTTGGACCAATCAAGTTTGAGAAGTACTCGATCTTCGAGCAACTGACGTGCATCATTGGGAGTTTTATAGAGAAAAATTCCTCCAGCATCAAGGATGCCTTGAGAGATTTCATCTAGTCCATGGTAAAAGATTTGGATAATGGTTCCTTTTGATAATCCATATCCATGACAACTACGAAGCAAATCTTTCATTCGAAGCCAAGCTTCGACAAGTGATTCGTTTGGGTTTTGGTTGAAGGCACGAATTTCTCCCATTAATCGATCAAACATGGCAGGTGGAAAGAATCGGCTCACAAAAGCTTGCCTCATCTCCTCCCAAGTATTGATGATTCCGGGGGTTAATTCATTGTACCATACTTTAGCATCTCCGGTGAGTGATGATGGGAAAAGTTTGAGTTTGATGGCATTGACATCGGTTTCGCCATAACGAAACATGCCGCAAATTTCGATAAATTCGGCAATGTGCTTATGCGGATCGGCCTGCGCACGGCCATCGAATTGTCGGTCTTTGATCATAGAAAGGTGATGTCCCTTCACGGTGAAGTTGTCACCAAGGTTAATAGCAACAATAGCACTTTCGGGTGTTGGTGCTACGGTTCGGTTGGTTCCCCACATGGGTTGATCGTCCGCCATGGGAAAAGGTAAATTGGTGAAAGGATTGTAAACAACTTTGGCTTCAATGAGGTTATCAAATGGTGGGTTTGGTACTCTTGGTACACGATTTTCCAATGGTATGAAACGTGTTCTCCTTCTTCTTCGAATCAAACGTTCGGGATTGGTAAGAGGTGTAATTGGTTCAATTCCCGTTGCTCGAGTGTTCATACAATGACCTAGAGAATCCAGGCAATATCTAAACACACGGACAAACAACGAAAATATTTTTATATGGAACAGAGGAAGTAACCAGATCGGTTGCGGGATGCAACCGATCGGTTAGACCAGTTGAGTGATGGGACAAATTGTAACCGATTCGGTTGAGGGACAACCGGATCCGGTTAAGGTTTCTGTGAATTTTTTTTTTTTTTTTTTTTTAGTTGAATCGGCTGAGGGGAATTCAAAAACTTGTTGAAACACAATCAAATCCCCGGCAGCGGCGCCAAAAACTTGATGTGCCCGGTTGGTGCAAGTTTTAAATTTATAAAAGGTGAATTACCATTATTACCAATAACACATACGAGCAAGTATACTCGTCCGTTATAGCAAGATTATGAAGGTAAGTCGGGATCGTTCGCAGGGATTTGAGTGAATCTAAACACAAGTTTGAATTACAGAGCCTATCCAAAACATATAATAGAGCAAAATAGATATATGAAATTCAGATGATTAAAAACTACACTTGCTTAAACTAGTATCATATCATAAATTAATGTGATTGTGTTAACCTCTTAACATGTTGGTTATGATAATTAGTTGGTGTACTAATCTATTGTTCTTACAAGTCAAACTTTGATCAAGAGTTTAGTTTATAAAAATAAGCATTAAGTTTAACCAATCAATTCAAGATCAATTCAAGTTTCATAAGTCTACATACATAAACTTAAACACAAAACATCCACTTGTTCATCAAATTGCTTAAGAAATGGTCAATACAAAAGGTAACCGATCATAGACAAAAGGCTACAATTGATTCTCAACAACTAATCTTACGACCATTTAGATGTTTCCAACCAATCCAATTTGATAATCAAAAAGCGTTTCTATTACAACCACACCTTAGTTCCTTTGTATAATCAAGAATAATGGGTAAAAACAATCATCCATAGACAAAATGATTATGACTAGTTGAATAACACAAAGTTCTTTCGACCCCAACGATTACTACCAATTAGCCAAACTTGATTAACAAATGTCACTATGAAACTTTAGCACAATTGGATCTTAGAATTAACTTGAAATTGAATTAAAACATTTTAACACAACCACTAACTAATCATATGATAATCAACATCATTTAAGCAAGTGTATAAAGAAACTAGCCACTCATAGCAAACATGAACATAAACTCATAACTTTGATCATTAGAAAACATGATTAAAAGTCTTACAATGCTTGGAATAAGATTACAAATGATGAAGTGATGTTTCCCAAAGGATCGTGGTGGACTTCTTGGTGTTTTGGCCTCCAAAGGTGGAACTTCTGGAACTCCAAACTTCCCTGGATTTCTAAGGACGAATTTTAAGAGCTTAAGGCTTGGTTTGATGAGTAGAGACATTTGTAATTGAGGTGTGTCTCATATGCTCACAATTAGCCTCTATTTATACTATTTCCAAGGCCTAGGGTGTTAAATGCTTAACTTGGCCTCCAAGGAGTGAGGAAGGGACTAGAATACACCAAGAGAAGGACCTAGAATCGTTTGGATGCAAAGGGGAAGCTTAGTGATGAAGATTTGACAACTGCAGCTTCTCCAACCGAATCGGTCATATGACCAACCGATTCGGCTGGTCCTCAATAATAACACACCGACCGATCCGGTTGCGGGTTGCGACCGATCGGTCGGTTATGGCAAAAACATTAATTCCGACCAAATTCCAACCGATCCGGTTGAAGGTGTAACCGGATCCGGTTGGATCTTCTGAGATACAAAACTTGATCTTTTCTCTTCACTCTGCCTTGTAGAACTTGGTTCTTCAATCACTAAAGTCTTCAAAGGTACTTGAGATTTAGCTTTACTGAAACGGGAATCTTCGATTAGCTGCATATTTCCACATTTTCCTCCATTCCCCTGCACTTGGTTATAAATACTAGACAAACATCTCTAGATACGATTAAGTACTAAAATCACGCAAATATAACCAAATAACAGATATAAAAGTACACATAATGCTACTAAAAACATGCACAATCTGAGTGTTATCAGAGGCTAAAGTACAAAGTGTACTTTAGTCTATCACATGTTGACACATACTTTTTACCCTACGAGTTACCACATTGTTCCTGCCTATAAATAGATTGTTGTAACGAAGGAAAAACTTATCTCTTATATTTAGAGTTTTAACCACTTTCAAGAACTAGTTTTTCCTTCTCCAAATAAAACTAAGTCATACATTTTATATCTATTGGTTAGCATAGTTCTGACTTAAACATAATAACTTTGTTTTTGTGTTTAAGTTTAGTGATGAGATCACACACATACTTGTCATTCAATTCTCAAGTGTTATTCCACAAACACTTGGGGTGAAAGTTTTTGACTTATATTAATAAGGAGTTTAAACGTTGAAAATTATATTGTGTGTTTTAATTGTTCATTCATACTAACTGTTAATGTGGTAAAATATATCCTAGACATGTTACTAATGTGTTTAACTAACTTATAGTTAAATAACTTAGCAAGTGGGAACAACAAGTGGTATCTGAGCGGTTTGATTTATAAAACTAATTTATAAACCACTCAAAAGTTTTTAAAATCAAGATCCATCATGTCTAATAGTGATATACCTCAGCTCATTGATCTTAAGGGAGGTAGCTATTCATCTATTGCCCCTAAGCTTGAGCTTGGTAAGTTTATCAAGTGGAAAAAGAGAATGAAATGTTTTCTTTATGGCATATAACCTTATATAATCAAGTGTTTAGAAGAAGGTCCTTATAAGCCCAAAAACACTAAAGGTTTAGATAAACCTGAGGCTCAATGGAATCTTGAAGAGAGGAGGGCGGTCAATCAGGACCAAAGGTTTACGAGCATTATTATATCATGTCTACCAGATGATATAATGGATTCAGTTGTTAAACGTCCTACTGCCAAGCAGACGTGGACATATCTGATTCTTAGCCATGAAGGCCCCTCAGATACCAAGAAAAACAAGGTCATGGACCTGAAACTTGAGTATAATACTTTCAGTGTCAAAGACCATGAAAGTCTCTCTCAAACCTATACAAGATACAAAACCCTAGTGAATGAACTTGTCAAAGATGGTGACACCTTGTCCAAACATGATATCAACTTAGGCTTTGTAAACAATCTTCCCATAAAACGGTTTAGCTTCAGTCAAGGGCTAAGAAATGCAAACCATGTCAAGAATATTGAATTGGCTGAAATTTATGAAAGATATGTTTATGAAGATAACCTAATGACTAAAGCTTGAGCCTGGTAAGTTTACCAAGTGAAAAAAGAGAATGAAATATTTTCTTTATGGCATATAACCTTATCTAATCAAGTGTTTAGAAGAAGGTCCTTATAAGCCCAAAAACACTGAAGGTTTCGATAAACTTGAGGCTCAATTGAATCTTGAAGAGAGGAGGACGGTCAATCAGGACCAAAGGTTTACGAGCATTATTATATCATGTCTACCAAATGATATAATGGATTCAGCTATTAAATGTCCTACTGCCAAGCAGACGTGGACAAATCTGATTCTTAGCCATGAAGGCCCCTCAGACAAGAAAAACATGGTCATGGACCTGAAACTTAAGTAATACTTTCAGAGCCAAAGAGCATGAAAGTCTCTCTCAGACCTATACAAGATACAAAACCCTAACGAATGAACTTGTCAATGATGGTGTCACCTTGTCCAAACATGAAATCAATTTAGGCTTTGTAAACAATCTTCCCATAAAATGGCTTAGCTTCAATCAAGGGCTAAGAAATGCAAACCATGTCAAGAATCTTGAACTGGATAAAATTTATGAAAGATAACCTAATGGCTAAAGTGTACCCTGAAAGTAATAAGGCCCCGACCACAACACCCATATCAACTACTCCCTCCGTCTCATACTTATTGTCCAATATTGACTTTTGAAGTTTTTAGTTTTTAACTTTGACCTAAAATACTTTTATTTGTGTTATATATTACTTGATGTAAAATATATGAATGAATTGAGTTTTAAATGTATTTTCATTTGTATAATTTTCATCAAGTATTATATAAGACAAATAAAAATATTTAAGGTCAAAGTTACAAAATAAAGATTTCAAAAGTCAACACTAGACAATAATTATAGGACATAGGTGGTACTTTTTATTCAAATGTTATTGTTCAGGATTTTTAGGATGATTCAAAAGATAAGGTGGATGAGAGAAGCAGTGAGGAATACATGGAAGACCTGAATAGGGAATACTAGAAAATTCAAAAAGATTTATAAAAAGAAACTTTTCTAAGTTCAATGGAACAAAATCTTTTTCGAATGATTATTTTAAATGTAGAGAACCTGGTCACATGGCATAAGATTGTTTTGTAAAAACTTCCTCACCCTCAAACCTATCTCAAAATCAAAGTCGTTTTCAGCCTAAACTAATTACTTCAGGCCAATCATTTAAAAACAATCAAACTGAATCTAGAATTCAGAAAGATTGGATGGCTAAGTATAAAAAGATTAAAGCCAAACTTGCTCTTTTGGAATCAAATTCCTCAAAACACAACCCTCAACTTCATCACAACCATCTCAAGTTAAAAACAAAATCCTAGTTGCTGGAACTTTTGATTGGGATGATGAGAAAGTTTCCTCTGATGAAGAAGTTGAGCTTAGAGTGTTAATGGCTCCTGCTGATGATGAGAAGGTAGCAGTGGCAAATGAGCATGCAAGGAACGGTCAATGGGTCAACATCACCATAAAAAAGGTAGATACTCTTTTAGCTATGGATGATGATGTTGATTGGAAATCATTATATTAATGTTGATTTGAAATATGTTGAACAAAGTCAAAATTTATTTTCCATATATAATAAACTTGTCTTAGAATTAAGTAAGTGTAAAAAAGAGTTAATTGAACTCAAGCAAGCTAAACTAACTGCACTTACACTTCAACATCAAAACACTGAAATTCTCAATAAGAATAAAGCCTTGAGAGAAGAGCTTGAAAAAGAAAAGGTTATTAATCAAAATGGCACAATAGCTCTAATAGGGTAAATCAGTGCATAAATAAACAAATCCCTGGTCAAATGAAAAATATTTTAGGGAAAGACCAACTATCTCAAAGCTCCTCAAAGAGTAAAGAGACCATCTTTGTTCCAACAACATTAATGAGTAAATCCAACAAAAAAGAATTGGATTGAAAGATCTGAGTTCTTCAAACAACCTAAGAAAATGGCCAACTTTAACACTGGTCGCATTTTGACTCACACACCCATTGACCTACCCTTTGACACTAAATGAGTTTTAGCGAAAGCGAAAGAAACTTAATCAGTCACTCAGACTCCCTTACCCCAACTGACAAAGCTTAGTGTGCTGAACCAAATCCTGACTCCAAAACTTCCTTAAAGAAGTATCAGAAAAATCAGGGAGTCAACAATATTGGTGCATTAGATTACAATGCACATCTTTTACAATCCTTCTAGACAGAGTACCTAACTGTTGTAGTGCATATAGGCCAGACTCGAGGGATTGATCATTCTCTAGGGGAATAGTGAGGTAGGTTCGAAGTTTGTGACAATTTAATTCTAAGGGTTGAGAGAAGAATATTTTTGGTATTTTTATGTTTCTATTTAAAATCATGTAAAAATCCGGGGTTTGAGTGAGGTTGGTTTTAAACTACTAATTAAACTAAAATACAAGAAAATTAAATAAACAAGAAAAGTAAAAGTGGTGTCGAACTTCTTATAAGAGGGAAAATGTATTTACCTAGAATTTCATTACTCCATAGTTTTTTCTCGCTATGTTTATCAAATGTCACTTACTTGTCCAATGCAATGCGGAGTATTCCTTATTACCTATTGCGGGTTGGGTAGTCCTACGTCTGTGTACTAGCTTGCGTAAGAGACGTCTGTCTAAAGTCAATCCCACCCAATAACTAGTACACACAATAAATAACCTACTCAATTAATTCCTAAGACATAAGCATTAATTGGACACATTTTAGTGGACATTCAAGCTACCCTACATAGGTAGTAGCCAGTTATCCAACTCCAAACGAACAAACCTTTGACAAGAGACGATTATCAAGCAAACAATAACTAGGTTTCATGCAATCCTAAGTAAATACTAATTAGTTTAGCCTGTCATAGTAATAAAAAGACAATCAAATAAGCAAATCACACAATTACCCATAAACATGATTGAATGATTAAAACTTATCTCAATAAAACATGAGATATTCAAGGGCCAAAAAGGTCTACAAAAGCTGTAAAAATCGACTAGGTTTGGTGGTATTCATCTTTAGATAATGTCCTATCCAATCGGTTTTTGGCATTTCCATCATCCTATCCTCATACTCTCCCCATCCATTGTGGGTAACATCCTTATCTCCACCCAACCCTTTTTCAATTTTATCATCTTATATGATTCTGTTTTCCTCAATAACCTCTTCTTCTTCTTTCACTAAACCATCAACTTCAATATCTCTTTTTCCTCAACCTTTTTGTCTTCTTCTTGAACAATGGAAACCGCAGTTACGTACTTAGTAATGGGCGTACTTTCTTCCTTACTTACTAAGACCTTCTTTGGAGTTTCTGTCGTAGTATATTTGTTCAAAAGGTCGTCATTTTCACCATTTTTTCTTGCATCTCCTCCCTTTGTCTATAGACGGCCTCCTCAAAATTTGCCAATATTTCTGAGTGAGCGGACATGTACTTTCGCATTTGAGCCTCAAAACTAGGTTCGAGATCACGTAGTTAAGGAGGAGAGTAAACATGTTTTTGAAAAAGGAACTTATTTTCTCTCTTAGGTGATTCGGAGTAGGGCAGTTGATGTTGGTTTAAGTAAATGGAACTAATAAGTGCTTGAGGAGGGTTTGTTCGGGTTTCAATTGGCATTCTTTGTTTTTTTCATTAGGTAATCTAACGTATCTTCAAGCTTACTAAGCTTACGTCAGAAATGCTTGGGACATTGGAAAGCAAGGATATTTCCTTTACCGTTTTTCTCGTAAGTTCACGAGGGTCATTCCAACTTTCGTTGTTATAGAGGGCAAGGTCCTCTATTATGTCCTATGAGTCTTCAACATTTTTTCATGAAGCTTACCACTAGCCGCATGGTCGATGGCTTGCTTATTGGAGCAGTTGACATGATCATAAAATATTTGGACTTGGAACCAAAGATCAATGCCATGGCGAAGGAATTTTTGAAGTAAGTCCTTGAAACGAGTCAACGCATGATAAAGAATTTCACCATGATGTTGTTGGAACATCAAGATGTCATTCCTTAGCTTATTAGTTCTCCTCAGTGGGAAAAATTGTGTGAGAAAACGAGAAGTAAGATCATCCCAAGTCGAGATGGATCCCGCAGGTAGACGCTCAAGCCAATTGCTAGCTTGATCACGTATAGAGAATTGGAAGAGATGCAAGTGTGTATTCTCTTTAGTGGTATTGTTAAGTTCAATGGAATCAACGATTTTAATAAAATACTTAAGGTGTTGATTTGTATCTTTGTAACGAAGTCCATGAAATGCACATCCATTTTGCACCAATTGAATGGTGTCGGATCACAAGGTAGACAAATTGGTTTCTTCGGGAAGCTCAATGGTGTTTCGAAAGACTTCTTGGCTAGGTCGGGAATACTTACCTAGAGTACTGGGTCTAGGTGGATTGGGTGGATTTTGTTGAAAAGGCAGGTCACGTCAGTTTTGTTGAAAAGGTGGGTTTTGTGGAATTTCATTCACCATGATGGCGAATGAAAATGTAACAATTCGCATTTTCAGGATTTCTATCCATTCTCAAATTTTTACTATTCATCTCGAGAAATTACTATTCAGTTTTACTATTCAGTTTCACTATTCATCCCGTAAAATTTTTATTTCACATTCTCGTAAGTTAAATTATTTTAGTAATATCCCGAGAGTTTGACAATCGTTAGATCATCTTCGCAAAAGTTATTAAGAAAACATCGTTTTAAAGTTTCGTTTTGGTCGGAACACCATTTAAACATCACGCGCATAACGAAAATCAACTCTGACAATTTTCCTCACATCAGATTAATTTTTAGATCACTCATAATCAATTAGAGAATTTTTAAGATTTCATTTAAATGTTACCAAATAAACCCTGAGCCGCACGAGACTAAACTTACGTTTTAAACAATTCTACTTAGACCCAGACTTAACCATTCCGACACTGTGTTCTCTAAGATGTTTTGACACTTTTACATTTTTTGGAAAAGTCAAACATATTTCCCTCCTCCTTTGACCATAAAGAAATTAACCTTGTACGTTCTACAATTTTTGCTTAAATCGCGTAACTTTTAGACTTCACGTATAACTGTTAAGTTATCCCACGTATGACGAAAACCACATTTTGACATCTCATATCACTTATAGACTAATTTTAGTCTACTTTAAATAAATTCACTGTCATTTCCCTGAAATTTCGTTCTTTTCTGATAAATTGCGAATTACGCGTTTTTGACCCGTGTTTCCAGCTTTAAGCAGCATTTTTGCACCCAATGAGACTTATCACTCATTTTATATTTTTAGATTGAGTATAATGATGAGTTTCATCATTCCTACAAGTTTCGTATTTTTACGATACCCGGTTTTACGTTTTATGGCTTAACAACTTACGGTTGGCATTTAACGGAACCAAATTTTACTCTAAACTCAAGATATTATCAAGACTTATCATCTAAGCCTTGTCACACTATATAACCGCCTCTAGGGGGGGGGGAGTTATCAACTTGGTGTCTTAATCCTAACCATGGTTCATTTAGATCATTACATGTGTCCTAACTTAACCATGGTTAACATTTAACCCAATATATGGTTAACCAAACTTACCCTCCTATAAATAGCAAGTGAAATACATCATAAGAACCCTCAAACACTGATTTGGGTCGTTCATATCACAAAACATTCATATCTTCCATAATTTGATCTATAAACTCCAAGTTTATGCAAAGAAGTTTCAAGTAGTAAGTTACTACATCAAATCTCTAGCAAGTTTAAGTGATCTTCTTGAGTTTAGATCCACTCAAGTCACTTAGTACTTCATCACCAACTCTTCAAGATTGCAAGGGTGCCAAGATGTAGAAATCTAGCTCAATCCAAGGTCCTAAGTGTTCAATCAAAGTCCGATCCTTACTAGTTACTCCTTTCTTAATTGAAAGCCAAAAGTTGTAAGCAACTAATCACCACCATCATCTCATCTTTATTATTCATAATCTTAACAATTTCATGCTATATATATAGTTACTATTTTGATTCATGATGTACATATACTCAATCACATGTTTTAATTCACATATTGTCGTAAAAGTAACAAACTAGTAAACTAGTCATATTTTACACATTTGAGACTATTAAAACCAGTCACATATGGAATTTCTAACTTACATACTATGTTAGACAAGATAAAAAGGAAAACGTAGCAACTTGAATCACCTAAAACGAGTACACGAGTCAAAAGATACGGCCAAAAGAAGTTAGCAAAACCAAAACGCCGAAACTGCCAAATTGAATCTGTTAAGGGTCTGTCCGTTTTAAAAGTGGTACTTATGGTCCGAATCATCAAAACGTTAAAACACGAAAGTTGTGCGGAACGACGTTTTCCTTCAATATGAAAGAAGCTCGGACCTTGAAAACTCTTAAATAGGCCATTATCTTTCAAAAACTGAAACTGCCCTATATATAGTTTCACGACTATACTTTTGTCACAACTAAAAGCAAACCAAGAGGCCTAATGGCCATAAGCCAAGACCACGGCCACGGCTAAGGTCAAAGCTGAGTCTCAAGACCATGGTAGTCAAGACCAAAGCCACGACAAGGCCATGGCTAAAGCCTCAAGGCTTAGTTACCCAAGACCGTTAACTAAGGTGTTAACCTTGGCAAATCAATACCAACACAAACCAAACGACATAACTTTATATACTTACATTATCTAATGATCATATTTATGAAACGACGAGAACTTGTAAAAACTAGATATTTACTAAAACATGATAAACTTTATGATATAACAATCTTCATTCAAAATCTATGTTTTATCTACTAAGTGCTACAAAACTAGGGAGCTTCATGTGAGGGGTTTCATTTGAGTAAAACGTATCGACGAGTTGCTGGATTTACGATTTAAAGTGTCCTAGCTCCTCGAACATTTACTACATGACCTCTGAATTATGATGGCCCGAACGGTTGTATGATATATATAAACTAAACACGTTTTCACAACTAGACCATTTCCATAAACGATAAACACAAAAACCATGTACTACATCATGATCAACATAGAGACGTATATAGGTTTGTTATTTCTTTCGCATCATTATTTCAAACCTAAGTCGCAACATCCTATTCTAGGTTGCTCGTAGAAGTTCTCACAGCATATCCATCATTCTCATTATACATTTGATATCATTTACACTACGGTGAGTTCATAGCCCCACTTTCTATTACTTGTTTGTTTTACAAACCCTTGGGGGAGATACATGCTTTATTTTTAACCGAACACATTGCTTTCAAACTGTATACTTATCAGATTATTTTACTTGCACTAAGTTACCGCATTTGCCAAACTAAAGTCCCTAAATCATGAATCATTAATCACGAGTGAAGTGAGCGCGAATATTGTGGATAGATCTATCGGGATTGACGAATCCCGTTTGTTTGACCCGGTCCGGTAAACAAACGCACTATATTTGAGTACATTAGGTAAAAACGGCAATTTTTACCTGTTAGGGCACGTACCAACAGTTTCACCAATTAATTTTGGAGCAAGTTAACGCCTTGATTGCATGATGCTTAGTGAAATAATATCTGTTTTGTTTTCAAACTATTGGTGTGAGTCTATAGCTCACACTACCAATATAATGTGTTCAACCATCAAACAAACTCTATGAATTCACTCAACCTTTGTATTGACAGTTTTAAGCATGTATTTCAGGTCCATAATGTCGGAAGCTGGCACGGAAGAGCAAGGATTAGATCAAGAAGGCTACAAATATTTTATCATTCACAAGACGTCAATAGACTTTATATTGATGCATTTTGTAAACAATGGAACCAACTGGGACCTATTTTGTAAACTCTGATATATTTAAATAATTGGAATGATAAATCCTTTTTAAAACGACTCCATTAGAGTTCGTTTTCTGTTGTTATGACTGTTGTGCCATGAAGTAACACCCAGTTTGAATTCCGCTGCGTATCACGAAATTGGGGGTGTTACAGAAAAGATTTATGAACAAAGAAAAGATAGACTACGAGAAAGCTACAAAATAAAAAGAAAAATGTTCACTAGATAGGAATCTTGTGAGTTAGACCTAAACAAAAAAGAAATCGGAACCTAGACTATTCCCTAGCAGCGATGCCAAAAACTTGATATGTCGGATTGAAATGCATAAGTTTTACAACCCTCCTAGGCAGAGTACCTAATCGTTGTAGTGTAATATAGGCAAGACTCGGGTGATTGATCCTTTTCTAGGGAAATAGTGAGGTAGGTTTGAAGTGTACGACGATTTAAGTCTAAGGGTTGAGAGAAGAATATTTTGGTATTTTTTTTTATTTGAAAGCAAGTAAAAATCCGGGTTTAGAGAGGTTGGTCAACATATGAAGAAATGAAGTCAAACTGAAGAATACGACCAGCCATAAAGATACGCCATATAAGGAAGATTAGCCCGTGAAGACCCAAGACGGGATAAAGATCAATACATCATATGCATTTTCATCAATACGACGTATACAATAACGACTACTTATTATCTTAGAATATTTATGAGTGGAGCCCATGCAAAATACTTCCAATACGCTGTATCGAGGAGGTTGGATACGGCGTATCGACCCAATGACATAAACTTTAAATAGAGGGCTCTTTCACGACTTTCAAAGCATCCCACCACACTTCACTGCATTCTTAGTCGACTTTCAATGGCAAGGAAGGTCAGAATTCACCACGAATCGCCAGGAGGGCATCTCGAGTATCATTTACTTTGTTTAATCATTCGGTTATTGTATCGTTTTCACTATGAATTCTATTCGTTTAGCTTTGATTATTACTTTGTATTTTGCTACTGAGATTATGGGCTAATACCCTTTGATGTTAGCTAAGTTTATACTATCTAGTGATTTTGATTCATTTATTTTGATTATATGCATTTTCATTGGATATTATTTATGTCTATCTTGCTCGATTACATTTGTTTAGTTGCTTGAATTATGTTAGCTATTGTTTAGATTATGGGTTATAGATTTATTTATGTGATTTATGATCCGTATCATAATGGTTTGTATGCGTGATAAACATAGCTTCACGGTTGTTGCCATTATGACTAGAGGCCGACTATGTCCCCAGGTTAGTCAATTTACGATTAAGGCAAGTAAGTTAGTGCAGAAACCCTTATAGATGACCACTCCCGAGGGTTTAGGAAATCCCACTTATATGTGATTGCCAAGATAGATTATACTTAATGGTTGAAACACTTTATGTGTGCTTGAGGCTTATTAACACTGTGACCATCGTGTTAAGGGCAGATATGCATAGGGTTAAATAACCGTGACCATATAGCCTAGTCGACCATAGATAGGGAATGTACTCACAAGGCCGAAGCCATGCTCATCGAGTCTCAATTTACATTCCATGACTCACCTGTTGGAAATGCATATATTTATAAATACGTGTATGTCCGGATTCGAACTCGTGACCACGGGATTGCACACATTACGAATGAGAATTAAAGTTAATAATTAATGTTAATTGATTACGATTAATTATTACACAAAACCGACTAACGATCGTTAAGTATTTAACGGAAAATGACTAACGACCGTTAAATGTGAAAGCTAAGGACTAAAGTGTAATTGGTTAACAAGGCAAGTTATGGAAATCCTTTGTGGGCTGAATTTCGTCCAAGACAAAGGGGGGAGGGCTCAACCCAACCTTGAACCCTAACTTGTTCCCTAAGTGTCCTAAAACCTATATAAGCAAAGTTATGTTTAGGGTTTTAGGTTAACTTTTGTGCACACATTTAACCTAATTGCTTTTCTTCTTTTTCTCTTGCAAATAACGACCAACCCTCTTTCTTAGAGAGTTTGGTATTGTTTTTTCTAAAACAAGGTTTTGTAGATCTAGCAATCTTTTAATTCGTTTGTTAATTCGTGTGTACAAGAACGTGGTTGTAAGACACTATTCTTACACCAATTGGTTTGAGTTATAAAATGGTAAGGGATAACTCGTTAAACCACTTTGTCACATCTATTGAAGAGATCTACCAATTGCAAGAGGTACGTTACGTAATTCTTTCAGTTAATTATTTATTTGTTATGATCTAAGTCTTCCGCTGTGTACTCTGTGGTATCTGCATGTTTTATTGTATGTCATGTATTATAAACTCAACAGTGGCATCACGAGCCTTGTATAACAAGTAATTAATTACTGAAACACATAAATAAAATAAACATGATTGTGTTATTATTTGTATGCGTAGATCTAGGGTTTGCAAAACCTAAACCCTAAATTTTTTTTTGGGGGGGGGGGGCGTTTTTTTGGTGCCCTAATTAGGGTTTTGTAAACTTGAGTTTTAATTGGATTAGAAACCCTAGGATTCATGCAATTTTATGTGTATTGCGTAACTCTGTTAATTGCATTAATTGTTAAGTGTGATTTATATTCATGATAATTACATGCATGTTTTATCATGAATATGTTTTTATTGTATGTTCTACTTGGTTAGTGATATACACTAAATATTATGATAGATCTAAAATTGGGGAAGACCTCAATTATTATTATTTAATCAATTATGTGCTGTGTGGTATATGTTTAATTTTGACTTACGCAATCGATGAATCGATACATGTGACTCACCTTGTACATAGCTGAAAACGGGTGAAAGTCTTAATTAAATATATACATATTGACAGATCTAGAATTGATTATTAATAGGATTTATCAAAAGGTTTGCATGTGGCTATTTGATATGCATGACTTATTATTCTGTTATGTATCATTGTTTATTTGTTTATTTTTAAATACTTGCTTGTTTGTTATGTGTAACAAGGGTAATTTTATAAGAAAAATAAACTGACCTAAACAATGGTAAAACATGTATTTTTAAGCATAGTAATCATAATCGTTTAATTGATTGATTTTTTTGCACAAAATAGTTAGAACGGCTCACCCATTAATGACAAACTGTGTGATGGGTATAAGGTTGGTACGCATTAAATTGTGACCTTAAAGATGAGGGTATGTAATATGCTTCGCGCTGACCTAATTCTCCGCTCGTTTGTGCGTCTTAATGGAGTTACCAAGTATTCCTATATAATGTGCATAAAATCTTAAGGGTGAATTGACCTTAAATTCTACGCGCCACTTTTGTGGTAATTATCCGAATAACTTGGGTCTTATAACTCATGCAACAATAGGATATAGTGGTAATTAAAGGTAATTCTTTAATTGGTGTAACCAATACCTCGATTAAAGTTTGATGATGAAAAGCTTAAACATTAAAACAAGGATATGACTGTTTTAATAAAACCTTATGCTACGAAGATGAATGCATGACATCTTTGTACATATTTGATTTGACACCAAAATCAAATTTATTACCCTTAATTCAAGTTGTATGCCATCCAATGAAACGGAAACACCTGAGATTACCTTTTATTTGTGTGAGAACGTGATTTAGATCGTAATCAAAGGGTAAAATATCCACGTGACGTGAGAACGGGCATGGATGATTTTGCAGTTTCTTAAATTGGACAACTTAATTGAGTTTTGCGGTGAGAACTGGCAACTCAAGGCATAAGATGGGGATAAAACATGTTTACATGGCAATTAAAATTGGCTAAATGTAAATCCCATAAATCTAGGAATTGCAATTTGAAAATTGGCAATTGAGGTTCGACTCTTACCATTTTGAATACTTTCATTACCAGCAGATCAACTGATGTGATGAAAATATGTCAATTTGGATCCTAGTTTTCAATGAAAATTAAATGGTTATATGTTTATGAACCATGGGTATTTAATTTTCTTGAAAAGGTTAATTATCGAAAATATTAAAATTGAATTTTGTAATTCTTTTGAATGTATAAATGCAACATTTAACCGTAAACATGGTTTAGTCTTTGATTAGTAAATTGATCAATTCTACTTTCAAACAAAAGTTTGATCGAGAATAATTTACCGAAAAGACAAACGAAGTCTCTTTTCCATGGGAAAAGCATGAGACTCAATCTTATTCCTTTTCATGAATGAGAAAGGTATAATAGGAACATTTGAATTGTATAAATTCTAATGTAACTCATAGCAATGAATTGCACATCATATTTTCCATAAAGATTTCATTACCCTCATTTGGTGAATGAATCCTTTTGTAACAACATGAATGTTGGTTAACTGGAAAACATTTATATGAGTTACTAAATTAGAAGTTAGACTATTTACCGCCAAAATTAGTAAAAGGCAAACTAGCATTATTTATCTAGTTGTTTTGCTTTAACCTTCAAAGGTGCTACATACCTTTATGGGCATGGTAGGCCTGTTAAGGAAGAAATTGCATACCAAATTTTTCGAGTTAATAACGTTGATGGATAACCCATCATTCATATAGTAGAATACACCTTTTAGTACCTTAGTAATGATTACGTATGGTTCTTCAAAGGTGTAGGAAAGTAAAAAGCAAGCAAGTTGTTTTTACTGGTTATGAAACACTTACAATGTTGTCAAATTCAGTGGGAGCATTTGTGTTGCATTACTGAATAAGAAGTTGTTGAAATGATTTCTAATTCAGTGGGAGCTACAAGCCTTATTTGCTGTGTAGTAATCCAAATTATCTCTTGAATATCATGTAGATAATTACTTTCCAATTGTAGGCACTTATGTTTTTTTAAGGATTGTCATGTGCGTTTCCTTATTAATCAATATAATCCTATATCTACTAGTTATATCTATGACACAAATCATATTAATCAAATAAACGAACGTGTATCGTGTTGTTTATATGCTACATGATGTTGTTCCATGCACAAGTGTGAGAAATATTTATTGTGTGCAAGGTACAACACATATTAGTATGATTTAAATGGATTCTCTTGACTGTAAAGAAAGAGAATAACGTTCTAATAGGAAGTATACATTTAAATATGTATGATTGCCCTATTAAGAACATGTGTCAAGATGATAACAAAGACTACTTTATTTTAAATATGTATGTCATTCAATATTTAAGAAACACTTGTAGTTACAATTTATGTTACGTGAGAACGTGAACTAGATTATAGCCCAAGGTAAAATATCCACGTGTCGTGAGAACGAGCATGGATGATTTTGCAGTTTCTTACGTTGAACTTTTTATGGAATGACATAATTAAATGAAGTAATCTAATACTAATTTGAATTTAAGTATTCGTTGAATGACTTAAATATATGTAGTAAATATTAACTTGAAATATTAATTGAAACCTGAGGTGGTGTTCATAATTACTTTAATTATAAATGTTTATGATTTTGTAAAGTCACAAACATGAAGTCTTTTAATACAAGACTTACAATATAATGTAAGACGTTAACTTGCTATGTTTTAAGACATATGCATGAAGTCAATGAGTTGATCAATGACTTATAACGTATAGTGGGATTATAACTGTTATGTCTTTTGACTTGGTCAAGAATACTTGTGTTATAATACATGCAATTGACTTGGTAATTCTATTGTACCATTAAGTTTTACTTCGTTGGTAAATAGGTAAGCCAAAGAGTAGATGGTTATCTAAAAATATTGTTAGATTATCCTACAATATTAATTCTAAGGAAATACCATAGTTTTATGGTATGTTCAGTTAGAAGAATCAAAATTTATTGGCGCTGTTTGATTCAAGATAACTATAGTTTCTTCCAAAAAGTTATCTAGGTTAGTAGATTGAGTATAGATTGAATCTACTCAATAAGACTTCAATCTAGAAGATTGATAAGACACTATTTGTTTATGGAATGTGATGAATCACATTAAGTCTTATAAATGAAGTTCTGAATTTGTTAAACTACTTGTAAAGTGAGTTGTAACAAACTAATGTCAGGAACTGTTAATGTGTTTTGTAATGTCCCAAAAGAGAACAATGTATTGTTGCTCTACTTGCTAAACTATTTAAAGGTAATCTTTAAAATTGTTAAAGGCAAGTGGGAGTTTTGTTTAGAACTTGAAAGATTAAATTATAAAATACATAATCTTCTAAAATTCACTAGCAAATATCATGATGGGGCTAAACATGTAAATGATAGACCTCAATATGATGGAATTGTCATTCATAGATCCGTAAGGATATCTCAGATATTTAATATGCTGAGGAATATGAGTTACAGGATCATGGTAAGCCTGTTAATCATAATGATAAATTTACCAAATGTTGAATTGTGGTAAATCAATCATACTATGAATGTTGAGATACTGTCCATAAAGATAATCAACTTTAGATACTTTGTTTATCTTAATAATGAAAATGAGGTTCTTCAAAGGATGGAAACCCTAGAGGTTTAAATCTTTGTGTAGAAATCATATGGACAATATTGTACACGTATTTATTGTATGTCTAGTGATAATAATATTAATCATACTTAAGCAATTAACTATGATTGAATATTCTTCTCTAGATACATTAAATAGAAGTATAAAGATTATAATTGTCATACTTAGTTTCATTAATATGAAATTTTGACAATGAATATCAAAACTCTTTGTCGTGGAATTACTTTTGCTAGGACGACAAGTAATACAAAGTAGTTTCATGAATTCAAATAATCTTTGAATATGTACAAACTGCAAGAATCCATGAATGGATATATGCATGCATCTAGGAAATGAGTCTTATGTTTAATATTAAATTCAATTTTTGATTTAATAATTAAAATGAGATAGCTCAGGAGTATTCGTGAAAGTTAGTGGGAGTATTATTTTTTTAAATCTTATATGTTGTATGGGCAACTACATTCCACCTAAATTAAGTTTTAGTTGGGAATGAAACTTGGTTTGCAAGATTTGGAAATAAGACATACAACCTTGGAATATATGTTTATTACTATAAACATATGCGGTAAAATAAATGAGTCTAATAGAACATGATAAATACATATCTTTGACAAGATAGAATATGAATGAGATCTTAAAGTCTAACTTGAAGATTCATCATGTACATCATGTAGTGTATAAGATTGTTGTGTCATGCTTGATTACAAGATGATTTGACAACATTGAAAGTTGTTAGTGTAATAAATATTTTAAGAGGAATATGTTTGGATTTAGAATCACATTCCACAGTCTGGAGATGCTCCTAGATTCTATGGATGAAAATATGGCAATTGTTTCATAATTGTCATTGCCAACAAACTTGAGTTTTGATAGGCACCAACATTACACTATAACTGTTCAAAGTTTACGGATGTTTAAAGAGCATATTGTTGTACACAATGATGCTATAATAATTGAGATGACACTCAATTCTAGTCATGGTATCCTTGATGATGACCTTGTTGACTAATTATGTTCCGCTAAGGGCATAGTTGCATTATACATTAAAGAATAAAGAATACTTTAAACTTTAAGTTTTGTAAGATGATTGTCATAAAAAGGTGGTTCAGGATATCCCGCACCTTATGGAATGGTATGACAATATCAAGATATGTGTAAACACATACAAGTTCACTTATTGAATTCTTGAAATAAGTATTCTCAAAATTTCTATAGATCAAAGTTAGTTGAAATTATGCCCTGTCAACTAGTATGATTATCATGACTTGAGGCAAAATTCATTAACTAAGAATTATCATGCATTGATCTATTTAGTATTTTGATAGAGGATATTGTAAACATTATTATTAAAATGAAATAAAGTATTTTGTTATGTTTATTATTCATTTATTATGATGTTATCCTATATTTGCATGTTTAAATCCTTGAATAACTTAAGTTATTCTAAATAGTCCGTTGTCGATCAATAACATGGGAATGATATTGAATTAAGACAAATCTGAGTATTAGTTAGAGTATACTTGAAAGTATATTGATGCGTAGCATGACTAATTTCAGATGATATTCAATGAATTAAGTATAGGACTTATCCCACCCACATGATGTTACTTTATGGATCTTAGTCATTAAGTATATCATGAATGTTTATCCTCTGACTTGAGATACCAGAGATATGTCATGGATGTAGTGCATTTTTGTGAAGCAATCTAACGCTATAATGACTGGTAGTTATAAGGGTTATTTTCAGAAGTGTTGCGAAATCTATGAATCCTGCTTGTAGTCAAAATAGGATTTGTTTCCTTCAAATTTATTTTGAAGTATAATACTGCTGGGCCCCTCGTAGGGTTGTTAAGATGTTTGCATGGCCATGCCCAAGGTCTTCTGGAATATGTTCAGAAGAATTGGTAATCTTGATCAATCACATAAAGCGAGAAACATAATAGTTAATTAAGAAATGAGTGGGATCCATATTCTTATTAACATGGTATTAGAAACAAAAGAATGAATATGATGATGAATCATCAAAACTTGGTTTTTCTCTAGAAAACCATACACGAGTTGTACCGGGGGCATTAGCGTGTTGCTAGACGCTAACCAATGTCATTACACGTTTTGTAAACATATTCAAGTGGGAGCTGTTGGAAATGCATATATTTATAAATACGTGTATGTCCGGATTCGAACTCGTGACCACGGGATTGCACACATTACGATGAGAATTAAAGTTAATAATTAAAGTTAATAATTAATGTTAATTGATTACGATTAATTATTACACAAAACCGACTAACGATCGTTAAGTATTTAACGGAAAATGACTAACAACCGTTAAATGTGAAAGATAAGGACTAAAGTGTAATTGGTTAACAAGGCACACATTTAACCTAATTGCTTTTCTTCTTTTTCTCTTGAAAATAACGACCAACCCTCTTTCTTAGAGAGTTTGGTTTTGTTTTTTCTAAAACAAGGTTTTGTAGATCTAGCAATCTTTTAATTCGTTTGTTAATTCGTGTGTACAAGAACGTGGTTGTAAGACACTATTCTTACACCAATTGGTTTGAGTTATAAAACGGTAAGGGATAACTCGTTAAACCACTTTGTCACATCTATTGAAGAGATCTACCAATTGCAAGAGGTACGTTACGTAATTCTTTCAGTTAATTATTTATTTGTTATGATCTAAGTCTTCCGCTGTGTACTCTGTGGTGTCTACATGTTTTATTGTATGTCATGTATTATAAACTCAACAACACCAACGGAAGTAGCATTTAGTCATTACACTTGTAGACGAATCACTATGACTTGATATCATAAGACCTCAACCTTACCATCACTATCATTATTTTACTTGCGTTCTAAGTTTAATTAATTAGTTATTAGTAAAATCAAACGGTGCCATTCTCTCAGATTGAACCTCCATTTTAACAGTTAAGATAGATAATTAGAATACCTTTAAATTAGTTTTAGTTTACTCACTCCTTACGAATGACCCGTACTTACAAATAACTAGCTATAACCGACCGGGTACACTGCCCGTAAGTGTTAGTCTATAGGTTAGTCGGCAATTATAAATTTAAAACATGATAGGAATCTCATACACTAGATTTAGCACATCAATTGCACCACTGCTGGGGAGTGATTTTAGGTTTTAGCTTATTTTATTGGTATTATTTTTCTGTTTTTCGTTTTATCTTGTGTGTTTATTTTCTTTCATTAGCTTTATTTTGTGTTTATTGTTTGCATATATACTTTGTTTTGTTTTTGTGAATCTGTATCAGGTTAGCAATACAACGTATTCGTTTCGGCGGATACGGCGTATAAACCTGAATTTGGGATACGGCGTATACACTTCTATTGAATACGTCGTATCGTCCCTCTGTGATAATTTTTTTTTTGGTCAGATTTAAATTTTGCTTCTTCTCTCTGGTGCGTTGTCTTCTTGGTTATTTGTCTATCAGGAAATCATGGAGAAAAATATCGACAACATGACTATGGAAGAACACCTTGAATATGAAGCTAAAAAGGCACTAATGAATAATCGAATCTTCGAATGGGAGAAAGCATGACACGGGACAAAAAGATTGTATTTAACAGGTGAAGATGAAAAAGAAGAATGTTTGGAATACGATGAGGATGAATTTCCGGCTATTATGTATAATTATAAATAAAAAAACTAAGCATACAAAGGTGATCATTATCCTAATCTGAACAATGAAAGGTTTGATGCTATAGTAGTATAGTTTTTGACAGCACTCCCGAGTTAGATTTCCTATTCCAATTGTTCCTCTAAATCTGAAATTACCCACTCTAGTAAAATGGAGGCCGGAAACAAGGGAAGTACACCGGGAAAATAAATTTTTACCAAGTCCCGAGATGACGTCGAACAACATTCTTAAAAAAAAATCCGAAAGTAAAGAAATGATTGATATCCTAATACACAGTTTGACCTCTTACAACTTTAAAAGGATCTATTCACATATGAGGCGTGTTCGCAAAAAGTGCTTACAGAGACTATCAACTGCAAAATTAATTCAAAAGATACACGACTTAAGAATCATAAAAAGCAATTTGCTAAAAAAGAAATGTTTAATATCCTTGAAATCTCAGAATACATATTCACTTATGAAATATAAGGGTCCCAGGGATCATCTCTAATTCATTAGTTGCCAGCTGAATAATGAGGAAGGATATGGTCTTGAATTTAAGAAATTATGCAAGGATCACTTAAATCCAGAACCAGTTAAGCCATGTGTAATTAATCAGGATAAACCTCCCAAAATCTTCAGCCTATTGATAGAGAATATAGAAAGAATAAAAAGGGAAGGATGAAGAATAAATGCGTTAATCTAAAAGTTTGACCGATCGATAAAAATCAAGATATGGCATAAGAAGAACGCAGGTTCAAGCAACTAGGAATCCCTTTCGACCCAAAGTTAGTTTACAAAGACGAGCTCGAAATATGTTTAGGGAGTCATACTCAAGAAGTTCTTTAGAGTTTGAAAATAAAGACTCATCATAATTTGAGGCGGAACTCAGAACGTGAAGACAAGGACCATGGTCAGGATGATGGAGTCAGTGTGTGATGACAATATCGCACTGACCGGCTGAAAATCTCCTCAAACATTGAAGACATTCTGAAGATCAGCAATGTTTCTATGATTTGTTTCTTCGTCGAGAGGTTTTGACGCATACTTTGTCTACTCTAATCAACGAAGCAAGTGTTGCACATGAATTTTCCTTTTTAGTAGGTTATTGGTGCCTTTGTTTTTGTTAATTCTTAACTAAACATGTATATTGTGAACATTAAGGTGACTATGATTAATAAAATTATCTTACGTGAATGAAAGTTAATTTTGGGATTTTCATTTTTTGTGATGGCCCTTTAACCAAAAAAAAAAAAAAAAAAAAAAAAAATCATTAGTTTTAATTTAATTGAAAAATAAAATAAAAAATCATTTGTATGTAAATGACTAGCGGAAAAAAAAAATCATTTCATTATTACCTTTCTTCACCTTATAAAATTAAACCTCAAACCAAGCACCCCTAAGTGGTAAACTTTGTTGGTCATGTAACTATGTCGATGCTAGTCGAGGAGTTTTGACTCCTTTATATCTTTTAGAGGGGAGGGAGTGGAAGCGGGTTGGGGGTCGGTGCCGATCGGGTAGATCGGTAACACCGCCCCGACCCATTCGGTTAGGGCAAATCGGCGAAAGGAGCGGGTTGGGAAACCGAGCGTGGTGAGGAGAAAAAATGTGACTGTTGGGGGAAAAATATGCAACGGCTAGTTGCATTAAAAAAAAAAGAAATTGGGTAGGATTGGGTACCACTCCCTCCACTTTGGGTAGTGTTAGGGTAGAATTGGGTAGTTTTGAGTTGGAGGGTTTTTATTGGATAGAGGTGATGTAGCAATTTGGGTAGTGTTTTTTTTTTTTTTTGGGTAAAAGGTCAACGACCCGGTAAATATATTACTCCAAAAAACGTTTAAGTACAAAGGACATGGGTGACTCCCATATCGCAGCCCGTTACATAGGTGGAAAAGCTTACATAACAAGGTACTTCCTATTCTCTAAACAAGAAAATAAACCACTACTCAAAAGATAACCTTAGACTCCTATGAAAAACAAATTACTTCCTACCAAGGCCTTGGAGTTTGAAGTCATCATCATCATAGTCATCATAATCATCTTCGCGATCATGACCACCACCAAATAGGTTTATTGTCTCATCAAAAGTCTCCACAACCTCCTCTTCATCACTATCGGAGACAACAATCTCTCCCACCTTAGAGAATGGGTTAACCCTTCTAGTAGAAGAAGAAGGCGGAAAATCCTTTTTATTACCCGGATAATCAACCTTTTTAATAGGATGACCATCATCATCCACAAGAGTAGCTTTCCCATCAATAAGGAGTTTTTCAAACTCCCCAATTTTCTCAACAATAGGGGTAGGACCAACCTCGTTAGCTTCCATAGAATCACTCACAAGCGGTTCAGGCAATGTATTACTAGTCTTCGTAGACTCATTCTTCTTTTCTTCCATTGTACTACCCACATCCACATCCTTATTTACTTCCTTAGTAGGAATATCAGTAACATCCATACTAAGGGCATCATATTTATTAGATGTAACGACCTTCGTTCCACTCGTACTAAGCACATCAGCAGCCTTTTGCTTAGTGACATCGACTTGCTTAGGTTGAGCAGGAGCATTTTTGGGTTGATATTGCAACTTCTTACCCACATTAGGTTTCGTAAACCCTCCTTGACCCGAAGCAGTTGGACCACCTTGCCTACCCTTCTTCTTATTGTTAACAGTTTGGAAACCATCATTAACACTCTTAGTAGGCTGACTAGGGGGTATAACAGATTTTAGACAATCAACAAGGGTATGACCAAAGATCTTACACGTATCACATCGTGGGGGTTTCCACTCGTATTCAACCCGTATCTTCTCAATAGTCGAACCCGAACCATCAAGTAGGGGTATTTCAACAGTTAAGTTATCCCTAAGTTCAACTTCCGCCTTAACTTCAATCAAACACCTAGCAAAACTACTGCGACCCCAAGATTCCTTGCACATTTGGCTAGTATAGGCATCTAGCATTTTCGGCGTACCAATCAATGTAGCAAGAAGACTAAGACCATCATCAGAAAACATAGCAAGAGGAACATCATGGAACTTAACCCACACCGGAATGTTGGTCAAATCCTCTTTAAGTAAGTTGGTGTTCAAGGTCCATGGTTTAAGAATAATAGGGACATTTCTAATCAACCATGGACCATTTTCAAGGACATCCTCAACACCTTTCTTCGAATTAAACTTAAAGAAAAAGAACCCCTTTGCATTCATCATAACCTTCTGTATTCCATACTTAGCCCACACATTGCGTACATAATAATCAACAACAGGGAAAGCAATGCGTTTACCAAGGAAATAACCATAAAGTGTATTCTCATACCTAGTGTTCACCTCTTCAACCACTTTCATAGGGACAGTAAGATCCACACCATTCGTTATCTTGCTACACTCCAGTCTACGAAAGTTAGACGTGTATCTCTTAGGTTCATTCGAAGTAGCACTTGCATATGATGTAGGAGTCTGACCATTAGGCTGATTTGCACTACTAGGTTCGACAACCTTAGGAGATGTACTAGGAGTAGTAGCATGTGTTGGAACAGCCACATGTGTAGGATGAAGCTGGTTCAACGCATTAAGAATAGAAGTCTGCTCAAAAACTCTCGGCGTGTTTATAGAAATATCTCCCAGGTTCACTTGTTTGTGGACAGCCGAAGGAGCTGTCTCAACACTTGGCATAGAAGTATAATGAGTAGTCCCTGAAACGTCAAGTGAAACCGGCTTCACTTGTTTAGGATTAGTATCCCATGAAATAGCACATTCATCCCCAGCAGATAAGTACTCCGAATCAGCCGCTGTGAGTACATCAGATGTAAGCACGTCATGAGCAACGCTACAATCAGGTCCTCCATTAGGGTTTCGCACAACCCTCAAATCATCATCTTGCTGAGGTACACCGGCATTCCCAGCATCAATAACCTTTAAACGTTGCATACAAACGTCCAATTGATCAACATCCACATTAACCCCATGTCCAACATTAACCACAGGGCGTTGCAAATTTTTGTTCTCCTCTCCCGTCTTATCCATCACAACAGCTTCACACCAATATCACAACCCTTAACCAAGTAAACATGAACAAAGGCACCTGGTCTCAATCAGTACGGATAAACCCTAGTTAAGAAACTAGGGTTTTAGCGAAGAAGCTCAATTCAATTAACCCATAGAACCAATTCAATCCACACGAAGAATAATGATGGCGATAATGATTGCTTAATAATAAAACGATTACTGAAACAATCAAATCGTTAGAATTAAACCCTAATAACACAACAATTTGGGTAGTGTTGGGTATTAGGGTACCACTCTCTCCCCCCTTAATAGTTTTATTGTAAAGACTATAGACCGAATCCACATGAATTGAGTAGATAGAGTTTTGTCCTAAGCTAGTGTATCTTGTTTGTTATATGTTTGTTTTTTAGTAGGTTGTCCTTATTGTTCATTTGGGGTGTTGATTAATGATACCTTATGTTGTATATATCAGATTTTTAAGACTCATTTAGGAAAGGTCAAAGGTGTACGTATATATAGTTACTGAAATGTCAATCTTGTGTAGTGTAAGTGGATTCACATGCATAAACCAGTGGCATGGGTATATCTAGGAGCTGAAAATGCTGACAGAGTGACAGAAGAAAGAACATATTGGTGACTACCAGTGCGAAAAGCTAGCAAAGACTTATATGAAGAAACTTGGCGATAGATTGGTCAAATAGCGATGATTGGTTCCTTGTCATAGGCTATGAACCGCAGATCTTCCGCTATTAACGTAGATGATATTCAGCTATCTAGCATTGTAATCAAATTCGGTTTTAAACCTAATTTTGCTGTAATAGTAATCTGTTAACACATTCCATAATTTTATCTTAAAATGTCACAAAATCTTTATCTTCCCTTATATGATCGATACCTTCAAAACAATCTTGCTCATGATCAGAATTTTTTTATGTTCAAACTGTGACCATTCAACAAAAAAATCTTGCACATGATCAGAATTTTTTTTTAAATGTACAATGTTTATCATACCAAATATAATAAAGACTAAAGAGTCCTTGTCTCAACATGCCTATTTTGTCTTCATCTTTCTTTTCTAAAACTGATTTCAATCCGGCTTTATTTTTATAGATTATGAGTCATGCTTGAGTTAGTAACCAAAAAACAAGTAATGCTAACGACGAAACAGAAGATAAGACTAGTTCAAACACCAAACATATAGAAGTCATTGTTGTCTTAAGACGAAATAATTCTTTCTAAAACGACAACACAAGATAAATCTGAGTATCCTGCGATCATCAGCGTATCATTTGGTGTTATTTAATTGTCAAAGAATCTTGTTACTTGCATCAAACTAATTAAAATAGATCGAACAAGGACACGTTTGGTACCTAATTATATAAGTTTGTAGCCGGCCAAGTCATTTTCTTCGGTCCCGTGTTTCATGTAGATTAATGATCTAGGCTATCTATAAGTATAAACATGGAATCTGTTATTAAACTATAAAATTTAAAGAGCTATGAGACTATACTCACTGCTTCTAATACTGCTCTTGAGCACAGTGTTATGCTTAAATATTTGCTCTAGTCGAGCCACACGTGGTCCGGAATGCTCAAGTAAATGTGGTAATGTCAACATTCCATACCCTTTTGGAATAGAAGAAAATTGTTACCTCGACACATCTTACATGGTAAGCTGTAATAGGACCTCTGGAAGAGCCAAGATACAAGGTATGAGCGTAAATGTCGTAGATATAACAATTGAAGGTCAACTACGCGTTATATCACCTGTGGCTCATGTTTGTTTCAACGAGACAAAGAAGGTTTCGGAGGAAAATCCATATGTGGATTTATCAAGATTCCCAATCTCGCTTGCTGTGAACAAGATCACAACTCTTGGTTGTGACACTCGGGGGAACATAAAGACTGGTCAAGTTTACCAAGCGGGTTGTACCACGATGCCTGGAAGCTGCAACCCAGTTATCGGGACATGTTCAAGTAATATTGGTTGTTGTCAAGAGACCGTAGAACCTACGACAGTACTTACAAAATTCCGATTCAAAGTAGAGAGCAATCAACGCAATGTGGGGAAGAAGGGTTTTAATAATTGCAGCTATGCATTCATTGTAGAAGATGGACGGTATAACTTCTCATTGGTTAATCTATTCAACTTGAAGAAGCAAGATCTCGAGTCGCATGAAATGTTGCTAGATTGGACGGTAGGCAATGCAAGCTGTCAAGAAGCTCAAAAGAATATAAGTAGTTACTTGTGTAATGAAAAAAGCAAGTGTTTTGATGCAAATAAGGGTCCGGGATATCGTTGCACTTGCTCTAGTGGTTACCAGGGAAATCCATACCTAGAAAATGGTTGTCAAGGTAATTCATTTAGTCACCAGTTCGGATAATTATACGTATTTTTTATATTCTTTTTTCCATATTTGTTCGGATTTCAGGTCTAATTAAAGTTTTTCAATATTATTCGAATTTAGGAATATCCAAATTTGTACTGCTAAATGTTTTAAGTTTTGCGTATCATTTGTAACTCTTGTCTGCTTACTTTCGACTATTAGATGTTAACGAATGTGAAGACGCCCGTCTAAACAGCTGCAGCCATCTATGTAACAACACAGTAGGAAGTCATACTTGCCAGTGCCCAAATGGTTATAGCGGGGATGGTCTTAAGGATGGAACCCGTTGCACTAGAAACAGGAAAAATACACAGAAACTTGGGCTGTATATGGGTAAGTTCCTAAGAGATTTCTTCAATATGCTTTTGCTACAAATAAATTTTCATCAGGGTGACATGCCAAAAAGTGTTTCTTTTGTTGTAGTACGTATTTGACGAATTATTTAACCGTCATCATGCAGGCATCACCATGGGCGTCATTGTAACATCCCTCACGATGTTTCTATCATATTGTTTCCTTAAACAACGACATATTGCTAGACAGAAAGAGATGATTTTTAAGAGAAATGGAGGTACGATTTTTGAGAAGCTACTTTCTGAATCTGAAGGATCAACACAAATTGTCAAGATTTTCACTGAAGAGGAACTCAAAAAGGCAACCAAAAATTTTAGTCCGGGCAACATTGTTGGTCAAGGAGGTTTTGGGACGGTTTACAAAGGCACTTTAATAGACAGCACTGTGGTGGCGATCAAGAAGTCCAAGCTCATTGATCCAAACCAAATCAGTCAGTTCGTTAACGAAGTAGTACTTTTGTCACAAATCAACCATCCTAATATTGTGAAGCTGGTGGGATGCTGTCTCGAAACGGATGTTCCTTTACTAGCTTATGAGTATATAGATAACGAGACGTTGTACCACCACTTACATGGAAATTCTCGTGGATCTTTGTTGACATGGAGAATAAGGTTAAATTTAGCAGTTGAAGCTGCAGGAGCTCTAGCTTATATGCATTCTACTACCAAAATCATACATAGAGATATTAAATCATCTAACATCCTATTGAATGATGACTATATGGTGAAAATATCAGACTTTGGTATTTCACGGTCCGTTCCTAAGGACAAAATGCAAGTCTCAACGGCCGTGCAGGGGACACTTGGGTACATAGACCCTGAATACTTCAAGTCAGGTATCTTGACAGAGAAGAGCGACGTTTATAGCTTTGGGGTTATGCTTATTGAGCTGCTGACAGGAGAACAGGTAAACTCTTCTATGGCAACTAAAAGAAACCGATCTCTTGTGGATCAATTTGTTTTATTACACAACGAGGATCGTTTGATTGAAATTCTTGATGATCAAGTGAAGCTAGATGGTGCTCCTGATGAGCTTAATCGAGTAGCTCATCTTGTCAAGTCGTGTGTGGAGCCTGAAGGCAGCACAAGGCCTACAATGCGAGAAGTGAAGGAGCAGCTCTTGGCTGTGCAAGCAAATTTAGGCCTGCCATACCCAACTTATGAAACATTAAGTTTTGGTTCTGGCAACTCAGATGCAACCGAGGCCACGAGTTCTGAAATCTTGTTAGTCACGAGGAAGATATAATCTATACACAAACAACTGTTGTATATATGAATGAATGTTCCCATCTAGATTTGCCATGAACGCAACAAAACTCTTTTGTTATTCTTTCTTCTTAGATACGTATATTTGAAACCTTGTTTCTCTAGGCTTTGGCCTTAGTTCTGTTTGTATAATTTGTCGCTATAATAAAATTATATTTGTGGCGGAAACAAGATTGAAAGTGATAGAGCGCATTTTATAGAACTAAAATGACCCGTAATACAAATTTTTGAGACCAATTGTTTTTCAATTTTTTTGATAAATTTGACATAATTTTACACTACGCAAGAAATATATGTATATGTGGTTCACTGCACGGGCACCGCCGAAAACTCACCTCAGTCCGCCCCTGATTATATCTAAGTCTTACTCTGATTATATCTAAAAAGAAGACGAACGCAAAAGCCACACAAATAAACAAAAGAGACGCTTAATAAGTGTGACATTAATCTCAGTATGTGGTGCATCTGAGTTTTTTTCTTCTTGTTCCTTGTAACTGCTCATGGCAAAACGTTGCATACTTTTGAATTTCATTGAAGAAAAATATTTATTTCATGAATTAGGAGTTGAAAGTATATTAATTCAAACTAGACGACTACTCGCGCAAAGCAACAATGTATAGTGGCGAATAATTATACTTGCGAAATTGTAATTCTAATTTGACCCTTGATGCAAAACTTACAGGTTCAATTTGTACTAACTGCGAGAAAAAAAGTTCATTGGTTAGAAACAAAAAAAATGATAAAAATTTAAGGATTAAACAATATTTAAAATATTAATTTAGTTGTAAATGATACTATCAATTTTAATTAAAGGTACAATAGTTTACTAACATTACTCAAATTTTAAGTATTTTAAGTTTAAGAAATGCATATGCATGCAATATAAGTAGTAGAGATTAAAATCGTGATGACTATTTAGTATTGTTTTGACTTGAGGTCAAGTCTATTTCTAGTATTGCATACGTTCATTGACATATTTACACGGACTTTGAAAGCTTGTTAAAATACCTTAAATTACCTATCGAAACGTGCACCATTCCACAAACTTTATAATGTTTTAAGAATTTGATCAATGCCATTAATGTGGTCATTTGTAACTCTCTAACCTTTAAGTTGTATTCGTAGTTGTCATACTAAATGTGATAATTAATTAGAGGCTTATAAATAGTATTCTCATTTGTAAAGATTACCTCAACTTCTTGCTTCTTTCTCCTTTCTTTCGGCATGGTTTTGTTGAGGTTTATGGTATCCGCATTCAGATTGTTTTATATAGATGTTTCATGATCTTACATCTCATATCACATTAAAATTTGAAATCCCAGTTGCGTTGAATATAATAAGCATATGGCATCAAAACATGTGTTAACTAATGCTGAATCCTTTCTTTCTAAAAAAAGTAAGTAGATTTGCGAAAACTAATTAAAGGTTATCTATAGATGGACATACACAATAAATCTGTGATACTTGTCCTATAATACAAAAGGTAACTTACAATTGTGCCAATGTCTGTCTAGCTAGCAAAGTTGGTCAGGGGGCTCTTCCTCATGCAAGAGGTCTCGAGTTCGAGTCTCCTCATAGTAGTTTCCTCGGGTATGAGAGTAGGCTCTCACTAACTACACTAACTATATCTGTAAACTAACAATCGTATTTATTTTATTTTTGTACTTTTTTTTATTATTTTTATTTATAACATCCCGTATGGTTTGTTATGTTTGTCGTTTAATAATTTCATTAGTAGCTTTAACCATTTAAGTTATTTTGCTTTTATAATTGAAGAAACGTATTATATATAATTTTTAATCAATCAAACACTAATATTATTATTTTTTATTTTTATTTTGAAATTTTACAAGGATTTGGGACACTCAAAAAAAAATTTCATTGCGATATCGTGTAGTCGCGTCTAAATCCAAAGGTACACTTCTTTGCAATTTGTTAAATTTCTCGTTTTAAAAAGGGTCGGCTTAGTAACTTTAATATAGAGCCACCAAAATTCATACTTCTATAATACAAGTAAATATTAATATTAGTATGAATATATAACATTAATTTGAACATGTGATGCTTATAGTCAAGTGAAAGATCACAAAATACGTTGCCATCCATGGTCGTTGCTAACTTTTTGCAAGCTTATTGGAATTATGTTTCATATATTTGCATAATAAAATGCAATTATATAAAGTTATAATATACCTAATCACTATATATGAGTAAATGTCATATTATTTATTTTCAGATTGTTATTTCGTTGCTATAAGAACAACAATAATACTATCGTCAGGAAATAATTATAACATATATATCAATTATTTTTCAACTAACACGCTTATAAATCTCTAATAACAGTACTAGACCAATACGAAAATTCTAACACGAGCTAAAACACGCGATACCCATAGAAGGCGTGGATATGGTACAAATGTGAAGGAGAAAAACACAATAATTGAGAGGACTCCCGTAAAATAGCATGTACCTAAAAGCATCCTTGTGTTGTCACAAATCCACGGGTATAAGGTCGTAGCTTTTTTAAATTTGTGTTTGATAGTCATTCCAAACACACTATACACTCTTAGTAGAGTTGAAGAAAGAAGCATGCCATAGCGTAGCATCTGGTTGAGTGACTTCGTATCTATTTTGTGCATTGCGGCAAAGGCACTCCCGATAATCGTAAATAACCCAAAACACACAACATGGATATCTTTAATTCTTTTTGACATTTTCATCTCAATCAACTTAAAGTAAAGAAGAACGAGTTAGAGACAACAAAAGTCTTTGTCTATTTCATATACCAATTTTGTTATTGAAAAGAAATAGAAAGATAAAATGTACTTACTCAATCTCAAGTGGAATTGGAGAGGGAGGTGGAGGTGATAGAGATATATAAAGGACGTGGTGTTAGAGGTGGAGATGGTAGTGGAGTGTGAGGTGATGTTTATTGGGTTAATCCCAATCTGCTGGAAACAATGGCAATTATAGTTAGTTATTATAGTTAGTTAGAAATAGTTATATGGCAGTTATACTGAAGGGACACACCTGTTGGTTCAAGCGAACCATCACAACCTTTCAAACATGCCTTTTTCACTGTGTATAAATAGTTAAGACATGTAAAAAAATCAGATTAGGGTGATGACAGATTTAATAAAAGTATTTTAGTTTTCAAGTTTCATTCTATTTTCTGTGTTTTGGTATATTGTGATTGCGGTTTAGATCATAGATCCATAAAAAGGTCCAACAATTGGTATCAGAGCATGTTTGGTTACTTAAGCAAATCATCATATACCAAGTTTTTCTTTTTTCAGTTTCTGAATCAAAAGGAACCAGTTTTGTTTTGGTAAATTTTTTTGCAAATTCCACAAGAACGCAAATCAAAAGATCATTTTTGTGTTTCTTGATTTTTATCAAGAAAACAGTTTCTGTCACCCAGTGATCATTCACATATTAGTGATCAATCAACCGGCATCAGAAAACTGTTTCATTTCGTTTTTAGTTTTGCAAAATCTGTCAGAAAGACATTCAATCCGAAAACAAAACCAACCCAAAATTATCAGGTTAAGATAGGTTGCAAAAACCTAATAACCAATTGATTCACAAAACAGAAAAACTATACCAACAGATAACACAAAGTCGTCAGAGGGCAGAAATCAATCAAATAAAAAATAAGGAACAAACACACATGTTTTTTGAAGATCAGAGATTCACACCATTAATTGAATCACCAATTGACTCAATTGATCAAGAAAGCCCCAACTTACTCACGATTCAGAAAATCCTCAAACTGACGAAACCCTAGTTTCGCATCAGCAGGATTCCAAGTGTTCAAGAAGAACACACCCAACCGTGGAGTAGAAAAGGTTAACCAAAGCCACAATAATTGGCTGTCGACCATCAAGATTTAGAAGACGTTTTTTTAGTCTCAAGAGAGAGACAAGTTTTGGTTTTATCTCAGAAGAAGAGAGACGCGTTTTAAGTCTCCAAAGAAAGAAAAGAGGCACACCATTTTAGGGCATCATCAGGAACAAAAAAGGGGAAACGGGTATATTAACCCACCAGGTTCCAAAATTACAAAAACACACCCTCTATTTTTTATTTTTTAGTATTTATATATATAGGTTTGTTTTTTTTAGAAAAGTTATTTTTAGATTTAAGTTTTAAAGTGTTTTTAGTTTTAAAAGTTTTAAAGTTTAAAGTTTTCTTATTAGATTTATGATAAGAAACAAGTTTTTAAGAGTTTACTTATTATGTTTAAGATAAGTAATATATATAAAGTTTAAGAGTTTTAAAGATTAAAGTTTCTAAGTTTTAAGTTTTCATAAAGTTTTAAAGGTTTAAAAGGTTTTAAGATTTACATTGTTAAGTTTTTTAAGATTTATAAAGTTATTAACAAATGTTCAAAAGTTTTATAAGAGTATTCTATCAAGATAATCAAAATGGGAAAGGGTGAAACAAGTAGTCAAATTAAAAGTTTAGATAACCTACACCACTTTCAATGTCCCATGTTAAATTCAACAAATTATATCATATAGTATATAAGAATAAAGATCATACTACAAGCAAATGGTCTTTGGGAAATGGTAGAACCTACTACTGAGACTCAAGTGAATGATAAAAGAGACAAAACTGCATTGACATATCTATTCCAATCACTACCTGAAGATCAAGTATTACAAGTGGCAAATTGTAAAAGCGCAAAAGAAGTTTGGGATGCATTAAAGACTAGAAATATTAGAGTGGATCGAGTGCAAAAGGCAAAACTACAAACACTCAAATCCGAATTTCAGTATTACAAATGGAGAAAGATGACACTCTCGATTCATTTACCGCAAAGATGACAAGTATTACCTCAAAGATGACAAGCCTTGGATCAACACTTGATGAATCAACTCGCGTACGAAAATTGCTAAATTTTGTACCTGAAAGATTCATTCATATTGTCGCATCCATAGAGCAATACTATCTAGATACAATGACTCTAAACGAAGCTATTTGTAGATTGAAAACCTTTGAAGAAAGAGTAAAGGTTAAGAAAGGAAGAGCATCCGAAGATCAAGATAAACTATTGTTTACAAGACACAACGATAATGGTCGAAGACATTACTATGATAATCAAGGAAGAGGAAGATACATTCCACCACATAGCTGAAATCATGACGAAGAAAATTTCTCACAAGATTACAATGAAGCAACGAAAAAGCCTAGAGATTTCAGCAAAGTAAAATGTTATAATTGCAATGAATATGGACATTATGCCTCACATTGCCATAAAAGAAATGGAAGATTTCAAAGACAAGAAGAGACAAACCTCATCGAAGGAAATTTAGAGCCAACCCTCTTATTGGCAGTCTCAAGCACTACCGAAGATCAAGTTTCTAAATAACTTATTGGAGTTAAAGATTTACGACAACGCGATTGTGATTAAGGGGGTGAATATTGGGTTAATCCCAATCTGCTGGAAACAATGGCAATTATAGTTAGTTATTATAGTTAGTTAGAAACAGTTATATGACAGTTATACTGAAGGGACACACCTGTTGGTTCAAGCGAACCATCACAACCTTTCAAACATGCCTTTTCACTTTGTATAAATAGCTAAGACATGTAAACAATTAGATTAGGGTGATGACAGATTTAATAAAAGTATTTTAGTTTTCAAGTTTCATTCTATTTTTTGTGTTTTGGTATATTGTGATTGCGGTTTAGATCATAGATCCATAAAAAGGTCCAACAATGTTGGCAAAGACTTTGTGGAACTAAGATTTGAACTATTGTTCATTGTTCTTGAATCTTGCTACAAGGAAATATGCTAAGCCTCTTTGACAAGATGATTGTTTATACACTAGTTATTAGATAATATATTTACTTTGGCCAATTAGTTTTAGTTATAAAAATGCTTTGATAATATGATTGCTTTTGGTATATAAGTTAAGCGATCGATTGATCAAAATTATACTAATATTTGCAAACATAACAAAAATAATGAACTAACAGTAAAGAAAGTAACGACATACATATATGAATGTTCAAAAGCATTATAAAGTGAAAACAATCTATCATAGTTACCATTAAAATTTGAAAGTTTATTAGCAACTACTAGATACTGCAATACATAGCAATTCTTTATTGCTTAAAAAAATTAAGCTCTAAATGTAAGTCTAAAAATATAAAAACATTTTATTTATTTATTTATTTTATTTTTTTTGCTTTTATTGGAAAGCAATATTAGAAATTATCAAATTATATGGATATTATATTCCTGCTAAAAAGGAGCAAAAAAGAAGTGTTACTGGTATATGAAATAGACAAAGACTTTTGTTGTCTCTAATTCGTTCTTCTTTACTTTAAGTTGATTGAGATGAAAACGTCAAAAAGAATTAAAGATATCCATGTTGTCTGTTTTGGGTTATTTATGATTATCGGGAGTGCCTTTGCCACAATGCACAAACTAGATACAAGTCACTCAACCAAGATGCTACGCTACTACACACTTCTTTCTTCAACTCTACTAATTCAAACACAAATATAGAAAAGCTACTACCTCATACTAGTGGATTTGTCGCAACACAATGATGCTTTTAGGTACATGTTATTTTACGGGAGTTCTCTCTATTATTTTTCTTTTCTCCATCACATTTGTACCATATCCACGCTTCCTATGGGTATTGGGTATTTTAGCTCGTGTTGGAATTTTCGTATTGTTTTGGTAGTGTTATTAAATATTTATTTGCGCGTTAGCTGAAAAATGATTGCTATATACATATACATAATAATTATTTCCCAAAGATCTTATTATTATTGTTGTTGTTATAGCAACATAAGACAATTTGAAAATAAATAAAATGTCATATACTCGTATATATATATATAGTATAGGATTTCTTATTTTTTTGTTTTATTGTCTAGTATCCTCTCCATAAATAGAGGAGTCAATTACGGAATGTTTGTTATGTTTTTCCCTATTTAATCCGCTTGTATCTTGAGAATTGATTAATAAGAAAATACCTACTTCTCCCCTAAATCTAATATGGTTTCAGAGCAGGTTTCACAAACCTAGCCTTGATATTGATCCAGAAACATGGCCGGAGAAGATGACCAAAACAAAAACACAACCAGAGAAGGTTCTAGCGGTGGAATCTCATACGATTCACCCTATTATCTTCATCCATCCGATTACCCCAAGCAACTTCATGTGAATGAAATTCTTACAGATAGCAACTTCGCTGATTAGAGTCAAGAGATAACGAACTTTCTGTTTGCTAAAAATAAAATAGAATTCGTTGATGGGACGATCAAGAAACCAGAAAAGACTTCCAGTAATTACATGCCCTGGATGCGGGTAGACGCTATGATAAAGGGTTGGTTAACGACAGCTATGGAGAAGAACATAAGGAACAGCGTGAAGTATGCAACTACAGCAGGGGAGATATGGTCAGATCTGAAAGAACGCTTTGGGAAAGAAAGTGCTCCCAGGGCGTATGAACTGAAACAGAAGATTGCTTCCACTCGACAGAATGGTACTTCCATATCAACGTACTTCACTCAACTACGGTCCTTATGGGATGAGGCACAGTCTATACATCCTTTTCCTCGCTGTTCCTGCAGCAAGTGTGAATGTGATGTTGGCAAGAAAATCAATGAACATCTAGAGAAAGAACGTCTTTATGAGTTCTTGATGGGTCTAGACGCTGAATACACGGTCATTAGAACCCAGATATTGGCTACAAAGCCAATTCCTTCACTCGGAGCGGCTTATCACATGGTGGCTGAAGATGAGAGACAAAGAACGATCACAAGTGAAGGAAGAACACCACCAGAAACGGCTGCATTCAAGGCTGCACAGAAAAGAGAATCATTCTCAGGCCAAAACAAAGAGAAGGGAGGACCAAAAGCTGTAAGAGATGTGCATAAACACTGCACTTGGTGTAACAAAGATGGCCATAACCGCGAAGGTTGCTTCGAACTAATCGGGTATCCAGAATGGTGGTCCGGGAAGAAAGGAGAAAAGGTAAAAGGCAAGGCTGCGTGTGTTGAGACGGAGACGAGCCCGATTCCAGGTTTGACAAATGAAGACTACCAACTTTTCTTGAAACACTTTTCTGGAACAGGTAGTGGCAAAGGTACAAAACCCGTTGCAAATATGACTCATAAAGACGGCGAGGAAGGTGAGTGGATTTTTGATTCGGGTTGCACCGAATATATTACCTACTTGTCAAATATTCTTATTAATAAAAGGGCCACTTCTTTCGAGGCTCCTGTTGTAATACCCAATGGGGATTCTATTCCGGTTAAAGGAAAGGGAGATTATGTACTTCCGGGGGGCGCGAAAGTGAATGGAGTTCTTTATGTTCCAGATTTTAAATGCAACCTTCTTTCTGTTAGTCGCCTTAGCCGCGACCTACAATGCTCCATATCGTTTTTTCCTGATTTCTGTGTGATGCAGGGACTAAAGAGGAGGAACTTGATTGGTGCGGGTAGATGCCAAGGGGGATTGTACCGGATGAAGATGATTCAAGGAAGAAAGGCCATGGCTGCCACGGCTGAAACATGGCACAGAAGACTCGGACATGCTTCAAATGGAAAGCTTGCTAAAATGGATTTTCTTAAGACTAGTACTGTTGATTTTGGTAATTTTTGTGATTCTTGTGCTAGAGCTAAACACACTAGACTTCCATTTCCTTCAAGTTTTATTAAAACTAATGCTCCGTTTGAATTAATTCATTGTGATATTTGGGGAGGTTATCGGGTACCATCATATACAAAGGCCAACTATTTCCTTACAATAGTTGACGATTTTAGCAGAGGGGTTTGGACGTTTCTCCTTAAATACAAAAGTGAAGCAAGCCAATGTCTTAAAAACTTTCATAAAATGGTTGAGGTGCAATTCGAGAAACAGATCAAACGGGTTAGGTGTGATAATGGTGGGGAATTCACATCGGAAAAAATGCTAGAATTTTATAATGAAAAGGGAATTTTGTTAGAAACCACTTGCCCCCACACCCCTCAACAAAATGGTGTAGTAGAAAGGAAGCATAGGCACCTTCTCGAAATGGCTCGTGCCTTAAGGTTTGGTGCAAATCTTCCTAAAAGATTTTGGGGAGAATGCATTTTAACCGCAGCATATGTGATTAATAGGCTTCCATCCAAAGTAACTAAAAACAAAACACCTTTTGAACTACTTTGGAATAAGAAACCGGATTATGATTTTTTAAAGGTTTTTGGATGCCTTGCTTATTTTAAAAACACAGACACGAAAGGAGATAAGTTTGAAGAAAGGGGGAAACCGGGTGTCTTTCTTGGATATCCTTCTAGAAGTAAGGGCTACAAGATTCTTGATCTTGAGACTAGAAAAATAATAATTAGTAGAGATGTGATTTTTCATGAGGAATTTTTTCCTTTTAAAAATGTTCAAAGGGACAATGAAAGTGAAATAAATGAGCCCATAGTGTGTCATGATTGTCACTGCCATGATGACCCAATCTTGGCACAAACAAAGGACCAAAGTCCAGGAGTACACGGTCCGCATATGAACCAAGACCAAACCAATGGAACCGATCACAATGATGAGTCAAGTTGACCCACATGAGACACATGACCAGGCTGAAGAAAACCAAATAAACAATGAAGCATGGGCTGATTTTGAAGGAGAAATAAATGAATTTGGTGACAGTGAAGAGGCCCAAGCTGAAGGCAGACCCACTCGCACAAGAACGCAACCATCAAAATTCAAGGATTTCGTTGTGCAAGTTCCCCCTTCGGTCAACCATCCAGCATCCACATCCAATCAAGTTGCCTCCACGGTACGTTATCCTATCTCTAATTTTGTCTCCTACCATAAGTTTTCCGCTAACCATAAGGCTTTTTTAACGGCCATCACCAAAAATGGTGAGCCGAAGTGCTTCAAAGAAGCTGCACAGGATCCTCGTTGGCGTGAAGCTATGCAGAAAGAAATCAAAGCTCTAGAAGAAAATGGTACCTGGACCTTGGAAGATTTACCTAAGGGCAAACGTGCTATAGACTCAAAATGGGTTTATAAAATTAAATTCAAGCCTGACGGTGAAGTTGAAAGATACAAGGCTCGTCTCGTTGCAAAGGGGTTTACTCAGATGGAAGGGGTAGATTATCATGACACCTTCGCTCCTGTAGCTAAATTGGTTACAGTTCGAACACTTCTGGCAGTAGCTGTAAAGAAGAATTGGGTTATTCATCAGCTCGACGTTAACAACGCCTTTCTCCATGGGGATCTAAATGAAGAAGTTTACATGAAGATTCCTCAAGGCTTCTCTAAAGATGGCGAGACACGAGTTTGTCGACTAAGGAAGTCCCTATATGGATTGAAACAAGCTTCAAGGAATTGGTATTACAAGTTCACTACCTATCTCTTAAGCTTGAATTTTAGACAGACTAAAGCCGATCACTCCTTATTCATCTATGAAAATGGGAACACAATGGTGGTTGTCTTAATTTATGTGGACGATGTTATTATAACCGGAAATTGCCTTAACAAAATCCAAGAAATCAAGAAACAGCTTGACAACGAATTTAGTGTCAAGGATCTGGGTCCGTTGAAGTATTTTCTCGGGATAGAGGTGACTAAAACTAGCAATGGTCTGGTTCTCAGTCAGCGAAAGTATATTTTAGACATCTTAAAGGATAGTGGGAAGTTAGGTTGCAAGCCGAGTTTATTTCCTATTGAACATGGTTTGAAACTTGACAAAGGGGAGAATGAACCAACTGTTGATGCAAGCCAATATCGTCGTTTAATTGGTCGGCTTTTGTACCTGCAAGCCACACGGCCTGATATAACTTACTCCGTCAATGTTTTGAGCCAGTTCGTAGCTGATCCAAGACGCAATCATTTGGAGGCAGCGGATCATGTTCTTAGGTACCTAAAGGCTACACCGGGTCAAGGTATCCTTCTCTCACGAGCAGGAGACCCTATTTTGACTGCATATTGTGACTCTGATTGGTTAGGATGCCCTTACACGAGGCGCCAAGCACCGGGTTACTTGCTCTTACTAGGTGGAACTCCTATTTCTTGGAAAACCAAGAAGCAATCGCTTGTCTCACGATCTTCAGCCGAGGCCGAATACAGAGCTATGGCTTCTACGGTTAGTGAAGTAATTTGGGTTCGTTGGTTGCTTAGTGAGCTACAGGTTCATATTTCAGGCCCTACGCCTCTCTTTTGTGACAATCAAGCAGCTCGACATATTGCTAATAACCCAGTTTTTCACGAAAGAACAAAGCATGTTGAAATGGACTGTTATTTCGTGCGTGAACGAGTTGAGTCCAAAGAAATTGTACCCATGAACATTAGCAGCAAAATGCAAGTAGCGGACTTATTAACGAAAGGACTTACAAAACAACAACTTCAGTTTCTTCTTAGCAAGATTGGCATTGCAAATTTGCATGCTTCATCTTGAGGGGGAATATAGGATTTCTTATTTTTTTGTTTTATTGTCTAGTATCCTCTCCATAAATAGAGGAGTCAATTACGGAATGTTTGTTATGTTTTTCCCTATTTAATCCGCTTGTATCTTGAGAATTGATTAATAAGAAAATACCTACTTCTCCCCTAAATCTAATATATAGTGTTTAAATATTTTATAACAATCCTTTTGACTTAGGTCCAACATTCGAATCAGAAAGTAAATTCTCCTTTTGAATGATTTCTTGCAGCATACTCTTGTACAAACAATCATACTAAATTAGAACATACACAAGCAATTAGTCAGATTAATAATCATAGCAAAGTAAAGATAAGTAACTAAAGTGATAAACAAACCTCTTATGTTTTGTCCGGTTGTAATAAGAAGAGAGCAGCTTTAGTAGCTTATTGTTCCGCCTCTTTCCACGTGGAGAAAATCTGAGATCCTGTGTAAGTATTTCCTCTAATGGTGTCGTATCCTTTGTACGCATGACAATGTAGTGGACCTGTGCCTGTCGCTTCAACCTCATATTCAGGGAGTGGAATGCTCCTCCTCTTAGCATACATCTGAAGTTCATTCTTGTACGATTGAAGCATTACTAAATCAACCTATATCATGGAGTAATATGTCAAAACTAGATATATATAGTAACTCTTTCATTTAATCTTTTTCTCAATACAGAACAATTCTGTACAACATTTAAGAGGCCAAAGTGAAACTTTATAATAAATAACTTCATAGATCCAGAAACCATGTTGTTTGCCTATTTTTAATTCCCACAATTTAAACATCTTTAGCTTCGTAATAACATTTTGAACAAATAGCTGTAAAAATTATGTCGGAGAGGTAACTGTAATAAAGCACGGGTGAAGATGCATTGTAACAAAGTATAGTAATTGTATATGACTCTAAAATAATAGTTTTATCCAGAGTATATTATGTTGTCCCAGCGGGGTTTAAACACTCAAATGAATAAGTAAACGAAACAACGATTCAAAACGACTTGTATTAAGAATCAAACGTATTTGGTTTTTCACTATATTTGTACAATTATGATATCTATCTAAACGAAACTATCAAGGCTATATATACATGTATGAAGCGACATCTTTCTTCCTTGCGCCTCCTGCTTTTTCACTAAACGTTGTAACGTTTGGGTTTGTGTCGTTTCGCCCATAATAACCGTTTTGCAGTTGTAGGGTTTAGAGTAAACCCATTCGGTCCTTTATGTTTCCATTGTGTACATGTAGCCCCTCGTTCTTTTACTTAAACTATAAAGAACTCCTAAACATTGAGCCATGACTCAAGATTAGTCCAACAATCACCCCCTAATCTTGATCATGCTCTAGTAGTTTCTTCATACTTCATGATCCGTATTTTCATGTTGTAGAAGGTCCTTGTCTTTATACTTTGGCTTTTTGCTCATTCTTTGCTTGACCTCTTTGTCTTGAATGTCTTCACATCTCTTGTATTCTTCGATCATTTCAGGCCACCTTTATTTCGTTGATTTCCACTGTTTTGCTGGTATTTCTCTAACTACACTTATTCCATCACTGGCCTCTATGCCTTTTACATAACCTCTTCTTAGCCCTGCAGTAACTTCCATCCCTTCAAATCCTGGTGGGATCCTAGTCTTCATAGCTTCCTTGCTATCTTCTTCCACTGCCTTGGCTTTCACTAGCATCTCTTGCTTAGGTTCATGTACTAAACTTGGAATCTCCTTTGCAGTCTCACAATACCTATCCAAAGACCTCATAAAGTTCTCTAGTCTTTATGTCAATCTTACTTGGAAATCTTAAACTATTGATAGCCTCTCGAATCTCCTTTAGACATTCTACACTTGTCATCTCATTCTTCATCTTGTTTTCAAATGAACTCTCTCGTTCATGCATCTTCTTCTCAAACTCTAGTTCTCTCTTTCTGAACTCCTCTTCGAGTTCTTGTTTCTTTTCTTCAAATGAACTCTCTCGTTCATGTATCTTCTTTTCGAACTCTAGCTCTTTCATTCTGAACTCCTCCTTGAGTTCTTGTTTCTTTTCTTTAAAGTCATGAAGCATTTCATACTTCCATAACTCCAGTTTACTTTTTAAGTTAGTCTCAATTTCTGACCTTAAGTCTTCTAATCTTTCACTTGGGATTTCATTCTTCTCAATGATAATTCCCTTCCACCTTGGTTCTTCTTCTGAATATGCCTTTTCTAGTTCATCCTTATCTGCCATAGTTGCCATCAACAATGTAGGTTCATTGTCTTCTTCTACAATGTTCGTCTCTTCTTCTTTATCATTCTTTGGACAATTTCTAGCAATATGTCCAAATTCATGGCAGTTATAACATTCTACACCTCGTTTTCCTTTCTTGAAACGTTTTTGATCTCTAGAGTTTTTCTTTCTCCAATCACGATCATCTCCATCCTTGTTTCTAACATTTGTTGCCTTTTCGTCACACCAATTGTCTTGAGACGAATTAGCTCTTCTTTTTTCACGGTTCTTATAGCCTTTCCCATGACTAGACTTGTTGTCATGTTTTGTGAACAATAACCTATCGTGATCTTCACTAGGGCTTCCGTTAAAGAGGTTTACTCTTTCCTCAAAGGCTTTTAGCCTTCCAATTGTCTCATCTTGGGTTGTGTTTTCTAGATCAGAAAATTGTTCTATGGCTGTCACAATTTGTATAAACCTTTTCGTACATGTAACTTAAAAGTTTTCGTACTAAGGTCTGTTGATCAAAAGTTAATCCTAAGCCACTAGCCCTTGTAACAATACTATTGAGCTTTACCGAGAAAGCATCAATATTATCATCTTCTTTCATCCTCAACATCTCAAATTCCGTTTTGAGAGTTTGTAGTCGTGCCTTTTGCACTCTATCTACACCTATGTGCCTAGTTTGTAGTGCTTCCCAAATTTCTTTTGCACTCTTACAACTAGCCACTTGTAAAATCATATCCTCTGGTAATGCCTGGTACAGATATGCAGTTGTAGTCATATGTTTCTTTGTATCCAGTTCTTCATTACCCTTAGGTTATATTAATTCCCACAGCCCATTTGCTTTTAGTATGGTTTTTATACGAAGAGCCCATACTGTATAATTTGTAGGTTTTAAAACGGGACATTGAAATTGGGAAAACGATGTAACCTCTTTGTGAATTACAATTTCCTTGTTTGTGTCTCCAGTCATTATGTCTAGACACTATTCCTAACTCTAATAGGGAATATATAGTAGGAATCTAGGAAATCTTATAAATTTTGCTAGGAATCAAAAGCAAAATTTCTAATCTTATTTATGTATAATAAGATTAAAAATTATAAAGTTCAGATTTTAGTTTAGAATATAAAACCCGAATTTTGCGATTCCTCCATGATACGATTTTCTAACCGGTAGGAACACTCGAATGTGTTCTCTTCTTCCCTTGTACAATCAACCAAACGCCCCCTTGGTGTCTCCTTTTTTTGTGTTCGAACCAGAAACCAAAAAAAAACTTCTTCCCTTTGTTTTTTTTCCGAAGCAGTAATCACAAAATTGCTCCCTTTCTTTTTCTTTTTCGAACCAATCAAAACACCAACGCAGTTTTTTTGTTTCTTCTGCCTTTCTTTTCGAACCAGTAGAACACCAATAAGTGTTCTTCCCTTTCTCTCTTCGAACCAGTAAGCACAAAAAAAACGCCAACACTTTTTTTCGCCCTTATTCTCTTCGCCAAGAACTCTTGTTCTTTGCCTTGTTTCTGCCCGAACCAAACAGCAGTTTGCTGTGTTTCTTTAGTTCCAAACGATTGCAGATATCTTGACCCCAACTCCTTCGATCTTGTGTCGCAAAACAAAACAGGCTCTGATGCCAATTTGTTGTCCCAGCGGGGTTTAAACACTCGAATTAATAAGTAAACGAAACAATGATTCAAAACGACTTGTATTAAGAATCAAACGTGTTTGGTTTTTCACTATATTTGTACAATTATGATATTTATCTAAACGAAACTATCAAGGCTATATATACACGTATGAAGCGACATCTTTCTTCCTTGCGCCTCTTGCTTTTTCACTAAACGTTGTAACGTTTGGGTTTGTGTCGTTTCACCCATAATAACCTTTTTGCAGTTGTAAGGTTTAGAGTAAACCCATTCGGTCCTTTATGTTTCCATTGTGTACATGTAGCCCCTCGTTCTTTTACTTAAACTATAAAGAACTCCTAAACATTGAGCCATGACTCAAGATTAGTCCAACATATTATAACGATAATATAGCATCAGGTCACATATACCATAGCGTCTACCACTAATTTTAATCAAAATAAGGGTCTTTAAATGAACTAATCATGCATAAAAATGAAGTATTCATTTGAACATTCACCTTAGGTATAGGAAGTAGACCTAAAGAAGAACATCTACATTCAATATCGACACTCTCCCTGTGGTTTCATTACAGCTTACCTTATAACGTCTGCCGCGGTAACAGTTTTCTTCTATTCCGAAAGGGTAAGGAATGGTAATGTTTCCGCATTTGTTGGAGCGTTCAGGGCCATGTTTTGCTAGACTTGTGATTGAATTCAAGGTATAAACATAGGCTCAAGAGCAGTACTTGGAGCAGTTTGTGAAATTTCATAGCTAAATTGTTGGTTTAACCTTATAGTTTTCTTGTTTAATTTGTTTCTTTATAAGCAGCTTTGATCTAATCTACTACAAGCATATATAATACTTAGCAAAGAAAGAGACATGGCCGGTTAAACAGATAACCAGGTACAAAATCTTGTCAAGATTCATGATAAATCCCAAAAATACAAATATAAGACATTAATAGACCATCGTTTCTTGTTAAGACAAATGGCATGGTTAAAGGTACTGTATAGTTTCTTGTACTAAAGCTTTTGACCAGATAAATTCATTTCTTGGAACACGCCAAAACGTGTCACTAGAAAGTAAAATATATGTCACTAAGTTGTCATTGCTTTCTTTATGTATGGCAATGGCATGGTCTTTGGGCCTATCTATATTAAGTTTACAACGTAATCCAGTCGCTTGTCTAGCTATTATCACTCTGTTCCGTAAAAGTGTTTTCACAAGATGTTGGTTCGACGGGTAATCTTGACAACCCGGGGTCCATTTTGGACCCACTACGACCTTTGCTAGAGGACCGCATGTAATTAAGAAAATATTCAGTTGTTTACTGCGAGCAAACCTAAGACCTATTTAATTGAAGTCCTCCCTTTCCCGACCAAAAGTGTCCATAAAAATGTTATTAGTGTTTTTTTGGGTAAAAAAAATGTTATTAGTGTTGTTTTCATAGCTACATGATTTGATGCAAAGCAATGAAAGTCAAAGAGTTATCATACTCTTTCATGTGATTCTATTTTGCCTTAGATGCACCTAAGTTAAGTGTTATACTTTTTTGGTATGTCGATGCTAGTCGAGAAGTTTTGACTCCCTTATATCTTTTATAGTTTTATTGTAAAGACTATAGACGTACCAAATCCGCATGAATTGAGTATATAGAGTTTTGTCCTAAGCGAGTGTATCTTGTTTGTTACAGTATATGTTTGTTCTTTACTATGTTGTCCTTATAGTTCATCTGGGGTGTTGATTAATGATGCCTAATGTTGTATGTATTAGATTTTTAAGACTCATTAGGAAACCAATTAAAACAGCAAGGATGTTTGGTACCTAATTATATAAGTTTGTAGCAGGCCAAGTCATTTTCTTCGGTCCCGTGTTTCATGTAGATTAATGATCTAGCCTATCTATAAGTAAAAACATGGAATCTGTGATTAAACTATAAAATTTAAAGACCTATGAGACTATACTCACTGCTTCTAATACTGCTGAGCATTGTGTTATGCTCAATTGTATGTTTTAGTCGAGCCACACATGGCCCGAAATGCTCAAGTAAATGTGGTAATGTCAAGATTCCATACCCTTTTGGAATAGAAGAAAATTGTTACCTCGACACATCTTACATGGTAAGCTGTAATAGGACCTCTGGAAGAGCGCAAATACATGGTATGAGCGTAAATGTGGTAGATATAACAATTGAAGGTCATCTACGCGTTATATCACCCGTGGCTCGTGTTTGTTTCAATGAGACAAATAGAGTTAAGGCGGAAAATCCAAATGTGGATTTATCAAGATTCCCAATCTCGCTTGGTGTGAACAAGATCACAACTCTTGGTTGTGACACTCGGGGGAGCATCAGGACTGGTCAAGTTTACCGAGCGGGTTGTCCCACGATGCCTGGAAACTGCAACCCAATTATTGGGACATGTTCAAGTACTATTGGTTGTTGCCAAACTACCATAGAACCTACCACAGTACTTATAAAATTCCGCTTCAACGTAGAGAGCAATCTGCGCAATGTGGGGAAGAAGGGTTTTAATAATTGTAGCTATGCATTCATTGTAGAAGATGGACGGTATAACTTTTCATTGGTTAATCTATTCGACTTGAAGAAGCAAGATCTCGAGTCGCATGAAATGTTGCTAGATTGGACGGTAGGCAATACAAGCTGTCAAGAAGCTCAAAAAAATATAAGTAGGTACTTGTGTAATGAAAAAAGCAAGTGTTTTGATGCAAATAATGGTCTGGGATATCGTTGCACTTGCTCTAGTGGTTACCAGGGAAATCCATACCTAGAAAATGGTTGTCAAGGTAATTCATTTAGTCACCAGTTCGGATATTTATACGTATTTTCAATATTCTATTTTCCATATTTTGTTCGGATTTCAGGTCTAAAGTTTTTTAATATTATTCGGATTTAGAAATATCCAAGTTTTTACTGCATGTCATTTCTAACTCTTGTCTGCTTACTTTTGACTATCAGATGTTAACGAGTGTGAAGACGCCCGTCTAAACAGCTGCAGCCATCAATGTAACAATACAGTAGGAAGTCATACTTGCCAGTGCCCAAATGGTTATAGCGGGGATGGTCTTAAGGATGGAACCCGTTGCACTAGAAACAGGACAAATACATAGAAACTTGGGCTGTATATGGGTAAGTTCCTAAGAGATTTCTTCAATATCCTTTCACTACAAATAAATTTTCATTAGGGTGACATGCCAAAAAGTGTTTCTTTTGTTGTAGTATTTGACGAATTATTTACCCGTCATCATGCAGGCATCACAATGGGTGTCATTGTTGTTGGGCTAATGTCTGACCCGAGCCCATGGGGCACCAGCAGCTATTGACCCGAGCCCATGGGGTGAATGTCGGTTTTAATATTCTAGTTATATTAGAATTGTAGTAGGATTAGGAAAGCTTGTTCTATTCCCTATATATACAAACCGAGCTGTGGTTTGTCATTATGCATTCAATATCAGTTTTTGTAAGCAAGTAATTTTCTGATTAATTGGAGAGCTTATTCCAAGTTACTGTGTTATTGTTTTTTCTGTTTGTGAACTGCGATCAGTTGTGGGTCTTGAATTGGTATCAAGAGCCAGGTTCCAAGTAGTCGATCACTAAAGGGTTTCAAGTAGTCGATCACAGCAGGTTCAGGTTTAGTCGATCAACTGAAGGGTTTCCAAAGTAGTCGATCACAACAGGTTTAAGTTTAGTTGATCAACTGAAGGGTTTCCAAAGCAACGATCACAAAGAAGTTCCAAACAAGTCGATCACCAAAGGGTTTCAAAAGCAAATGACTAAAGGGTTTTCCAAGATAGTCAAGACGACTAAAGGGTTCCAAGAAGTCGATAAAGTTTCAAACTTTACACTTGGTTTACTTAGGCAAGAAGTAAAACAAGCGTGTTCTAGGGTCGAAGACAATCCAACTACACCGGTAACTTACAAAAGGCGCTCAAGAAGGATGGTGCAAGGCGAGTCGAGTCAACCACCAATTGAACATTCTAAAACGGCTCTTCAATGTCCAATGTTAACAAGCACAAACTATAACATATGGGCAATAAGAGTTAAAGCGGTATTCCGAGTCCATGGAATACTCGATGCACCGAACCAGGAAGGAACACAAGTTGTTGCTAAGCAAGATCACATGGCAGTGGCGCTACTCTTCCAGCGCATTCCGTAAGAACTTGTTTTTCAAGTTTCACAATTCAACACACCAAAGAAACTGGGAGCTTTGAAGACCAGGTATGTGGGTGTTGATAGGGTTCGAGACGCAAGGTTGCAAACCTTGGAGACGGAATTCGAATATTTAAAGATGAAAGTCAACGAATCAATCGATGACTTTGCAGCTAGGTTGGGCAAAATTGTAATCAAGTCAATAGCTTGGGAACAATTTATGAAGACAAGAAACTTGTTAAGAAGCTACTTGCATCCGCTCCGGATAGGTATGTTGCAATTGTTGCCTCAATAGAACAATTTGTTGACTTGAATACTATGTCTTTTCAAGAAGCAATTGGAAGGTTGAAAGCATTTGAAGGAAGAATGAAGGGTGTTGACACCACTTCTGAAGATCAAGGCAAATTGATGTTCGGAAGGGCTGAAAGATATGATAAGAAAGGTCGAGGAAGGAATTCCTCCGGTGGCAAAGAAGGTCAAAACTTTTCCTCTCAAAACAAATCTCGTGGTAGTGGTCAAGCTAATAACCACAACCGTGGAAACCAAAACAACTCCGAGAGCAATACGGATCAAAAGAAGAACAAAAGTCGAGACCTTTCAAAGATTCAATGCTTCAGATGTGATGAATATGGTCACTTTGCTTCTAACGCCTCAACGACGTGAATGTAAGCAAAAGTATGAATCAAACCTTTGAAAACGGAGGATGATGATGACCCAACACTTTTTATGATGAAAAGCGTGCAAGAAGTAGTTTTCTTGAATGAAGAAAAGATTATCCCAAACCAATTGAATACTAAGCCAAACGAGGAAGACACTTGGTATTTGGATAATGGAGCAAGTAATCACATGACGGGGATCCGAGAATACTTTTCGGAGTTGAATGAGAATATCTCCGGCAGAGTGAAGTTTGGTGATAACTCCTACATCGAGATAAAAGGAAATGGTTCGATAATCATTGAAGGGAAAACGGGAGAGCAACGGTTAATCACTGGAGTCTATTACCTACCCGAGCTAAAAAGCAACATAATTAGTCTTGGGCAAGCTACCGAAGGCGGATGTGACATTCGTATGAAAGGTAACCTTCTTACTATGCGTGACTCAGATGGCAAGCTTTTGATGAAGGTTCCTAGAACAAGTAATAGACTTTACAAGATTAAGCTCCAAGTTGGAAGTCCGGTGTGTCTCAAAGCAAAGATGGAAGATGATGCTTGGTTATGGCATGCTAGGATGGGTCACATTAATTTCGAGACGATGGAATTAATGGCAAGGAAGGGCATGGTTGAAAAGTTGCCAATAATTCATCAAGAGAACAAGTTGTGTGAATCTTGTTTGGTAGGAAAACAAACCAAGAAGGCGCTTCCTAAAGTCGCAAAATTTAAGGCAATACATCCTCTTCAACTTATACATGCCGACCTATGTGGACCAATTTCTCCACCATCCATAGCACTAAACAGGTACATATTTGTTCTTATTGATGACTTCTCACGGTTTATGTGGACTTTTACCTTGAAGGAAAAAAGAGAGGCATTTGAATACTTCAAAAAGTTCAAAGCTTTAGTTGAGAAGAAGTCGGAAAAGAAGATTATAACCCTAAGGACCGATAGAGGAGGTGAGTTCACTTCAAAAGAATTTACCAACTTTTGTGAAAACGAGGGTATAACAAGACATCTAACCGCTCCCTACACACCGCAACAAAATGGAGTCGTGGAAAGGCTAAACCGTACTCTTATGGGAATGACTAGAAGCATCTTGAAAGCACGAGACGCATTCAAACTATATGTGGGTCAAGGAGTTAGACACGTTACATTCTTGATTAATAGAGTTTCAACTCGAGCTCTAGTTAATCAAACTCCATACGAGGCTTTAAAAGAAAAAAGCCTAATTTAAAGGGTTATGCTCAAAAGGAAGGAATTGACTATGACGAGGTATTTGCGTCCGTAGCACGGATTGAAACTGGCGCTTATTGATCTCATTGGTTGCAAAAGAAGCATGGGAGCTACATCATCTGGATGTAAAGTCAGCTTTTTACATGGAGAACTAAAAGAGCAAGTGTTTGTTACACAACCGGAGGGGTTCGTGAAGAAAGGAGAAGAAAGGAAGATCTACAAGTTGAAAAAGGCGCTTTATGGACTTAAACAAGCACCAAGGGCGTGGAATACAAAACTTGATAGAGAACTCAAGCAAATGTCTTTCAAACGATGCCAACACTAACAAGCGGTGTATGTGAAGAAGACAAACAAGTCAATCTTGATTATTGCAGTCTATGTAGATGATCTCTTAGTAACCGGTTCAAGCTTAGCTAAATTGGTGAATTTAAGAGACAAATGCAAGAAAGGTTCGATATGAGTAATTTGGGAAAATTGAGCTATTATCTTGGCATTGAAGTAAAGCAAGAGGATTCGAGTATCTCAATAAGTCAAGAAAGCTATGCAAAGAAGATCTTGAAAGATGCCGGGATGCATGAAGCGAATCCTACACAATGTCCATTAGAACCTGGAATGAAGTTAAGCGTGGATAAGGAAGGAAAACCAGTTGATGCAACTTTGTATAGACGACGAGTTGGTTGTTTAAGGTACTTACTACACACTCGACCTGATTTATCTTATTCGGTTGGTTTGGTTAGTCGTTACATGCAAGAACCAAAAGAATCACATATGGCAACTGTGAAACAAATACTAAGGTATATCCAAGGTAGTTTGAATTTTGGAATACGATACAACCAAGAGAAAACCAAGGAGTTAGTGGGGTTTAGTGATAGTAGTTTTGCTATGGACCAAGATGATGGTCGAAGCACAACTGGGCACGTATTTTATCTAGGGAAATCACCTATCACTTGGTGCTCACAAAAGCAAAACACGGTGGCTCTATCGTCTTGTGAAGCCGAGTTCATGGCTGCAACTTCAGCCGCGTGTCAAGGGATATGGTTACGTGAGTTGTTGAGTGAAATAACCGGAATGGAAGAAAGAGAGGTGGTCTTATTTGTTGACAACAAATCGGCTATTGCACTTATGAAAAATCCAGTCTTTCACGGGAGAAGCAAGCATATAAACACACGCTATCATTTTATCCGAGAGTGTGTTGAAAGAGGCCAAGTACAAGTTGAGTTTGTAAGAGGTGATTTGCAACGTGCTGATATTCTGACGAAAGCTCTCGCAAGGATTAAGTTCAAGGAAATGCAAGAGTTACTCGGAGTTGAAGACCTCCCTATCTCGAGTCAGAAATTAGGGGGTGAATGTTGGGCTAATGTCTGACCCGAGCCCATGGGGCAGCAGCAGCTATTGACCCGAGCCCATGGGGTGAATGTCGGTTTTAATATTCTAGTTATATTAGAATTGTAGTAGGATTAGGAAAGCTTGTTCTATTCCCTATATATACAAACCGAGCTGTGGTTTGTCATTATGCATTCAATATCAGTTTTTGTAAGCAAGTAATTTTCTGATTAATTGGAGAGCTTATTCCAAGTTACTGTGTTATTGTTTTTTCTGTTTGTGAACTGCGATCAGTTGTGGGTCTTGAATTGTAACATCCCTCACGATGTTTCTATCTTTTTGTTTCTTTAAACAACGACGTATTGCTAGACAGAAAGAGATGATTTTTAGGAGAAATGGAGGTACGATTTTTGAGAAGCTGCTTTCTGAATCTGAAGGATCAACACAAATTGTCAAGATTTTCACCGAAGAGGAACTCAAAAAGGCAACCAAAAATTTTAGTCCGGGCAGCATTGTTGGTCAAGGAGGTTTTGGGACGGTTTACAAAGGCACTTTAATAGACAGCACTTTGGTGGCGATCAAGAAGTCCAAGCTCATTGATCCAAACCAAATCAGTCAGTTCGTTAACGAAGTAGTACTTTTGTCACAAATCAACCATCCTAATATTGTGAAGCTGGTGGGATGCTGTCTTGAAACGGATGTTCCTTTACTAGCTTATGAGTATATAGACAACGAGACGTTGTACCACCACTTACATGGAAAGTCTCGTGGATCTTTGTTGACATGGAGAATAAGGTTAAATTTAGCAGTTGAAGCTGCAGGAGCTCTACCTTATATGCATTCTACTACCAAAATCATACATAGAGATATTAAATCATCTAACATCCTATTGAATGATGACTATACGGTGAAAATATCAGACTTTGGTATTTCTCGGTCTGTCCCTAAGGACAAAATGCAAGTCTCAACAGCCGTGCAAGGGACACTTGGGTACATAGACCCTGAGTACTTCAAGTCAGGTATCTTGACAGAGAAGAGCGACGTTTATAGCTTTGGGGTTATGCTTATTGAGCTGCTGACAGGAGAACAGGTAAACTCTTCTATGGTGACTAAAAGAAACCAATCTCTTGTGGATCATTTTGTTTTATTACACAACGAGGATCGTTTGATTGAAATTCTTGATGATCAAGTGAAGCTAGATGGTACTCCTGATGAGCTTAATCGAGTCGCTCAGCTTGTCAAGTCGTGTGTGGTGCCTGAAGGCAGGACAAGGCCTACAATGCGAGAAGTAAAGGAGCAGCTCTTGGCTGTGCAAAGAAATTTAGGTCTGCCATACCCAACTTATGAAACAGTAAGTTTTGGTTCTGGCAACTCAGATGCAACCGAGGCCACGAGTTCCAAATTCTATTTCTGAAATCTTGTTAGTCATGAAGAAGTTTGTATTCTTTTTGTCGCTATAATAATATTATATTCGTGGCGGATATTTAGTGACGGACACAAGACTGAAAGTGATAAAGCGCATTACTTTTAACTAAAAATGACGCGTAATACAAACTTTTGAGACCAATTGTATTTCAAATTTTTTTGATATATTTGACACAATTTTAAACTACGCAAGAAATATCTATATACGTGGTTCACTGCACGGGCACCCCCGAAAACTCACCTCAGTCTCGAAGTACTCTGCCTTCCAATAAGTAAAACAAACGAAAACGTTGTATAGATTTATATTTATTTCTAAAAGGAGCACGAACGCAAAAGCCGCACAAAGAAACAAAAGAGACACTTAGTAAGTGTAACATTAATCTCAGTATGTGGTGCATCTGATTTTTTTTCTTCTTGTTCCTTGTAACTGCTCATTGCTAAAAAGGGTGTTGATATGCACACCACATTTTTTTGATTATTTCACCATTAAACTTTGGAAATGTTTGGAAGAAATTTATTTCATGCTTTTAAAAGTCTTTATTTCATGAATTAGGAGTTGAAAGTAAATTAATTCAAATTAAAATAGTGATGACCATTTAGTATTGTTTTGACTTAAGGTCAAGTAACATCTAATTTTAGTATTGTCTACGTTCATTGACATATTTAAACATACTTTGAAAGCTTGTTAAATTACCTATCGAAACACCTTAAATATGCCATTAATGTGGTCATGCATATTCGTAACTCTCTAACCATTTACTTATCTTTATAGCTGTCATACTAAATGTGATTATTAGAGGCTTATAAATAGTATTCTCATTTGTAAAGATCACCTCAACGTCTTACTTCTCTATCCTTTCTTTTGTCATACAGTTGCAAATACATGATACATCGTCATTTTGCAACACGCTGTCAATATGATACCTCTACAACAGAGGGAGATACATAGGTCGACGAAAATGAAGAATGAAATCGGCATGGTTTTGTTGAGGTTTACGGTTCATTTGTTGAGTTGCCATTGAAATCATTGTGAATTGTGAATTTGTGATCAGCTTATTCATCGATTCATCCGCATTCAGATTGTTTCTTCCTACAAGTAAGTTTTATATTGGTGTTTCATGATCTTACATCTCATATCACATTAAAATTTTAAATCCCAGTTGCGTTGAATATAATAAGCATGTGGCATCAAAACATGTGTTAACTAATGCTGAATACTTTCCTTCTAAAAAAAGTAAGTAGATTTGAGAAAACTAAAGGTTATCTATAGATGGACATACACAATAAATCTATGATACTTGTCCTATAATACATACGGTAACTTACAATTGTGCCAACGTCTGCCTAGCAGAGTTGGTCAGGGGCTCTTCCTAATGCAAGAGGTCTCGAGTTCAAGTTTCCCCATAGTAGTTTCCTCTTGTAAGGGTATGAGAGTGAGCTCTATATCTGTAAACTAACAATTGTATTTATTTTATTTTTGTACTTTTTTTTTATTTATTTTTATTTTTATAACATCCCGTATGGTTTGTTATGTTTGTCGTTTAATAATTTCATTAGTAGCTTTAACCATTTAAGTTATTTTACTTTATAATTGAAGAAACGTATTATATACGGAGTATAATTTTTAATCAATCAAACACTAATATTATTATTTTTTTTATTTTAACATTTTACAAGGATTTGGGACACTCAAAAAAAAAAATCTTTGCGATTTATTATGTATTTATTGTGTAGTCGTGTCTAAATCCAAGGGTACACTTCTTTGCAATTTGTTAAATTTCTCATTTTAAAAAAGGTCGGCTTAGTAACTTTAATATAGAGCCACCAAAATTCATAAGACGACCGGTTATATTTTATTTTTGATTAATACTTCTATAATACAAGTAAATATTAATATTAGTATGAATATATAACATTAATTTGAACATGTGATGCTTATAGTCAAGTGAAAGATCAGAAAATACGTTGCCATCCATGGTCGTTGCTAACTTTTTGCAAGCTTATTGGAATTATGTTTCAGATATTTACATAATAAAATGCAATTATATAAAGTTAAAAAATATCTAATCACTATATACGAGTAAATGACATATTATTTTTTTAGATTGCTATTTCGTTGCTATAACAACAACAATAATACTATCGTCAGGAAATAATTATAACGTATATATCAATCATTTTTCAACTAACGCGCTTATAAATCTCTAATAACAGTACCAGACCAATACGAAAATTCTAACATAAGCTAAAACACGCGATACCCATAGGAGGCGTGGATATGGTACACATGTGAAGGAGAAAAGCACAATAATTGAGAAGACTCCCGAAAAATAGCATGTACCTAAAAGCATCCTTGTGTTGTGACAAATCCACGGGTATGAGGTCGTAGCTTTTCTGTATTTGTGTTTGATAATTATTCCAAACACACTATGCACTATTAGTAGAGTTGACGAAAGAAGCATGTCGTAGCGTAGCATCTTGGTTGAGTGACTTGTATCTAGTTTGTGCATTGTGGCAAAGGCACTCCCGATAATCGTAAATAACCCAAAACACACAACATGGATATCTTTAATTCTTTTTGACATTTTCATCTCAATCAACTTAAAGTAAAGAAGAACGAATTAGAGACAACAAAAGTCTTTGTATATTTCATATACCAATTTTGTTATTGAAAAGAAATAGAAAGATAAAATGCACTTACTCAATCTCAAGTGGAATTGGAGAAGGAGGTGGAGGTGATAGAGATATATAGAGGATGCCGTGTTAGAGGTGGAGATGGTAATGGAGTGTAAGGTGATGTTGGCAAAGACTTTGTGGAACTAAGATCTGAACTATTGTTCATTGTTCTTGAATCTTGCTACAAGGAAATATGCTAAACCTTTGACAAGATGATTGTTTATACACTAGTTATTAGATAATGTATATACTTTGGTCAATTAGTTTTAGTTATAATAATGCTTTGATAATATGATTATTTTTTGTATATAAGTTAAGCGATTGATCAAATTATACTAATATTTGCAAACATAACAAAAAAAATGTACTAACACTAAAGAAAGTAACTACGTACATATATGAATGTTCAAAAGCATAATAAAGTGAAAACAATCTATCATAGTTACCATTAAAATTTGAAAGTTTATTAGTAACTACTACATACCGCAATACATAGCAATTCTTTATTGTTTAAAAAAAAGAAGCTCTAAATGTAAGTCTAAAAATATAGAAACATTTATTTTATTTTATTTTATTTTATTTTATTAGTATTATTTTTTTTTTTTGCTTTTAAGGGAAAGCAATATTAGAAATTATCAAATTATATGGATATTATATTCCTGCTAAAAAGGACCAAAAAAGAAGTGTTACTGGTGTATGAAATAGACAAAGACTTTTGTTGTCTCTAATTCGTTCTTCTTTACTTTAAGTTGATTGAGATGAAAACGTCAAAAAGAATTAAAGATATTCATGTTGTCTGTATTGGGTTATTTATGATTATCGGGAGTGCCTTTGCCACAATGCACATACTAGATACAAGTCACTCAACCAAGATGCTGCGCTACTACACACTTCTTTCTTCAACTCTACTAATAGTGTATAGTGTCGTGTCTGGAATGATTATCAAACACAAATATAGAAAAGCTACTACCTCATAGTCGTGGATTTGTCGCAACACAATGATGCTTTTAGGTACATGTTATTTTATGGGAGTCCTCTCTATTATTTTTCTTTTCGATCTCCATCACATTTGTACCATATCCACGCTTCCTATGGGTATTGGGTATTTTAGCTCGTGTTGGAATTTCCGTATTGTTCTGGTAGTGTTATTAAATATTTATTTGCGCGTTAGCAGAAAAATGATTTCTATATACATAATAATTATTTCCCGACGATCTTATTATTATTGTTGTTGTTATAGCAACATAAAACAATTTGAAAATAAATAAAATGTCATATACTCATATATATAGTGATTAAATATTTTATAACAATCCTTCTGACTTAGGTCCAACATTCGAATCAGAAAGTAAATTCTCCTTTTGAATGATTTCTTGCAGCATACTCTTGTACAAACAATCATACTAAATTAGAACATACACAAGCAATTAGTCAGATTAATAATCATAGCAAAGTAAAGATGCGTAACTAAAGTAATAACCAAACCTCTTCCGTTATGTATGGATGTAATAAGAAGAGAGCAACTTTAGCAGCTGATTGTTCCGCCTATTTCCACGTGGAGCAAATCTTAGATCTCATGTAAGTATTTCCTCTAATGGTGTCGTATCCTTTGTACGCATGACAATGTAGTGGACCTGTCGCTTCAACCTCATATTCAGGGAGTGGAATGCTCGTCCTCTTAGCATACATATGAAGTTCATTCTTGTATGGTTGAGCCATTACTAAATCAACCTATATCATGGAGTAATATGCAAAATTAGACATATATAGTGTCTCTTTCATTTTTATTTTTTTATTTATTTTTTTAATCCAAAACAGTTTTGTAAAACATTTAAGAGGCCAAATTAATATCTTGCAAACAAAACAAAAATAACGAACTAACAATTAAGAAGGTAACGAGTACACATATAATAAATGTTTAAAAACATTATAAAGTGAAAACAATCGATCAGAGTTGCTAATAAATTTTGAAAGTTTATTAGTAACTACTATATACCGTAATGCATATAAATTCTTTCTTGTTTAAAAAAATTTAAGATCTAAACGTAAGTCTAAAAATATTGCAACTTCTTTTTTGAGCTTTGCTACACCCTCCTATTATTTCCTCCTACAAATCCTTCTACACACACAATAATATTATATTTTTTTCTCCCACTCATTCCCTCTGTGCATCCAAACAAATTAAATTTTGTAGAAATGTTTAGCATTTCTCCTTGTTTTTTACTTTTGAAGGAAAGCAATAATAGAAATAATTAAATTTTATGGATATTACGTTCCTGCTAAAAATGAGAAAAAAATTGTTATGCAATATTTTGTAAACTTACTTTAAAGCTTATTTCTATTAAATTGGGAATTTATTGATTTTACCTACTCATTCAATTTTAACTAATAAACATACAAAACACATTATAAACTATGATTGATTGTTTTCACTTTATATGATAAGAAACACTTTTTTTAATAAACCATTTGTTAATTTTGTATTTAGTTTGTTTGCAAGACATATAATCCGTATATACAAGGCACTTACTGCTTAATGTCATCTCAGTTAAATGCCTAACATATTTGCTCAAGACAATCATATTACAAAATCAGCTTTATCTCTGATCAAAGAAGCTAATTATATTATGTAACAACTACTATTTATACAATCGTTAAGTCAAAGGTTTTGTGTAGTACGTTGTACCAAGAATGAACCTTTTAGTGACTTAACGACATCTTTGGCAACATCACTTCACATTCCGCCACTACCATTGGTGTCAGTGGCACCTCAAACACCACCATTGCCGCCTTATCCCCCTCTTCAGATAGAGTACATGCGTATTATTTTTATTCTTTCGCAGTAAAGAAAGGCAAGAGGCGTGTGAGACAAAGACTCCGATGTCACTTATTTATTCTTCGTTATGTTATGAATATATTTTTACATGCACATAGGTTGATCGAGATGAAGATATCTAGAAAAGAAAACTAGGATATCCATGTTGTTTGTTTCGGGTTATTTACCATGTTAGTCATCACCTTTGCCGTGATACACAATTTGGACACAAGTCTCAAAACACAGAAGCTATACTATGACATGATTCTTTCTTCGACTCTCCTATTAGTGTATTGGGTTGGATTCGGTAAGATTATGAAGCACTAGTACATGCAAGCTACGACTTAGACCTGTGGATGTGTCGCATCATAAAGATTTTTTTCGGTCCATGTTATTTTACGGGGGCATTTCTATTACTGTGTTTTTTTCAATCACATTGGTACCTTGTGCACGCTTCGTATGGGTATTGGGTGTTCTAACTTGTGTTGGGAGTCTCTCATGTTGTTTCGCTATTGTTATTAGCCGGTTTATTTGCCTATTGGATGAGAGATGGGTCGCAATATAGGCAATCATCATTCCTCATGATGACGATATTATACCTTATAATTTTTATTATATTAACATAATAATGATTTTGATGATTATTAATCCGTCACATCTAGCTTTTAAAGAGTTATTTTGCATACATAAGCGACTAAAAGAGTGTGTTTATAGCTTCAGGATTGTACTTATGGAACTACTCTTAACAAGTATGAGGACATAATTATGACTAAATAAGCAATTTGGGTTACTGTGGTATATTTAGATGATGAGAAAGCAACCGACTCTCGCTTCTTTGATCTCCTAGCAAATGCGTGTGTTAGCTCTCGAAAAGAAAATTTACATGAAATTAATAGGTGAAGTTGAAAAGTTATTGATAGAAGTATGTTTTTAAATCTTAATATTCTATTAATATTTTATTTATGGGCTTATGGCCATAAGGTTAGGTTTTCTATTGTTCATTTTACATTGTCTTTTAAATATATAATGATGTCTAAATTGGTTTGTTAGAGAAGTTTATTAAACACAATTTTTTTGGTTACAAATGACACTTTTGTAAGTGAATATGTGTCAAACAAAGTTAGAAGTTTGATTATCTTATAATACACAGACAAATAGTTAATTAGATACACAAAATTTTCTATGTTGTTTTTCCATTATTTTTTCTCTTTAGTAATTTTGAAAGAGACAATTATATTAATAGTGGGTAAAAGTAAATTAATTGCAAAAGATAACTATATTTAAAATATCAAAGATGTATTTAAGGTATCTTACCAAAGTGGTGAGAGTTCAAGTTCCCTTGAGCATAAGTATAATGTGTGTAAAGCAAAAAACATGTGTTTGCTATCGAAAAGGAAATGTACATGAAATTAATAGGTGAATTTTAAAAATTACTGATATAAGTATGTTTTTAAAATTTAATATTTTATTAGTATTGTATTTATGAGTTTATGTGGCCATAATGCTACATTTTCTATTGTTCATTCTACCTTTTCTTTTAGATATATAATGAGGTGTAAATTGGTTGGTTTAGAGAAGTAGATTAAACACACAATTTTTTTTTTGTTGGTAGACATGACATTTTTGTAAGTTAATATTTGTCAAGCAATGTTAGAAGTTTGATGATCTTGTAATACATAGATCAACAGTATTCAGATACATAAACTTTCTATGTTGTTTTTCTATTATTTTTCGTTTTAGTAATTTTGCAAGAAATAACTATTTTTATGATGGATAAAAGTAAATTAATTCAATAGATAAATATTTATCTAGGCAAATAAATATTTTTACTATATATAGTTATCTCTTGCAGTCAATTTACTTTTATCCATTATTAATATACTTCTCTTGCAATTAATTTACATTTATTCATTATAAATATAGTTATCTCTTGCAATATTATTAAGTAAAAAAATAACGGAAAAAATAATATGGAAAGTTTTAGTATCTGAGTAACTATTTATCTATGAATTATAAGATCATCAAACTTCTAACTTTGTTTAATCTTTGCTTGCACATATTTACTTACGATAATGTCGTGTGTATCATCAAAAGAAATTGTGTGTTTAATCTACTTCTCTAACAAATCATTTTGACACATCATTGTGTATCTAAAAGATCCAAGGTAAAATAAACAATAGAAAACATAACCTTATATAAGTAAACCCTTAAATAAAGTACTAATAAAATATTAAAATTTAAAAAGATACTTCAATTAGTAATTTTTTAAATTCACCTATTAATTTCATGTATATTTCCTTTTCGAGAGCTAACACATGCGTTATACTTATACTTATGCTCACCGGGAACTTGAATCCTCACCACTTTGGTAAGACACCTTAAATACATCATCGATATTTTAAAACCGAAAAACACGTATTTTTGCTTGCACATATTTACTTACAATAATGTCAGAGTTTAATGACTTTGCTTAATTTTTGCTTGCACATATTTACTTACAATAATGTCATGTGTATCATCAAAAGAAATTGTGTGTTCAATCTACTTCTCTAACAAATCAATTTACAAAGATGCAAGGTGAAATGAACAATAAAAAACATAACCTTATGTCCATAAGCCCTTAAATAAAATAATAATAAAATATTAAAATTTAAAAACATACTTCAATCAATAATTTTTTTAATTCACCTATTAATTTCATGTACATTTCCTTTTCGAGAGCTAACACACGCGTTTTACTTTACACGCGTTATACTTATACTTATACTCACGAGGAACTTGAATCCTCACCACTTTGGTAACACACCTTAAATACATCATCGATATTTTAAAACCGAAAACACATATTCGTTTTATTTTTGATTGTTCGTTGTAGCAAGAAGGAGAATGAGCACTAGATTAGAGTATAATGACTTGGAAACTTCGTTGCAAATATCACCTCACACTCCACTATCGCCTCCACCTTCGCCTCCACCATTAGTGTCGTCTTCTCCTTCACCACCAGTGTCGCCTTCTCCTCCACTTGATATAGAGTACGTGAATTTTATATTTATTTTCTTTTTTGTTAGACAAATACTCCTTTTATTGGTCTCTTATTTGTTCTTTTTAATGTTTGATTTTTTTGAGCACACAGGCCAATGGAGATGACGATGTCAAAACAAATAAAGGATATCCATATTGCATGTTTTGGGTTATTTACGATTATCGGAATTGCCTTTGCTGCAATGCACAACCTAGATACAAGTCATTCAACCCAGATGCTGCGCTACGGCATGCTTCTTTCTTCAACTCTACTAATAGTGTATAGTGTTGTGTCTGGAATGATTATCAAACACAAATACAGAAAAGCTACGACCTCTGACCCGTGGATTTATCGCAACACAAGGATGCTTTTAGGAACATGTTATTTTACGGGAGCTCTCTCTGTTATTGTGTTTTTCTCCATCACCTTTGTACCATATCCACATCTCTTGTGGGTATCAGGTGTTTTAGCTTGTGTTGGAATTTTGGTATTGTTTTGGTACTGTTATTAATTAGAGATTTATTTGTACATTTTTTGAAAAATTAATGTTATATACGTGATGTTTATTTCGTGACGATGGTATTATTATTGTTGTTGTTATAGCAACATAATAACAAATTAAAAATAAATAATATGTCATACACTTACGTAAGTGTTTAAATATTTTATAACTATACTAGATTTCAGGCCCGCCCCTATGCGGCGGCTAGCGTCACTATATGTGTCGGTAAAATTCATTTGGTGTAGACAATTTAATTGTAAACATTTAATATAATCTCAAATTCCATTTCTTTCACGATATGATCTTTATGGATTGTTTGACTTCTTTTTGAATGTATATAATATTATCATTACCTATGTGGACCAACGACTATACTAAACGTATTGAGATAAATTAATTTTTCTATGTTCTATAAGAATTTATGTGCATAATATTTGATTATTTAATATGACTACATTAATTTTATTTCAACAATAGTTGATAGCTGCTAAACATATTTAGACATTCACATTTTTCATAACTTACTTTCATAAGAATAATTTAAGACTATAGAAAATTGTAATAAACATGTATTCATGGTTCCAAAATCAAATGATAAACAAATTTTTCATTACTGTAAACGATTAGATACAACATTGTAAATCATTATGAATCTAATAATCAAATTTAGGTGATTTTTCTAGATCAAATGCTAAGTATGCATCTTCGTAATCCAGACCATCAAGCCACTCTTCAGTGGCCTCTTCTTCAAATAAATCGGAGCGCATCTTTGACCTAAACCTTTTATTCTCATCATTATCAGATCGAAACAAACTTTCTGTGTTTGCTGTGGATTTTTTATGTCTTTCAGACATCCACCAATTGTACCATTCATTAGCGTTTCATTTGTAAACTTTAGAATCTTTTGTAACCTTCTTCTTTTCTTTACACATAACATATGTTGATGAATGTATATTTAATATATTACATTAATAATCAAATGATAAAAATAAGTTGATGAATGTATCAATGTTATGCATACCTTTACGTGGTTGTTGCATGTTTGAAATATCTCTTTCACTTCGTTTTTTCCTGCATTTAAAAGCACATTTGTTAATTGAAATATACAGACTGTTGCCACACATCTGACTTGAATGTTACAGATTTGAATGTTTACTTACTTGGAGTCTGTTGAAATATATCAATCTTATGAACATGGAAGGGGTTAATGTGTAAAATGTCTTAACTGGTTTCTCCTAATACTATCTTTAGTTTGTGTTTGTCAAGTTTGTATTTATGCAGGGTGTGAAGTGTAATATCCTGGGCTATATATTCTCTCATCAAGCTAGGGTTGAAGCAGTTTTTCACACACAAGTTTTCTCTCTTTGATTCTCTCTGGAAATAACAGATTGTTCTTGATATGGGTTTCTAGTTTCGTTGGGTTTATTGTATAGATATTATCAAGATCTACTTGATCTTGATAGTTTGGTTTGGTTTAGATTGTTGATCTATTTTAGGTTGGTTTAGAGTGTGAGTTCTTGTAAGTAGCACCTATTAGAGGGACTACTGTTTCTCTTGTATTGTAAGCTTGAACCTGTGTTAGGGACAAGCTATCTCTGTATATTGTTATAATAAAAGTTAAAGATCACCAAGGGGTGGTTGGTTGGGTGATTACACCTGGTGTTAGTTGTTTTGATACCATTTTTACATGGTATCAGAGCCTTAGGTTCTGATTATGGTGATTCGGATTACTTTGGTGATCTTGATTTGAATTGATCGATTCGACACTTTGGTGTTGAGATCTGACTAGTTCTTGGTTTAATTGGTGTTCTTGAGATTCAATTGAAGATTTAGGGTTTTTTCTTGAAACCATAATTTTTGGGGGTTTTTGGTTATCGTGGTTAATTGAGCAATTGGTGGTGGATTACTGTTAGTTTAGTGGCCAATTGTTGATTTCTTGAATCAATTCTTGGTTTCTTGGTGCAATTGGTAAAATCCCTAATTGATAATTGGGGGTTTTGAGTTTTCTGGGGATCTTGTGGTTCTTAGGCTAAGTTCTTGGTGGTTTTCTGCTGCTGGTATTCTGTAAAGCACTGTAAGTGATCTTTTCTTCCTTTAGATGCTTCTGGGTTGAGTATAGTGGGCGTAAACGGACTGGTTAACATCTTGATCTGCCACCAAGAGTGGTACAAATACCTGCTCTGACCAGTCACAGTCTGCAAGCTTGACCTAGGAAATATCTGGGTGTGAGTTTATAGTGTTTTCTTGTTAGTAGTTTAGTTTTGGTGTCTAGGTCAAAGTTGGATAGGTTTTGGGTTATTGGAAGTTGTGATTGGTCGTCTTGGTTTGTAGTTTAATTTTGTTTATCTGGTTATCTTGGTTGTTTATTTCTTTGTATTCGTGTGATTATTTTCTTGTCAGTATAGCTATTATGGTTAGTAGTTTAGATCAGAGTAATCCTCTGCATCTTCATCCTAATGATTCTAATTGTGCATCTATAGTTACTGTGAAATTGTCTGGTGTTAAGAATTACAGGGTTTGGTCTAGTGCTATTAAATTGGCTATGCAAATTAAAAATAAAACGGGTTTTCTTCAGAGGCGGATCTATTCAACACTAGGTGGTGCCCGGGAACCACCTTGGACACCAGGTTTGTTTAGAAGCGATATAGTGAATAATTTTGGGACCTAACTTAGAAAATATGAGGGAACTACCTTGGATCAAATTTAAGAAAGAAAGAAAGAAGAAACTAAAGAAAATAAAACACTTAAGTGGAAAAATTGTGTAACTTGCCGGAAGTTGTTAGGAAGAAGATGTACGTAATTGTTAGGAAGAAGATGGTCTCATATTATTTCAGAAAAGATGATGAGTGGTTTTTGTTTTTAGTGAACTTTGTTTGTGGTTATAATAAAGTCACGTGGGTGGGTACTTGTAATTTCCTTACTTTCTTTTGAACAAATTACTTGTAATTAGCCATAGTGATTTTTTTATATATTTTTTTTAGAACCGTACATTTTAGAATCTAAACCATCTATGTGACGAATTCTATCATTCATGTCTTTAACGAGATTTGAACCCACAACCTTTAAATTGATTGGTCACTCATATACCGTTAGCCTAAAAGACCTTTTTTTTCACTAGATTAGGGGTTGATATTTAGGTGTTAGGCTTCAAATATGTTATCGTTACCCTTAAAGTTAAACTAATACCAATGTATTGATTTTCATTTTCTTTTCAATTCTAACACGGATATCTTGTTCGAAATTTTTCTAAACAAAAATATAAAACATTCTTTTTGTACTAGATTTGATACAATTGTATCAGGTTCTCCATGTTAGAACTATATTGTAACCGACTCGACCCGACCCATCTAGTGGTTGGCTCGTTGACCTGATGATCTCATTGCTTCGATTATCTATGGGAACCACTTTATATTTGGTCCTAGATCCGCCACTGGTTTTCTTGATGGTACTTGTCTTAGAACTACTTATGCTGCTAGTCCCTTATTAGAAGCACAGTAGGATAGGTGCAATGATGTGGTTTTAAATTGGTTGTTAAGTTCTTTATCTCAAGATGTGTATCTTGGTCATGTGTTTTCTGATACTGTTGCATCTGTTTGGAAGGATTTAAAGGATACGTATGATAGAATTGATGGTTCTGTGGTGTTTAATTTGTTACAAAAGATTAATTCATTCAAACAAGGTGGTTTACCAGTATCTGAATATTTTCATAAGTTGAATTCTTTGTGGAGAGAATTTGATACTTTAACTAAATTACCTTATTGTGTTTGTGAAGCTAGAACTGAGTTAGTAGATCATGCTAAGCTGTTGAAGATGATGCAATTCCTAATGGGGCTTGATGACATTTAACAACCTATTAGAAGCTCTATTTTAACCAGAGAAGTCCTTCCAGAGGCTAAATATGCTTTTGTCATTGTATCAAAGGAAGAGTCCCATAGAGGGATTCCTCCCACTTCAGTTAAAACTGAGAAGCCTCAAATTTCTGCTTTTGTTTCTAGGCCAAATGGCAATAACATGGGTAATTTCAATAATAATAGGTTTGGAAACAGTAGTAATAGAGGAAACTATGATAGTTTGTTATATAAAAACTGTGGTCTAAAAGGGCATATTAGTTATCCTCCTGGGCTTAAGAAGAATCCTAATTTGAAGCCTGCAACTGTTTTAATAATAGTAAAAGTAATAATGCTGAGGTTAAAGGTATGCCTAATGTTAGTGGTGATATCAAGAGTACTGGTGCTGTGTCTTTCACAAATGAACAGGTTATGAAGTTGATGAACCTTTTGAATGATAAAACATGTTCTGCTGCTCATGCTAGTATGGCAGGTAGTGAGTATTGTTCCTTTTTTAACTGCAATGTGTTTTTTAATCAGCATTTTTATCAGTTTTTTTTGTGCTAAGATTAATGTTAAGGGTGTTTCTTATCATCTGGGATGGATTATAGATTCAGGAGCCAATCAGTATATGACTAATAACACAGATAAAATGTTTGGTTTACTTGATATATCTGATTTGAATTTAATTGTTGGTCATCCTAATGGTACTCTTGCTAAAATTACTCATGTTGGTAATCTTAGACTTAACAAGAATGTAGTTTTGTTTGATGTGTTAGTTGTGCCTGAATATTGTGTTAGCTTGTTGTCTGTTCATAAAATGATTAAAGACAGTAAGTTGACTGTTGGTTTTGATGAAACTAAATGTTATATTCAGGTTTTGAAAAAGCAGAATGTTCTGAGGACTGGTAGTGAGTTTGGTGGTTTGTATATGTTTGATAAATAATGTGATAAGTCTGCTATGGTTAATCAAAGTGAGTTTTTTGCTTGTCATGTTTCTAACAAAGTATGGCATAATAGATTAGGACATCCTGCTAACCAGGTTTTAAAAATGCTTAAACAGTCTTTAAATCTTACTAATGTTGATCATGAAGGTCCTTGTGAGGTTTGTCATAAGGCAAAACAAACAAGAGACTCTTTTCCTTTAAGTGAAAATAAATCTGTGGTTTTTGGACAACTGGTTCACTTAGATGTCTGAGTCCTTATAGAGTGGTTAGCAGAGAAGGTTTTAGGTATTTCTTGACTATTGTGGATGACTATAGTAGATCTGTCTGGGTGTATATGATTAAAAGTAAGGATGAAATTTTTGGAATGTTTGAGTTTTTATAACTTGGTTCTTACTCAGTTTAATAAAAAGGTAAAAATGATAAGATCTGATAATGGTTATGTGTGACAACTCGTAATTTCAGGTCATTTCTCAAATTTACTATTCATCTCGGGAATTTACTATTTATTGGTTACTATTCATCTTTTTGAAGTCGATTTGATATTCTGAGAGTGTATTTCAAAATTTTACTATTCACGAAACACTATTCATTCCTGGAGAAAAATCACTATTCATGATTTACTATTCATCATTTTTTGTAAACTAGGTTTACGAGTTATCAAATTCGCGTAACCGTAAGGGTTTAGCTGCGAATTCATGAAAAATCTTTGAGGACATTTCATATAGACTAGATTTAGTCTACATACCATCAGTAACATCATCATCATATTAGTTCATGCATGTGTTTGCATATTTAAGTAACGTATATTTTCCTATTAAATAAACGCTATCGCATAATCATTTATTTTGAATAATTGATCCGACAATTCCAAAAATTTTCCTAATATATTTTTATACTCGTTTTAAGGCTATAAAAATTATATTATTAGTTTACCCGATGTTTTGGAATTATTTTGTATATATATATATATATATATATATATATATATATATATATATATATATATATATATATATATATATATATATATATATATATATATATATATATATATATATATATATATATAGGGTTCTTATAATAAAGATACTATATATATATATATATATATAAACATATTTTAAATTCAAACACCACAGTTAAACGAAGTATTATTCATAAAATTAAAACCAACATGACAAATTTATGTAAACTAAACTTGACTAAATGTATGTAAACTAAACTTGACTCCTTCTCAACTACCTATTCAAACATTTAGATTTTCACTCTTTTAGCATAGGCATCCATATCGACAATGCGAGTACCATTGCGCTTACTACCTCCTGGTACACCGTCTTCACCATCAACCGCTTCTTCTTCTTCATCATTATTAGATTCTTCTTCATCATCATTATCATTATCAGGTTCTTCTTCTCCATTAGCTTTGGATCCACAAATATGATCAGCATCAGGGTCTTTTTGATAACCAAAACTTGAAGATGTGGATGAATGTAGATTTGTATTATCGTTGCCATCACCACCCTACAAAGTACGAATTCGTTACAAAGCTAATAAACAATTGCGTATAAAAAGTATATAGATTCTCGTATAATTTTCCATACACATTGTGAAACACACCAAATATATATAAGATATCGTATTATCATACATAGTGTAAACAACATTATACTTAACTCAACACAATTAGCTAATGGTCCATGTTTCTTATTAAGTAGCACCAATTACAATGTTTAACCAACGTGGCATACTGATTTACCTTATTAGATGTCTGAATCGTCGACACAGGAGTTTTTTCATTTTCTTATGTGGAAGAAACGATCGGGTCAATATTTTCCATTGTTCTAAAAGGCACGTTAAGGCGCCGCCACGAAATGGACCTTGGCGGCTTCTCTAGGCGATGTGTGGAAAAAGGCGAGAAAAGGCGCGCCTTTTTGAACCAGTTTTTATTTTATTTTATTTAATAACTATTTTGAACCAGTATTTAGAATTTGGCTATTTGGTATTTGGACCCGGTAATTATATAATAAGTAGTAGTCTAAATGTCTAATATAGTAGTCGAAATGTATATGAAATATGATGTTATAACATAAATGATAAATCTATAAATATTTTGTGGTGGCCTTAGTCACGCCTTACAAAACGCAATGGCTTCGCCATGGCTCGCAAGCTTTGAGGCGTGGTCATGCTGCCACGTCACGCCTCACGCCATTTATAACCTTGATATTTTCAACGCATAATGTATCTACATAAGCATCTTCATCAGCATCTTCATCACTATCCTGTAATTTTTAAATCAACATTATGATCTTGTATTACTTATTATATTATATCCTGTAATTTGATACATATATTATATTAATTTTTTAGATTTTTTTTTAAATTTTTTTAAAAAATAATACAAATGTGTACCTCATCATAAACAAAACCTTTTTTCAAAATTCTGAATCGTTAGCTTCTCATCAGATATCATCTTAACTTGATAAACGTGATTGTTATTGTTAATGTTAAATTCAGAATATATAAATCTAAACAACATTTTTTTCCCAATAAGGGCTTCTAACTCTTTCACGAAATCATCATCATCGACACCAGCATACTCATCTATAAGCTTCACACATGGTATATCCAGTAACCTTTGTACCATATTATCAAATAAAATCAATGAAGCCGATCCTGTATGATCTATGACATGGACAATAGCCTTTTACCTGATAAATGGGTTATATTAAATAAATTAATCTAATATATTATTACAATCGCGCGTGTATTGGTTTATTATAATTAATTAAATTTATTTACCTATGAGTTGCAGATTTCAACATCCCATGTCTGTCACAGCGCCATGCCATTTTTGCATATCCAGACAATGTAGATGATTGAGAGGAGTCTGTTTGTTTAGCTATCCGACTACATTGTTTGCAAGCAGGATAACACCAGCCAAACTCTTTGTGTATTTTGTGAATCTTTGCATACACAACACAAGTAACTTCCTACATTATTTTAAACATTAAAAAACGCAACACCAGACATTTACTTTTAATAATAAAGCATATTTCCATAAACATTATATAGAAAAGTCTTACGTTAGATGCATCACGAATATCTCCAACATTTTTTCGAATTGCTCCTTTAAAAAACATCTCAGGAGTAACAATTGATTTTGTTGGATTTAGAATTGCAATTTTAAGAGAGGACACATCATATCCATCTCGTTTCTGGTAACTATGAATCATTAAAAAACATAGTTAGATATATCGTATCATGGCAAAAGTACCAAAGCTTTAATAATCACAATCAAATACAATATTAGATAATATTTAGATAATGTATAGATTAGTTACAGTTTGCATACCTTGATTTGAACGATTTAACCTCATGTAAGTCGGCATTGATGTAAATCTTGGTACCATTCATGGCAGGACAAACAGATACATTGTCTACAAACAAAAATCAAAATTAAATATACTCTACATATTAATGTTATTTTATGAATTATAAGATTAACCATGTTACCTTTCCAATATTTCACTTTAGCCATTTGAATGATCAAAACCATATGTCAAGCCTTTTCTCTATTTGCAGCATAAGAAACAAACATCTCTGCCATTGCGTAAAAAAATAGCATTCTAACGTATTGCCTCTGCATATACACAATAATACTATACTTTATTTAACAAAACAAACAATCATTCAAACACAAAATTACATGTAATCTTACTCAGCATCTTCTATTAACAAAAGCCGTCGTTGTTTGTTAACATCAAAAGGTATCAAATCACCCATTGAAACGATGGTTCCAATTACATCTGTAATTTATTTACATTAAAACGGTTAGATTCTTCATTACAACCATTTTCAATATAGGATGCATATTCATATATGTTTAAAAAAATCACATACCAACAACATCTATCTTCTTGAATTCTTTAGCCTTTATTTGACCAATGCTGACAAATTTAAAACCCATAATATTCTCATCAAAGTCTTTGATGCGAGTCAATGTGGTATTTTTGTAAAACATGATCTTATACATATGGCATAGTAAAGGAAATTTCCCACTATTGTCTGCTACACCAAAATTAGAAATCCTGTAACATTTACCTTCTTTAAGAATCCCTTCATATTTATGCATGTCATTCTTCCTTACAGTACATTGAATCCGATTACCCTTACACAATACATGATTTTTCATTATCAGTAACACACAATGATAATTTAAATATTAATATCATAATCATAACTGTACCTGTTCATCTTGAACTACAAAATCCAAGCTTCATAGAGCATGAGACATATTAGGAGCATGTGAACGCCAAATACTGATGCATCTTACTTGGATCTTAATGTCCTCCGGCATAGGATCAACATTACATAATGGAGTGAAAACAACTTGCCTAGCAGTTTTGTCTAATATATTCACAAACAAAAACAACATAAACAATCATAAGATTATTTTCTAGTGAATACATTTGAATACAAAATTGATTAAAATGCATGTACCACAACATATTCCAAAGAAAAACCCTAACCCTAAGCCGAATAAAACTTAAAACTAACCATTATGAGCACATATTATTCTAATAAATCAACCAACTGTTCTTGACAACACCAACTCTCAAATAAAACCTAAATCTACTTATTTATACTCACTGTCTTTAATCAGATATAAAGACATCAAATAAAACCTACAACTAATCACATATAAAGACATCAAATAAAACTTACAACTAATCATTATTCACAAACCTAGTCATTGCTTCTGTTAGTCTTATAGTATTATGAATATCTTATTCTAATAAATCAACCAACTGTTCTTGACAACACCAAATTTCAAATATAACCTGAATCTACTTGTTTATAATCATTGTCTTTAATCACTAAGCCGAAATCAATCAGCTATGCATGATGTGATAAAACCTCGAATCAATAATCTATTCCAAAAAATAAAACCTAACATTGAGCCGAATAAAACTTAAAACTAATCATTATGAGTAAATCTTATTCTAATAAATCAACCAACTGTTCATAACAACACCAAATCTCAAATAAAACCACAATCTACTTATTTATAATCATTGTCTCTAATCTAATATAAAGACATCAAATAAAACATACAACTAATCACATATGAAGACATCAAATAAAACCAACAACTAATCATTATTCACAAACCTATTCATTGCTTCTGCAAGTCTTATAGTATATCTAATAAAACCTGCAACTAATCACTATTTACAAACATGCAAAAAACCTCAAATAAAACCTAACTTGAAGTTGAATAAAACCTAAAACTAATCATCATTATCAAACCTTTTTCTAATTAATGAATCATCTATTCATGTAAGGATAAAACCTATAATAAACCTCAAACAAACGATCCATATCAAAACCTACAACTAATCACCTAAATATCTTATATAATCCTCGTCTCTAATAACTTATAAAGATATTAAATAAAACTTAAAAAACCTAGTAATTCAACGAAACATAGAATAATTTTTCAATGAAAACATATACAATACAAAATCGATTTATATGAACATAACAAAACATATAGATATCAGATAATATTCAAAATTATTGTAACAAAAATCATTGTGGATGTGTGTTACCTTTAGACGCCGAAGTTTTTTTAGATTTTGTAGCCATAGACTATGCAGACGTTCACAATTCTTGGTTGCCCCTAGTTCGAATGTCGATACACAGAGACTTTGAAGAGTATTTATAAGATGACGATAGGGTTTGGGATAAACTATATATGGTAGAGATTATGTCACAATACAACTCTTCATAATAGGAAATAGAATATCTCATGCGTAGAATTAGGAACCGATTTTGCCAACTAAGCTTCGGTTTAGGGTTCCACGTAGGATAAAAGATGACATGGATCTCTTCGACCAATGGCTGATTTTAGAGCCATCCATGTCATCAAGTTGTTTGAGGCATTTAAGGAAGTCACTTTCTTTTCCTAAAAAAGATACACACTTTGGACAAATAAGATGTTTAGAGAATTTGCTCTAAAAATAATACTTTTAAAAAAGTTTTGGGCAATATGAGACATGTTCATCATCTTCCTCAACTTTTAGATCTACTTTACAAAAATTGAAATAATACTACTCCCTCTGTCTCAAAATAATTGTCCATCAATAAAAAAATACACAGTTTAATAAAAGTACATTTATTATAGCTTTATATTTCTTACTTTTTAACACAATGACAGTTTTACCCTCAACTAATTAATTAAGTTATTTATTAAAGTTTGTAATAAAAATTTCAAGCAAGGGAAATATGGTAAACTCGATTTTCATATCTATATTTAGTAGTGGACAATTAAATTGAAACATCTAAAAAAGAAACGTGAAATATTAATTTGGGACGGAGAGAGTAATTGACTGTTGATTTATTTCTTTCGTAGAATCAGATAAATGTATGTTTTTAACACATGATTCACAATTTATGCTTGAAAATGAATCCAATAAGACATGTCTCTAAAAGCTTGGGGCTCCCCAAAAAATTAAGGCCCTATGTTGTTTCTCACCTTGCAGATGCTCAAATCCGGCACACTTCAGATTTCTCAAGTCTTTGCAAAATGGTTTCTTAAAATTAAAAAAATAAAAAATAATAAAAAAAAATAATATTAGCGTTTGATTGATTACAAATTATGTATGAATCCTTTTTAGTGAAATAATAGAGCTACAAAGAGATTCATTGATGCACTGAACGACTGAACAAGCAAAGGACTAAAGTTCATTGCCTGACAACACAAACTAGCAGGGTCGATGATTTCCCCTGAAGTGTATTCACAGAATCTACTCCTCTAGACAGCAAAATTTTCCTTTTCAAAGCTTTCCCTAAGTGAGATCAAGCATGGAAAATATGAAAGGATTCGTATTGAACGAAAATTTTCCTTGTTTCTCCAAACTCATGTGTTTATATTTGTCTACATTACTATATTTAAAAAAAATGTTTACATCGTCTCAGTGATTAGTCATGATCCACATCCCGCCTCCCATATCCTCATAATTAGTTTACCTACCTGTAAAAGTTGTAAGTTTGTGTATATTAAATGAATAACAATATTTGGTACATCAAGATTATATAGGATATATAACGGGCCTAATATACAATGGGCCAAATAATAATAATAATACTAATAGTCTAACACTCCCCTGCAGTTTGAGCGGGAGGAGACCGAACACTCGAGCTGTCACGAAACTTAGTAAACAAGGCAGATGGTAACCCCTAGGTAAAAATATCAGCATACTAAAACCGAGAAGGAACATCCAGAACTCGAACTTGACCAGTAGCAACCAAATCACGAACAAAATGAATATCAATCTCAATATGCTTGGTGCGCTGATGCTGAACAGGGTTAGAAGACAAGTACACAGCACTCACATTATCACAATAAACAATAGTAGCAGATGACAATGGTGTATGAAGTTCACATAGTAAATTCCGAAGCCAACATGTCTCAGAAACAGCATTGGCAACACCCCGATACTCAGCCTCAGCACTGGAACAAGAAATCGTCGGCTGACGTTTAGAGGACCATGAAAGTAAGTTGTTGCCAAGAAAAACACAATAACCTGATGTAGACCGGCGAGTGGTAGGGCAACCAGCCCAATCAGCATCCGAATAAGCAACCAAGGACTCAGTAGTATAAGAAAATAACTGTAAACCATAAGCCAAAGTCCCCTGAACATACCGTAATATCCGCTTAAGAGCAGTGAAATGAGGCTCTCGAGGATCATGCATATATAAACAAACCTGCTGCACATCATAAGTAATATCGGGTCTAGTGAAAGTGAGATACTGAAGAGAACCTGCAAGACTCTAATATAACGTAGGATCAGAAACCGGATCACCATCATCACCCAACTTAGACTCAGCGTCAACCGGAGCCCGAGAAGGGTTACAACCAACCATATGTGCACGCTCCAAAATATCCATAGCATACTTATGCTGTGACAAAAACATCCCAAAAGAGTCACGCGTAACTGACACCCCCAAAAAATAATTAAGAGCACCCAAATCTGTCATAGAGAACTCCTTATGCAAAGAAGCAATAATCCGATGTAATAAACTATCATAGGAAGCAGTAAGCACAATATCATCCACATATAGTAGCAAAAAAGCAGTATCATCACCCTGTCGGTAAATAAATAAAGAAGAATCACACCGACTCGAAGTAAACCCAACAGTAAGAATATACGCAGCAAACCGCTGAAACCATGCCCGAGGCGCCTGCTTAAGACCATAAAGAGAACGTTGTAATAAAAAAACATAATCCGGATGCTCAGGATCTCGAAAACCATGTGGCTGATGCATATAAACAGTTTCAGCCAAATCACCATGCAAAAATGCATTCTTGACATCAAGCGATGAACGGCCAATGTCGAGAAATAGCTAAACTAAGAACATCGAATGGTACCCGGCTTAACAACCGGACTAAAGGTCTCATCAACATCTACTCCCTCCACCTGTGTGCTACCATTGGCAACAAGACGTGCCTTGTACCGACTAAGAGTGCCATCAGCCAAATACTTATGACGAAATAACCACATACACCTAACAACATTGACACCCGCAGGACGAGGTACACAAGTCCAAGTTTTATTCTTAATAAGCGCATTATATTCATCAAACATAGCATTTCGCCAATTTTGATCATCAAGAGCATCCTTATACGACCTAGGGGAAGGAGAAACAGTAGACACATGACCAGCATACTTAGGATTAGGGCGAGTAGTCCCGACGTGAGAACGTGTAACCATGGGATGAATAGATACAACAGGTGGTGGCGTTGGTGGGTCAGGGACAGGTGCGTGAGGGACAGTTGGCGTTGGCATTGGTGTAGGAGAGGGAGGTATGTGGACTGGTTCGTGAGGTGTAGGTATGTCAACTAGTGGTATAGGAATCGGGTTTAAAGTAGGACCAATTGGGGTGGTGTTGATAATGGTGGAAATGAGATTGGAAGAATCTTCCAAAAAATCATAGGAGGGGGTGGGTTTGGACGGATGGGTTTGAAACGGAAAAACCGTTTCATCAAAGGTAACATGACGAGAGATAATAATTTTGTTGGTATTTAGATCAAGACAACGATAGCCAAAATGATTGGCAGCATGTCCCAAAAATATGGCAGGTGTAGCGTAAGGTCCTAATTTATGGTTGGTATCAATATGTGGTTAACAAAGGCATCCAAAAACACGAAGGACACTATAATCAGGTGTAGCACCAAAAAGGCGGGTGAAAGGTATGTCATTGTTAATGGCACGGGAAGGTAGGATATTCAATAAATAAACAGCTATATTAAGAGCTTCAGTCCAATAGTTGGGTGGTAAATGTGCTTGAAACAATAAAGTACGAATAAGGTTATTGATGGTACGAATCATGCGTTCAGATTTTCCATTTTGTTGAGAGGTGCGGGGGCATGAAAATCTAAACTGAATGCCATAGGTTGAAAATAATTTATGAAAGGCAGTATTATCAAACTCACCACGATGATCACACTGAAACGATTGAATTTCACACTTAAACTGAGTACGAACATAACTACGAAACAACTGACATTTAGAGAAAACATCATATTTATTCATTAATGGATGATCCCACACATACTGAGAATAATGATCAAGAAACAAAACATAATACTTGAAACCAGAAAACTCAGAATTGGGGAGGTCCACAAATCCGAGTGAACAATGTCAAAACAAGAAGTAACAGAAGTAGACGAACTAACAAACGGAAGCTTCACGTGTTTACCAAGCTGATAAGCATGGCAAAGAACGGGAAGCTTCTCTTTATTAAAAGAAATAAAATCACTAGACACAAGACGCCGCAACACTTCACTTCCTGGATGTCCAAGTCGTTGGTGCCACGTATAATGACTGGTAAGATAAGCTTGAGGAATTGGAGAAGGCTTCATAACAGGGTAAAGATCACCCGTGCTATCACAACGGAGGAGTACCGGTCGAGTTACGAAGTCCTTCACAGAAAAACCAAAGAGATCAAATTCAACAGTGCAATAATTATCACGAACAAATTGACGCACATAAATAAGATTTTTTACGATATGTGGTGTAATTAAAACATTATTTAAACGAAGAGGACGAAACGGTGTAGACAAGATACTATGACCGGAGTTGTTAACGGGAATAAAACACCCATCACCAACCGCGACAGACGGATAAATGCACTCATTAAGAATATCGCTAAGACAATGCACATAATCATTAAGATGAGAGCTCGCACCTGTATCCATATTCCAATTGCCAGCAGACGGGTCCTGAAGAGTGTTAGTAGCAAAAGCATGCGGCAAGAGAGTCGCTTGACCTGAACCTTGTGAACCCAACGCAAGAAGTTGACCTGGGTTAAAGGCTGTACCAAACACCGGCTGTTGTGAACCGGTTGAAACCCCTTGCGGTTGTGAACTGGTAGAAACCCCTTGCTGTTGTGAACCTGCACAATATTGAACTCCTTGATGGTGTGAACCTGCTGGTGAACCCCCAGGCAGGGGTGAACCGCTGCTGTGAACCGGGGAAAGGTTGAACCCCGGATTTGGTGAACCTGCAACAAACAAACCTGGCATGTATTGAACCCTGAGAGTTGGACCGGAAGCAAACGAACCTGACAAATAAATGGACCCCTAAGGGAATCCTTGGACAGGCTGTGGATGCATAAACTGGGCCGACTGATATTGGGCCTGTTGAGGCATAAACTGGGCCGGCTGATATTGAGGCAGGTGGGCCGTGGCATGGTACGCAACAGGAGCCGTAGTGGAAGTGGAATTTGGTGAAGTGGTAAAACCCAATTTAGCCAATAATTTTTGCAAGGTATCCATATCCACAGAACCGGAACTGCGAGGAAGTAATGTAGACTTGCCATGAACGCCATTGTGAAGATACCGACACGCCTCACCAAAACGACAATGAACTTTAGCGAACAAAAAACAAGGTTTGTTTACTTTTTCCAATGGATTAGACGGACGACGAGTGTTGCTATTTGCCAATAATACCATAGGAGAAGCGGATGTAGCATCCACAATCGGGTCTTGAACTTTAGACTTCATGCGCATCTCTTGCGTGGTCAACAAAGAACGAACCGTCTTGAGATCGAGAAAGGGTTCCCGACTAGCAATAACGGTTGAAATCACATCATACGTGTTAGGATTTAGTAAATCCAGTTATTAAAGAGTCGGTCACCTCAAGTATATGTAATCGTTAGAAAGCTCGTAGTCGTAGATTATTATAAGTTAAGTAGTATTTAGTTTGTAACACCGTGGAGGACGGACGGGTATTTACCCACTGTATGCCTGATCCACAGCCCGTAGGTTGCGATTTATGTAAGAACTATAAATACTCTCTACCTCCCAAGGTAGAGAGTTGGAGCTCATAATAAGATTTTTCTTTCTCTCACTAAAGTTCCCAACCTCTAACTTTCTCTCTCTAAAACCATATTATACGCCTACTTGTGGTTATGATCTAGTGTGTTTGTGAAATCCAATATGTTACAAATGGTATCAAGAGCAATGGTTTGATCATCTCTTACATATCCTTGGATTTCTAGTAGTTTTAGGTGGTTTTTGAGTTTGAAAAAGTTTAGTGGTTTTTGCATCATTTGGATCATTTCTAGTGTTAAAGTTTGAATTTTGGGTGTACTTTTGTGTTTAGAATCATTGTAAGTGCTTGGGTTTTGATTTGGTAAGCTTGAATCACTGTGGTTGAGCTTGTTTTGGATTGAAAAGTGTGTTTTTGAAGTCTTTCTTGGTAGCGACTTGGTTCTCGTAGTGAATTTCATCTTAGCAACTTACTTCAGTAAAAAGTAGCGAGTTGTAGTGCTTTTTGGTAGCGACTTGGTCCTAGCGACTTGTCTTTTGAGATAAGCCGATAAACAGTACACTTAGTGGATTCTCCACTACGGGTAGCGACTTGGTGAAGGTAGCGAATTGCTTTCAATTTTGTTAGCAACTTGTACTTAAGTTTCTTAGCGACTTGGTGTTAGCGACTTGGACCTTAGCGAGTTGCTATTTAGCGACTTGACGACTTAGCGACTTGGTGCTTAGCGACTTGTTTTCATAATTCTCAGCGACTTGGTGTTAGCGACTTGGATCTTAGCGAGTTGTTCTTTAGCAACTTGACTGTGTCTTAGCGACTTGGCATTATAGCGACTTGATTTAGCAACTTGGTGCTTAGCGACTTGGTTCAAGGTTTCTTAGCGACTTGGTTGAATTTTAGTTTGTAATACGGTTTTCTCTTGATTTAGTAAAATCCCGTGAAAGAATCTATTTCCCGGTTTAATCATTGAGTTATAAAATCCTGTGTAATCTTTAAACATGTCTACCAACGTACCTACAATTATCTCCATTGTTGCCGAGGATGTTCAAGCAGCTGGTTCAGATACTCGTCCACCCATGCTTGACAGAACTGACTACGACTCTTGGGCACAACGAATCAGATTGTACTATCTTGGAAAGGAAAACGGAGTCAACATTCTCAAGTCTATTGATGAAGGACCTTATCAGATTGAGACTACAAGAGACTTAATTGATACAGTTGCAGATGGAACAATGATCTATGGAATAGACAGACCAAAGACGTATGATGAGCTCAATGATAAGGAGAAAAAGAGATTCGATGCTGATATCAGGGCTTCTAACATTATACTTCAAGGTCTTCCAAAAGACATCTACAAGCTGATCAATCACAACACCGAAGCCAAGGCAGTTTGGGATAATATCAAGATGCTTCTCTCATGTTCTGAATTAACCAAGGAAGACAGAGAATCACAACTGTATGATGAGTTTGAGCACTTCAAGATGAAACCAGATGAGAGTGTCTATGAATACTACGTGAGATTCCATAAGCTTGTGAATGACATGAGGAACATCAAAATGACCATGCCAAACATTCAGCTGAACTCAAAGTTTGAAAACAACATGAATCCCGAATGGCACAAGTTTGTCACCTCTGTGAAGCTTACCAAAGGATTGAAGAACACCAACTATGAGCAACTGTATGCCTTCCTTCTCCAGAATGAGAGACTCGCCATGTTTGAGAAAAGGATTCTAGAACAGTTCAAAACCAACCAGGGAGAAACAAGTTCCTCAAATGACTCAACGGCCTTTTACACAAATGTTGGTATTACTACCAAAGCTTCTCAAGTCATTCCCATGGGTGATGGTAATTACAAACTCATCCCCGATCCAAAGATATAAGCCTCCAGACGAAAACACATTCATGGAAAACTTCATCAATCAACTGTCTCTCATGGTCAGCCAAAACATGAACTCTCTTCCACACACCAACAATAACCTCATAACAGCATCCAATCCACACAATCAAGCAACTATCAAAGATGGGAAGGTTATGGTGCAACCTGTTCAAGAAAGGCAGTATGAACAGGGAAGAGGAGGAGTTGGTAGAGGATATGTAGCAAATCCGAATCGTGGAAGGAATCAAAATCAAGGACAAACAAAGCCAGTCAAATGCTACAACTGTGGTGGTGAGGGACACATTGCTAGGAACTTCACATCTCCAAAACGTCCACAGAATGTAGAATACTTCAGAGACAAGATGTTGCTCGTGCAAGCTCAGGATAATGGTGCAGATTTGGATGAAGAGGAGTTGTTGTTTCTTGCTGAGGGCAATGCCAAGACATATGATGCAGATGTGGATGAGCAGCCAATTCAGGAGATAGGTCATAATCTTCAGAATGCCTTTCAAGTCGCCGACTGTGATGCATACGACTCTGACGTCGATGATGAACCTACTGCACAGACAATTTTCATGGCTAACATTTATCCAATGGTCTCTCCAAAGGTCCCCTCACCACATCAAGCTGATCCATCCAAAGACAAAATCATTTCAGAGGTATTAAAACTGTATGATGATGTTGATAAGCAAAAGATACATAATAAAGTACAGTCTCTTGAAACTTATGAATCAGATATTGAAGATGTGGGTAATAGTAATATTGTCCCATATGATCAATATGTGAAGCAAAGTGAAAGTGAGATTGTACCAAGTAATGCATCTTCTGCAGTCAATGATGATTATGTTTTTGATGAATACACTGCATGTGCCCCTGATGATTCTGTTATCTCTGAACTGAATGCCTATAAAGAACAAGTTGCTATTTATGAACAATGTGCTAAGTTTGGGTTGACCACCCGTGAGCAGGAAATGGATGACCAAATGCGTACAGTTATTAGAAAAAGTAACTTTAGAGAAGAAGTCTTAAAACAAGAGTTAAACTCCTTACAAGAAAAGCTTTCTAAAACTGCTAAGCAAAAACAAGAACTTCAAGAAAATGTTAAGATGCTTAAGCAAGAATTCAATGCTAAGGAATCAAAACTTTTGAATGATTTTTCGAATAAAAAAACTTTGAAAAACAAGCTCGAAAATAAGCTGTACGTACAAGGGAATACCATTCAGACTGCTCACTTGATCACTAAGCATAGAGTTTTAAGCGATGAGCATAGCATTCCCCTTGTTGTGGAACCTAATCCTGAAGTTGTTAAAAAGGCTAGAGTTTCTCATAATGTAATCTATGATGGTAATGAGATTCTTAAACCTAGACAGAAACCTAGTTGCATTGAGTGCACTGAAGAAGATAGAAAATTAGATGATGCATCTAGGGAGATAATGAATAAGAAGCTAGAAGATCCTGAATGTAAAGAGAATAACATAACGATCAAACCCCATGATTACAAAAAAGGAAATCTGGATATCCTTAAACATGTTTAAGTCTCAGACTTTATTAACCCATGAAAAAGTGTTTTGGAAAAAGGATATGGTTATGCAAAAAGCTGAAAACCTTGTTGAAAAGAATCCCCCTTGTAGGAAAATGCCTCAAGCAACTGTGTATCCTCCTAACACACCAATGCATTTAGTTCCTAGATCAATTCCCACTAAAAGTAAGACCTTAATCAGTCAATATGTAATTTTTCAATTATTTATTGATTTTGAGAAAACTTGTAAGAAAAGGATCACACCCACTGGGATAACTGAAGGGGAAAGGGGTTTTGAGCAAACTAAAGAATGCTATTTAACCGAGGTCATGCCTTTCTTTAAACAGTTAAAAGGTCAATTTGAGAGTCTTAAAAAGGGGATGGATTTAGATATTAAAGAAATGGAAAAGGAATTTGATGCGATGATTGTTGAGGTTAGTGACTATGAGCGAGAATTAAAATATAATGAGATTGAGAGGAAGAACTTGCATACCTTGAATGAGAATCTTATTTCTGAATGTATTGCTCAAGATGTGTTTTACATTGCTACAAATTGTTCCATTAATGCTTCTCAATTTCATGAATTATCTGTTGCTCTGAAAGTCTCCCATGATCGTGTCATTGAGCTTGAAAAAACTAACTCTAAACTGCATGATAAAGTTGAACAAGATGATCATGATAACCTGGTGAAACAGTTTTCTAAATTGGAAGTTGAGCATCTTGCTTTGCAATTAAAATATCAACATCTGAAAGAAAATGTTAAAACCTCAAATATCAAGACATCCTTGGATGTTCCTGAATTTGATGCGCTTTTGAAATTAGCAAATGTGATGAACAGATTCGAGCTCATTGTAACACGATCAAAAAGTTGAAAGCCCAAATCTCTCAATTAAAGGGTGAAAAGAACAATGTGACTGGATCCCAAATGCCTCCTTCTTTAGATTCTCAGTATTCTCAAACTTTTCATCTTCAAAACTTAGTTAATGCCTTACAAAAGGAAAACGAGAGTTTTCTAGAAGAAAATGAAAAAGTTAAACGACACTTTAAAGAGTTATATGATTCAATGAAAGTCACTCGAGACCAAAACAACGAAAAATAACGTCTTTACAAAAAGAAATTGAGAATCTAAGGAGTCAGGAAAAAGGGAAACTGCCACTTGTTTTTAATGAGAATGTTGCATCAAAGTCATCCTCAGACTACAAATATATTGTGACTGTTAAATACATTCCTTCTCATCTTAGGAATAATGAACCTGTGTTTCATGACTATTGTGCTCACCTTAAGGATAGTCTAGAATGTCTCCGTGAGATTGTAGAAGAGGATTTCATTAACAAACCTCTTGATAGAGAAATTAGGTTTGCTTGCATTCAGACCAAACGATCTCAAGAGTTGCTAGAATGTGTAATTGCAACATGTCCTAAATCCTTAGGTGTGAAAGGTAAAGCTGTGATGCCTTGTTCCATGCCTAGTGCCAAGCATACAAATCATTTTGTGCCCAGTTTTAAGAAAGTGAACACTAATGTGCCTTCAAGTAGTTCAGATCCCTGCACATCTAGCTCAGGAATGCAAAAAGTAGATCAACCAACTAATGTTCCCATAATTCCCTCTACAGGAGTAATCAGTGACATTAAAGCAAGCAGGTCAAAGCCTCCAGGCAATACCAAGCAAGATAAGACCTCGCAAGCTAAGAATGTGCATTGGAAGAGAGTAGAAGATCACCCTAGGAATATTAAGTTTGAGTTGAATAAAACGAATCGTGTTGATTCTAGTATTAGCTATAAGCGTACCGTAATTAATTCGAATTCTGCTACTATTCGCAAACCATGTAATGATGAATGCTTGATTTCTGTTACTAATCTTGAATGTGGTGTGAATGATTTGTCTAATGCTGTTAAACGCCCAGTTAAAACTATTAATGCAAAAAATCAAGCTAAGAAGGCTAAAAGGCAAAGGCGAAAGAAAGTTAGAAAATAGTGGAAACCCACAGGAAGGAAATTTAGTAATATAGGTTATCAATGGATACCTACTGGCCGTAAGATTAATGAGCTTTGCCCTAAAGTTGCTAAATCAATGCCCACTAGAAAATGGATTCCTACTGGTAGAACTATTCCCTTAAGAAGCGAACATACTTTGAATAGGTCAAATACGGACACTAGCACTGCATCTATTTCTAATGAGTCCATTGTTTCTACCTCGTGGAACCAATTCTTGCATGGGGATCCCAATTATCCGCTTATCCATTCTTGTCTGTGTTCAATTGCGCATCGTTCAAATCGTTCGTGGTACATGGACTCAGCCGCTCCAAGCATATGACCGGAGACCGGTCGCGGCTCATGAACTTTGTGAGTAAATTCATCAGGACTGTTAGATTCGGGAACGATCATTTTGGAGCAATTATGGGTTATGGTGATTATGTAGTTGGCAAAAGTGTAATCTCCGGGTATATTATGTGGAAGGTCTTGGTCATAATTTGTTCTCTGTTGGTCAATTTTGTGATTCTGATCTAGAAGTGGCCTTTAGAAAACATACTTGCTTCGTTAGAGAACTTGATGGTGTGGAATTATTAAGAGGTACTCGTGGTTCTAACCTATACACCATCTCTATCGAAGACATGATGAAGTCTTCTCCAATCTGCTTGCTGTCAAAGGCATCTAAAACAAAGTCATGGTTATGGCATCGTCGTCTCAATCACTTGAACTTCGACACCATTAATAACCTTTCCGAAAGGATCTTGTCGAGGCTTACCCAGATTAAAATATGAAAAAGATCATCTTTGTTCAAACTTACCAATTGGGTAAAAGCACGAAATATGCCCACAAACCAAAACCCAAAAACTCAGTAATGGAAGTTCTTCATACCCTTCTTATGGATCTGTGCAGACCAATGAGAGTGCAAACAATAAATGGGAAGAAATACATTCTAGTAGTTGTTGATGACTACTCTCAATTTACTTGGGTAAAGTTTTTAAGGACAAAGGATGAAACTCCTGATGTCATCATCAAACTAATCAAACAGCTTCAGGTTCGACTCAACAATACCGTTAGAATTGTTCGAACAGACAATGGCACAGAGTTTGTTAACAAAGACTTAATTCAATTTTATGAAAGTGTTGGGATCAGTCATCAAAGAAGTGTTCCACGAACTCCTCAATAGAACGGTGTAGTTGAAAGACGAAATCGAACTCTTGTGGAAGCCGCAAGAACAATGCTAATTTATTCAAAGGTTCCAATGTTTCTATGGGCTGAAGCCATTGCCACTGCTTGTTACACCCAAAATCGTTCCCTTATTCATACCTCTCATGGAAAAACTCCATATGAACTTGTCCATAAACGAAAACCTAATTTATCCTATCTTCGTGTGTTTCGTGCTTTGTGTTATCCAACAAATGATGGTCAAGATTTAGGTAAATTAAGAGCTAAGGCGGACATTGGAGTTTTTGTTGGTTATGCACCAAACAAGAAGGGTTACCGAATCTACAACAAGAGAACTCGAAATATCATGGAAACAATTCACGTTACGTTCGATGAGCTGACCGGTCAAATGGCTCCAGGACAAACCAGTTCTGGACCCGCATCTCAACTTTCATCAAGTAGTCCTATCAGTTCTACTCTCGTTTCAAATCTCTCACCAAAGAACTCCTTATGTACCACCATCAGAAGATGATTTAAAGAAATTGTTTGATCCAATGTTTGATGAACACTATGAGCCAAATGCTAATGAAATGTCAAATCCATCATCGAGGTCGCTCCTATCCCTGTCATTGAAGTCAACCCTTCTGTTTCAATATCATTAAGCCAAGAAGCGCCTGCTGCTGATCACTCTGTCTCACCAATAAATCATCAATCATCGAATGTACATCATGGAATTTTTTCTGGCATCAATGATGAAGTGAATCACTTTGCTACTCCTGAAGATGTACCATTTGAAAACATATTTGCTCCTGAATCATCATCAGAACCATCTTCATCGGGAGAAATCGACTCTGCTTCAGCCTCAACAACACCACATGAACACCTCAGAAAATGGACACATGATCATCCATTGGACAACATCATTGGAAACCCCTCTCGTCCAGTATCCACACGGAAACAACTTGCAACCGATGCCTTATGGTGCTTCTTCAACTCCGTACTCTCTAAGATCGAACCAAAAGATGTTAAAACTTCCATGAATGAAGACATCTGGTTCAATGCCATGCAAGAAGAAATTCATGAGTTTGATCGACTTGATGTATGGGAATTAGTACCCGCTCTAGATTGTGCTATGATCATTGCTCTAAAATGGATCTTCAAAGTGAAACTTGATGAGCATGGTGATGTTTTAAAGAACAAGGCTCGATTGGTTGCAAAAGGATATCGTCAAGAGGAGGGTATTGACTTTGAAGAATCATTTGCTCCTGTTGCTCGTATCGAGGCAATCAGACTTCTTGGCTAATGCTGCAAGTAATAACATGGTAGTCTATCAAATGGATGTTAAGACGGCGTTTCTTAACGGAGATCTTAAAGAAGTCGAATACGTCAGCCAACCTGAAGGCTTTGTGAATCCAGAGCATCCTACTCACGTCTATCCTTTGAAGAGGGCTCTTTACGGTTTAAAGCAAGCTCCAAGGGCGCATGGTATTATACGCTATCAAAGTTTCTTCTATCTATTGGATTCAGCAAAGGAGCAGTTGATCCGATATTGTTCACCAGGAAGTCAGGCAAACATTTAATTCACGTTCAAATATATGTTGATGATATTATCTTTGCCTCGACTGACCCCAATGAGTGTGACCGTTTTTCTAATGAAATGGGTTCTAAATTTCAAATGTCAATGATGGGACAAATGTCATTTTTCTTAGGATCACAAATTTCACAAAGTCCCGGAGGCATTTTTATAAATCAATCTAAATATGCAAATGAGATTTTAAAGAAATTTGGATTTGATTCTAGTGACCTGTTGACACTCCCATGATAGAGCGTACTAAACTAGATGAGGACCACTCAGGGATCATGATAGACCAAACAAAATATTGTAGTATGATTGGATCCTTGATGTACCTCACAGCTAGTAGACCAGACATCTTGTTCGCTGTTTGCATGTGTGCTAGATATCAGGCTAAGCCTACCAAAAGCACCTTGAAGCGGTTAAACGGGTCTTTGGTATCTCCAAGGAACCATCAATATGGGACTTTGGTACCCGAAGGACACCGGTATGTCACCGACCCTATGCAGATGCCGATCATGCAGGATGTCAAGATACTAGTCGGCACGCCCGAGGTGCTCGGTTTTTGGATGATAAGCTTGTGAGCTGGTCTTCAAAGAAGCAAATGAGTACTTCTATTTCCTCTACAGAGGCTGAATACATAGCCATGTCATCTTGTTGTGCTCAAATCCTTTGGATGAGATCCCAATTATCGGACTATGGCTTTGAATTCAACAAAATCCCTCTGTACTGTGATAATAAAAGTGCTATTGCTCTCTCATGCAACAACGTACAACACTCAAGAGCAAATCACATCGACATACGACATCATTTCATCAGGGAGCAAATAGAAAACGGTGTGGTGGAACTTTATTTTGTAAGGACCAATACCGGTTAGCGACATCTTCACCAAAGCCCTCCCTAGAGAACGTTTTGAGTTTATCCTTCCACGACTTGGTCTTAAGAGCCTACAACCGGAAACACTCAAACGTCTTCAAGAGGAAGAAGAGGAGTAAAAGGTTTTCCTTCATCTATCTCTTGTAAATATCTTTTCGAAAAGCAAAATACAAAATTACAAAACCTTCAAAAAGCAAAGAGAAAAATATAAAATTTTCAAAAACCCATAAAAAATTAGAAAATCTTGAAAAATTCCAAAAAATTATTGTTATTTTGTCAGGTTTTTCTTTGTTTGATATCATCTACGGACTTTGTGTTGACTTTCAAAGAATGTCACGGGTCTTTGGATGTTCTTCGAATATACATAAGATCGTTTCATAAAAAAATAAAAATAAATAAATAAAAATTGGGAGAAAGAGAAACTATGGTTTATTGTCATTTCAGGCAGTAACCCGCTCTTCAATGAAAGAACAGAGCTATGCTTTATCTTGGTTTTCAAATATCATGCTCTGATTCTATAAACAATTACTTACTATCTAATGAAAACTAATTGCTTTGAAAAATAACTCGGACTCTATTTTTGAAAATCATTTGGACTTAACGTTTGTCAAAATATTTATCTCTCAATCAACAACTTATGTCATTGATTGAGAGGGAGAATGATTTCAATTAAATCAAAAGGTTATTTGTCATACAATTGTTTTCAAAAGATAATCATGCATGTTTAATCAATGGAGTTTAAAGTCTCAAAATCCGATCATTATCAGTTAAAACGTTTTCATAATCAAGTCACAATTCTCCTTAAAAGCTTTCAAAATCAATTTAAATCTACAGATATCACAAATCTCAAATGATTTGATAATTGTGATCGGGGGAGAATTTGTGATTTAAATTGGATTTTAACTGATAATTCGGTAATGGTTTTATACGGAAGTACAAGCTTTCCTTCCCACATGTGCCAAACGATTTCAAAAGCTGCTAGAAATGTGATTTGAAATGTGATCAATTTATTTCAATGTGCAGTCTTTTCCTAATATGTGCAAAACATTTTCAAATATCTATGCACATATTGAGGGGGAGCAACTATTTTGAAAACCACATTCTTTATATAACTACTCTTAGATGCAAGCCAACCCCTCAAAGATGAAAATTATTTCTATTACAAAATGATGCGTGATGCACATGTTGAGGGGAGCTCTTGTTCTAAATATATCAAAAACAATTCAGGTACAAAATGCTTTGATAATATATCACAAGTATCTGGATTGGTTTTCAATTGGTTCCAATGGCAGATGAACAATACCAAATAGACCGACCAAATTTACGTTATGTATGGTGATATAAGGAAGATAAGGTTAGGTATTAGTTCCCATGATCCGCCAGAACCGGAGGGATCTACCCAGGGACAATCCACTAGATAGTGTAGAAGTCCTTAGGTTTGATGAAAAAAAGGAGAAAAGTGAGAAATGGGAAGAGTGCGGACTGAGACTGAGCTAGTACTGGAATAAACCCAACAAGGTTCTGGTTATGAAGTCTTGGTAAGCACTGAAGGGGTTGAAGAATGAAAAAGAAATGAAATGAGAAAAGGGTGAAAATAAATAGCCCTCCATTTATTCAACCTTAGGGCAGAAACCGGGTTCAATTCATATGCTACTGGTGGTTACCAAGGTAACATCGGTATTGAAGACAAGACGTCATGGACCCAGTGACGCACTGCACTACAACTTCCCAAGCTACTCAAGTTCCTCTTAAAATGACTTGTTTCACTCTCACGGGGAACCGGCATTATCTATCAACTTTCTCTTAGAGTTTGTTGATATTGAAGAAGGAGACCCTCTCCCTAGTCTCCGGCATAGGATCCAAATATGCACAATTGAGTCTAGAGCCACGCGATCATCTATAAATCTCATTAGGACACTTTCAATGAAGACTCTCTGTTTCACACAATGTGGAAAGAGAGATTATATCTTGAGTCCTATGCATTATCCTTGTGGTATTGCCAGAACATCTGAGTGATATGCAAAAATATTCACAATGAAGATGGAAAGCCTTCTGGAGCCAACATCAAACAAGCTCCTGGTGGGTGGCATGTGAGATTTATCCAATAGATCAACCATGTGACAACTGAACATAAACAATGGGGCGATTCAATCTTTTGAATCAATCCTGGTTCAGGTTATGGATTGACGGATACCTTTGAAAAACCGGTCGTTGTGCTTAAAAACTCTTTTCTCTAGCACATCGACTGTGTACTAATATTTCAAAATAAAAGGTGTTTATGATTGATAATTAATTTTCATTAAAACCTTCGTTGTATTGCAAAAACAATTTCTATTGAGTGATACTCGATTGTTTTTTTCAAATATCTTTTTATCAATCAGTGAATCTCAATTCTCTGGTTCACTCACTCCGTGTTGTATTCTTTGAGACGTTCCGGTTTGAGAACAGCTAGAGCAGCTGCGAAACCCTGTCAAGGAGATTCTTCGGAATTATACCGATCACATGCATACTTGTATCGATCAACGGGGAACCATGAGCCGTGTACCTCAATTCAACGAAAGTGATCAAAGACACTTTCGTGCGCTTTATTGCTAACTGTTGTATGCAGTACGCCGACGCTTTGCAAATGATCGAATGAAGCGATCAATCCATAGCCGCATGCTCACACAACACATTCATTTCTAAAGAAATCATGATTAAGTGCATCAATGACTCGATATTTTCACTTCATGCTTACGCTACTGCTGCCAATATCATGAATCAACGAAAGCTTCCGCTACTCTGATGAGAAGAAATCATGATCCGGAATGTGAGCATGTCGGTCCAAATGTCACAACATCACATAATACCAACACCACAATGGATGAGTCAGAGATTTATGATTGCGGATGATCTCAAAGCTGGCTCAAAACTCATTATCACGTGGATCAGATAAAGACCTCTATTTGGATTAACCAAACATGCAATAATGAAGAATCGATGACTACGAGCTTCAGAGCAAAGTACAACATCAAGAATGCAAGAACAATTTATAATGTAATATCTGTTTGTATTCAATGTGTGTTTGAGGTGACCTTCCTTAGGGGGAGATTGTTAGGATTTAGTAAATCCAGTTATTAAAGAGTCGGTCACCTCAAGTATATGTAATCGTTAGAAAGCTCGTAATCGTAGATTATTATAAGTTAAGTAGTATTTAGTTTGTAACACCGTGGAGGACGGATGGGTCTTTACCCACTGTATGCCTGATCCACAGCCCGTAGGTGGCGATTTTTGTAAGAACTATAAATACTCTCTACCTCCCAAGGTAGAGAGTTAGAGCTCATAATAAGATTTTTCTTTCTCTCACTAAAGTTCCCAACCTCTAACTTTCTCTCTCTAAAACCATATTATACGCCTACTTGTGGTTATGATCTAGTGTGTTTGTGAAATCCTATATGTTACAATACGTGTTGGGTAAGCCTTCAAGTGCAAACGTAACAATATCGTCATTACTAAGAGGAGAACCAAGACCATGCAAAACCAATGCAATTGATTCAATTTTCTGAAAGTACGCATCAATTGTTAAGTCCCCAAGCTTTAAATTACATAACTCCGCCTTCAAAGCCATAGCTCGAGGGCGTTTATTGTCTTGAAAAATCCCATTCAAGACACACCCACGCCTCTTTAGCAGATTTAGGGTTAAGAACAACCAACCATTTTTGAAGATTCGAGGCAAGTGTAGAAAAGATCCAAAACCTAATAATGAAATCAACTTTGAACCATTCCGCATCCTTAGTCGGGGGTGGCGGAGGTGTAGAAGAGGATGACGCGAGTGGATCAACAAGATGATTCAAGATGCCATAGCCATGACATAGATGAGAAAAATAATACACCCATGAGGAGTAATTCATCTCATCAATATCAAGTTTGATGGGAACAAATGTGGTTAGGTGATTCATAGCCATAAGTTTATCCGATAACGTGAGAACCGGTAGAGGAAGAAAGGGATCAGTAGTCATGATGATGTGTTAAACAAACTGCCGACAATAGCAAACTTGGTCAAGAAAAAAACAAAATAGTGGTCAACAACTTTGGGCTAATAGAATCTTTAAACGCTAACTTTGGTCGAGACACTTATTCGATAAGCAGAGACACATAAGCTACTAATTAAAACCAATGATCATTGATCTTTGTTATTAACCAATCAAGTCTTAGCAAACTGTCGACAAGAAACAAAATCAACGATAGAAACACAAAACAATGAATCGACAATAGCAACTGTTGGTCGAGAAACCTTGAACGACAAACAAAAACACAGAACTTGGTCGACAACTCTTGGCCGACAAACAAACGGAACCGTCGACAACTCTTTGATCGACAAACAGAAAAACGAAAAAAAAATTAGGATTTAGTGGATCGAAGGTTAGGCTTTGATACCTTGTAAGTTTGTGTATATTGAATGAATAGTAATGTTTGGTACATCAAGATTATATAGGATATATAACGTGCCTAATATGTTGGAAAATTTAGTGCACTTTTGGGATTAGTTCACACCTGGTTTTGGGTTAGGAGGTACGGAGTGTACACCCATGAGGTCCCTGAACACCCTGACTCATATAGTGGTTTGTACTGGTAGTGCTAAGTTAGTACTGATAGTACTAAGTTAGTACTAATAGCCAGTGTTAGTACTGATAGTGCTAAGTTTGTACTGACAGTGGATTGGTTCCTACTAGCAGTGGATTGGTTCCTACTGGCAGTGGATTGGTTTCCACTGGTAGTGTATTGGTTCCAAATGCTAGTGTAAAGGTTCCCACTGGTAGTGTTGCAGTGAATATTTGTAATAGCTTTCACTCATTCAAGTGACTGTTATGACTGCTTTATGACCACGTTTAATTGGTCATGTAACCACTATTCCTATAATAATGGAGGTTTATTATGAGTGATTAATTGGCCGTTAATCATTTATGATGTCCATTGACTAGGAGTGAGTATTCTCTACTATAAATAGAGAAGGATTCATCAGCTGAGATACACTGAGAAATACACTGAATCATACTGATATCAGCAGAAACAAACACAAAGCTAAACACTTATAAGCGCAAGGGTTATTGAATTGTGCCTAATTCTATAACTACATTTGGTCTTATCCCAAGTAGATATTCGTGTAACCCAGGCATTAGGGTCGAATAGTTTACTTTGGAAAGTGATCACACGATTCCAAGTGATATCCGGTAACCACCTAGTGGTATTTTCATTTGCTACTGATTGTCTTAACCCTGTTATGGGAACTTACCACCAACAATCAAAGTAAACTATTTGTGATAATCAATGGCTGCTGCTGCAATGAAACACATGGCTTCAAACTTTGCCAAGCTTGATAAGTTTGAAGGGGTGGACTTTAGGAGGTGGCAGAAGAAGATGCACTTCTTGCTTTCAAGCATGAGTGTGGTGTATGTGCTAACCACTCCTATTCCTGATGATGGGGATGATGCTACTGTGGAGCAGATCAGGAGGAGGAGCAAATGGGAAAATGATGACTACATTTGCAGAGGTCTAATTCTTAATGGTATGTCTGATTCTCTATTTGACATTTATCAAAACTTTGAATCTTCCAAAGAACTGTGGGATTCCTTGGATGCCAAATATATGGCTGAGGATGCATCAAGTAAAAAGTTCCTTGTTAGTAATTTCACAAATTATAAAATGACTGATTCAAGACCAGTTATGGAACAATACAATGAACTTCTTGGTATACTTGGAAGGTTTACACAACACAATATGCACATGGATGAGGCTATTTCAGTCTCTTGTGTCATTGACAAACTCCCTCCTTCTTGGAAAGATTTCAAGCATACCTTGAAACATAAAAAGGAGGAGTTAACTCTGGTTGAGTTGGGCAGTCATCTGCGCATTGAGGAATCTCTCAAGGTGCAGGATAATGACAAGCCAAAGAGTAGCAATGCTACTGGTGCATCTGTTGTCAATATGGTGGAGCATAACAACTCCACCAGGTACAATGACAACAAAGGAAAACGCAAATATCATGACAACACAAGGGCAGATCCTAACAAGAAGGCAACACCTACTTGTTAGAAATGTGGCAAATCTGGTCACATTAAAAGGGATTGCAAGGGTGTTAAGGTTGGTGGTAATTCTAATGGATAAGGCACTAATGGTTCAGGGAGTGGTGGTTCAGCTAACTCACTGAAAGGTCAGAATATGTTTAATAAGTCTTTTTAGATTTATTATGTTACATATGTATCTGAATCTTATTATGTGCAGGATGATGATGTTGCGTGGTGGGTTGACTCTGGCGCAACAGTTCATGTGTGTAAATATAGAAGCTGGTTCAAGACTTATGAGTCACTGAATGATGGTTCTATTCTTCACATGGGAAATGAGTCAACGACCTTGGTGCATGGTCGTGGTTGTGTAGATCTTAAATTTAGTTCTGGAAAGATTGTAACTTTGTTTAATGTTATTCATGTTCCTGATATAAAGAAGAACTTGGTTTCAAGTAGTGTTTTGAATAATCATGGATATAAACAAGTTATTGAATCTGATAAATTTGTTCTTTCTAAGAATGGTGTGTTTATTGGTTTTGGCTATTTGTGTAACCAAATGTTCAGACTTAATATTGTCACTGATAGTGATAATTCAGCCTTTGTGACCACCTCTGACCAGACTGACTCTACCCTATGGCATGCTAGACTTGGCCATGTACACTATAAAAGGATGCAAGATATGTCTAAGGATGGGTTAATCCCAGCATTTGACATGGACACTGAAAAGTGTAAAACTTACATGTTGACCAAGATAACCAAGAAACCTTTCCAGGGTGTTAAGCGTGAGACTAAGCTCTTGGAGCTAATACACAGTGACCTGTGTGATTTGCATGCCACTCCATCTTTGGGGAATAAGAAGTACTTTGTGACATTTATTGATGATGCTTCTAGGTTTTGTTATGTCTATTTGTTACATTCCAAGGATGAAACATTAGATAAATTCAAAGTGTTTAAAACTGAAGTTGAATTACAACTTGGGTCTTTGATTAAAAGATTAAGGACTGATAGGGGAGGTGAGTACATGGATACTCTGTATTTTCAGTCTGTTGGTATAATCCATGAAATGACTGCCCCTTATACTCCTCAGCAAAATGGTATTTCTGAAAGGAAAAACAGGTGTTGAAGGAGATGGTTAATTCCATGTTGTCATATTCAAGACTGAGTCAAGGGTTCTGGGGTGAAGCTATATTAACAGCTTGCTATTTATTAAATAGGGTTCCCAACAAAAGGAACAAGGTTACCCCTTATGAACTCTGGACTAAAAGGAAACCCAACCTGAACTATCTCAGGGTTTGGGGTTGTAGGGCTATTGTAAGACTCCTTGATCCAAAGTTGAAAACTTTGGGTGAAAGAGGCATTGATTGCATCTTTGTTGGATATGCTGAGCATTCCAAGGCTTTTAGGTTCTATGTTATTGAACCTAATGAATATGTTTCAATTAACTCCATAATTGAATAAAGGGATGCAAACTTTGATGAGAATAGATTCTCATCAGTCCCTAAACCAAGTCAGAGGATTCCTAATGGAACTCATGACACTGGTGTATCAGAGATCCACGATGAAGAACCATAGAGGTCCCTGATGAGGTTATGGTTCAACAACCTGAACCTATGCTCAGAAAGAGCAAAAGGGTCAGGAATCTAAAGTCATTTGGACCTGAGTTTCAATTATACTTAGTTGAAGGAACAAGGAATGAGGTCTCTGACCAATACTCCTATTGCTTCATTGTTGAGGATGATCCCAAGACATTTGAAGAAGCAATGAAGCCCCAGGATATTGCTTTCTGGAAAGAAGCAATAAATGATGAGATGGATTCCATCATGGGCAACAACACTTGGGTGTTGGTTGATCTACCACCTGGTTGCAAACCTCTAAGTTGCAAATGGATTTTCAAAAGGAAAATGAAGGTAGATGGAACTATTGAAAAGTTCAAGGCTAGACTAGTCATTCAAGGCTTTAAAAAAAAGTCAGGGATAGACTATTTTGATACTGATGCCCCTGTGGCTCGTATCAGTACCATAAGACTGCTGATTGCTTTGGCATCTATTCACAATCTGATCATTCATCAGATGGATTTGAAAACAACTTTCTTGAATGGTGAATTGGATGAGGAGGTTTATATGAACCAACCTCAGGGCTTCATCTTGCCTGGAAATGAAAACAAGGTGTGTAACTGATTAAGTCTCTTTATGGACTTAAGCAGGCACCTAAGCAATGGCATCAAAAATTTGATGAAGTGGTTTTGTCTAGTGGTTATGTTCTTAACCAAGTTGACAAATGTGTATATAGCAAATTTGATGAATCTGGTAAAAGAGTCATCATTTGTCTATATGTTGATGACATGTTGATCTTTGGCACTGACCAAAATCAGGTTGACTTGACAAAGGAATTTTTGTCATCAAGGTTCTCCATGAAGGACTTGGGGGAGGCTGATGTTATCCTTGGTATAAGGATTAAACATGAAAGTAAAAGAATTTCTATCTCTCAGTCTCATTGTATTGAGAAGGTGTTGAGGAAATTCAATTACTTTGATTGTACTCCAGTGAGTACACCTATGGATACTTGTGAGAAGCTGATGCCTAATAATGGCAAAGCTGTATCTCAACTTGAGTATTCTAGTGTAATTGGCTGCCTGATGTATGCCATGACTTGTACAAGACCTGATATTGCTTTTTCAGTGGGAAAATTGAGCAGGTATACTAGTAATCCTAGTGCTCATCACTGGCAAGCAGTTCAGAGGGTACTAAAGTATTTGAAGAGAACTATGGATTATAGTCTCTCATATACTGGCTATCCTTTAGTGTTGGAAGGATACACTGATGCAAGTTGGATCAGTAACACTGAAGACAATTCGTCTACCAGTGGCTGGGTATCCCTGCTTGGTGGAGGTGCAATTTCTTAGGCATCAAAGAAGCAAACTTGCATCATCAGTTCAACAATGGAATCTGAATTTGTGGCCTTAGCAGCTGCTGGTAAAGAAGCTGAATGGTTGAAAAACTTGCTTCTTGAGATTCCATTGTGGCCTAAACCTATAGCACCAATTTCTATCCGTTGTGATAGTGCAGCTACATTGGCTAAGGCTTATAGCCAGATGTACAATGGTAAGTCTAGACACTTAGGTGTCAGACATAGCATGATTCGTGAGCTTATCATGAATGTGGTGGTATCTATAGAGTTTGTTAGATCTCAACAAAATTTAGCTGATCACTTGACAAAGGGATTGGCTAGAGACTTGGTTATAAAGTCTGCTAAAGGGATGGGTTTAAGTCCAACTTAGTCACTGAATGCTAGGACACCCAACTCCCTCCTGAGGAAACTTAGGAGCTGAGTTCAATGTGGAAAGCTGAACATTCAGTGGACTGGAGCACATGTTTTATTTACATCCCAAGGTTGTGCTCGAAACCTGCTGAAAGGAGGATGAAGTCTTTACTTCTTAATGGTTAATTTTCTTTGAAAAAGTGCTTGGCAGGAGCATGAATAAAGATGAACCACCTATGTGAATGTTGAAGTTTTGCCGCTTCAGGGAGCTTTGTACTTTTGGCTCTTACAACATTCATGAATTTGGATATGGACACATGGCTTGTATAGTGTCAGGAGCTGTTAAGTGTTTGGAAACTTGTGTGTATTTTATCTTCAGGTATTCAAATGGGTTGAAGGGTTCAATTCTTAGAACACCCTGATTCTCGAATATTTGAACGTGTAATTTACTAAGATGAAAATTCAATCCTCAAGATATTTTTGTTTATGCACATGTTTTGTTTAATGTTTGTTTTTGTTGAAAAGGGAGTGAACTAAATTTGGGGAGGATTGTTGGAAAATTTAGTGCACTTTTGGGATTAGTTCACACCTGGTTTTGGGTTAGGAGGTACGGAGTGTACACCCATGAGGTCCCTGAACACCCTGACTCATATAGTGGTTTGTACTGGTAGTGCTAAGTTAGTACTGATAGTACTAAGTTAGTACTAATAGCCAGTGTTAGTACTGATAGTGCTAAGTTTGTACTGACAGTGGATTGGTTCCTACTAGCAGTGGATTGGTTCCTACTGGCAGTGGATTGGTTTCCACTGGTAGTGTATTGGTTCCTGCTGCTAGTGTAAAGGTTCCCACTGGTAGTGTTGCAGTGAATATTTGTAACAGCTTTCACTCATTCAAGTGACTGTTATGACTGCTTTATGACCACGTTTAATTGGTCATGTAACCACTATTCCTATAATAATGGAGGTTTATTATGAGTGATTAATTGGCCGTTAATCATTTATGATGTCCATTGCCTAGGAGTGAGTATTCTCTACTATAAATAGAGAAGGATTTCATCAGCTGAGATACACTGAGAAATACACTGAATCATACTGATATCAACAGAAACAAACACAAAGCTAAACACTTATAAGTGCAAGGGTTATTGAATTGTGCCTAATTCTATAACTACATTTGGTCTTATCCCAAGTAGATATTCGTGTAACCCAGGCATTAGGGTCGAATAGTTTACTTTGGAAAGTGATCACACGATTCTAAATGATATCCGGTAACCACCTAGTGGTATTTGCAGTTGCTACTGATTGTCTTAACCCTGTTCTGGGAACTTACCACCAACATAATATACAATGAGCCAAATAATAATAATAATAATAATAATAATAATAATAGTCTAACAAAAGTAACTACGACATGAAAGGTTGTTTACAAGATAGTGGCAACACAAATATAATAGGGGTCATCTAAATACACCAACATGATAAGCCAATCATTGACTTTTTTATAAAATAATTATAGGGACATGATTACTTTCATTAATGTACATTAATTAATATCCATGTCAAAACCTTGTGCGTGTACGAGTATTATACATTAATAACTTAGATCGTACCAAATCATATGAAATCCCTATGCATTCGCAGTTTTCCGTAACTTTTGTACGTATTCTAATCATAGCTTTCGAAAGAGATGGCAAACGGGTTGGGCATGCTCTAAAATGGGTTTGTTTTTACATACGGACATAAGTGGACTGCCTAAGTTAGGAACTATTAATATACTACCGACATGAAAGTGTATCTAACTTGGCACCTTTTTTAGTTTAGTGTAGCATACTATTTTTTTAGTTACATGACTTTTAAATTTACTTAGTTATGTGTGCCGGGTGACTAGTTGTGTGTACTATTTGATCATTTTTATGTAGTTTCACGTACTTAACTTTTGAGTATATCCGTCAAATAGTACATACAACTGATTATCCGGTACAAAAAAAAACTAAGTAAATTTAAAAGTTGAGTAAATAGAACTACATTAAAAAAAATAGTTGATTACACAAAATGACAAAAGTGACAACTTATATGTACATTTTTATGTAATTATCCTAAAAATAAACTTATATATTATGTCACACAAGTATGTAATAATACATAAGGTTAAGTGTACATTTCTTGATTTTTATTTTGTATAAAAAAAAGGGCTAATAACCTATTAAAACATCATACTTGTCACAAAAAGCAGTTCGACGTATCAAACAAAAAAAATAGCTCTTTTGGCTATTTGACCCAACTATGTTGTCCTTTATATGCATTTTACCACTTACCAAACAAGTACCAGGTAAATTATACATTTTGAAAATATTTTTTTTATGCCATGTCATTATATAAATACACATCACATTAATAAATCTCAAATCCAAACACCATCTTCTCTTCCATCCTTGTCTTCACCAATTTCAGCCACCACCAAGCACCACTTGCCACCATCTCCACCACACTCACCTCCATCATTTCTTGTCACCCAGACCTTTAATTTAACAGCCGTTCCTCGTGACTCAGTCCTGTCACCCAGACCTTTAATTTAACACGCCGTTCCTCGTGACTCAGTCCTTTCACCCAGACCTTTAATTTAACACGCACCGCAACCTTTGTTCTTACTTTACACAATCCTTTGTTCTTACTTCTTCCTCGTATATCCATATTCATCATTTACAGTATCAAACAAATAAATTTTGTTCACCCGAAACATTCTTCTTTAAAATACAGAGATCCCACAAAACTTGAAGGAGAAATTCGTACCTTATGTTGAGTAAATTACAGAACCCTTTGTAATCTCTTCTTCAAACCCCCTAGTTATCTAATCATTTCCACATTAATTCAAGTCATTAAACAAAAAAAGCCAAAGCAAATAACAACCATTGTTGTTCATCTTCTAACTTCTTGACCACCAAATAAAACTTATATATCGGTTCAAACAAAAATAAGCACCCACTGAAAAACCCAGATCTGAACATACACCTAAAACTCAAGTTTAAGACCTATTCATAAGCTCGAAAACTTGAGATGTGACCAAAACTAGTGTTCCAGATGTTTGGTGGCGGCGGCTTACCGTAGATCCGCTATGGAAAATCTGGTAGTTATGGGGTGTTGTTGGAGGTTACACAAAGGATAACGTTTACTTTTTTGGTTCTTTATTCATTTGGGATAATGGTGGTGGAAAAATGATATAGGTGGAAAAATTCTTATAACCGGCTGTAGGTGGAAATATGCATAAATGGTTGGTGGAAACACAGATAAATTATTGATATGCATAATGGTAGGTGGAAAAATGGTATGTGGAAAAATGACGTGGCCAAGAAACCGGGTACGTGGCATAAACCGGCTGGGGAAGGTAAATGATGCATATAAAGGACAAAATAGTCGGGTCAAATAGCCAAAATGGCTATTTTTTTTGTTTGATACGTCGAACTGCTTTTTGTGACAAGTATGATGCTTTAATAGGTTATTAACCCTAAAAAAAAACCTTAAAAGTTACGTATTAGTACATCTATACAATAATTTTTGTTACTACTAGATCTGTGGTTGTGAAACTAGAATTTTAGAAATGTGTTTTCTGGTGGTTTGAATATGTGGGTCCCACTTCATTAATTATCTTGTTGGAGAATATGAGCAAGAATATTATCAAAGTTTAAAAAATACGGCTGACAATAAAATATACGATTTCCAATGCATTGACCGTTTGATCAAATGAAATTTTGGTGAGTTTAGTAGTACCCATACAATAAAGTACGTACAACAAGTAACATGCATCTAGGACAGTCAAACAGACAACTACCGACAGTTTATAGTTTCAAACATTCACAAGGAGAACATGTTTTTGTGATAAATGAAAGCTAGGCGTATTTACTTGATCACTAAATAAACTTGTTAGCATTAAAAAAGTGATAGATCATTCTATGACTAGGAACCATAATATGTAATAGTTTAGTTAATGGACTATGGACTTGGTAACCTAATAGATTATAGGTTAAGTATGTAAAACTTGTAACTATGTCCATGGGAAGCCTTGTAACAAAAGTCTCGTTTTTTTTCTTGTTTTTGGTACTTTGATCATTAAAGCTTTTAGTTTTTATGGTCTAATAAGTGTTTACGATAAGCTCGGATCAAGATTCGAACTCCAAATCTTCAAATTTGTGACTTTTGTTACTTTAGATCTACACGAGTTCATCTTGGTTTGTAATCAAAAACTAGTACTTTTAAGCTGTTTAGCTTGAAAAAATTACATTTTTATGCTTTTAGAGATCATAGTTTGTGTTTGTACAAAAATCTTGGATCTAAACGTAAAAAGATGGATTTTTAAGTTGATTTAAGTGTTGCATTTTTCAATCAGATTTGGCGAGATAACTTTTTGATTTTGGCGAGATAAGTTGGTCACAAAGAGCCAAAAAGTACTGTGTAATGTTCCTAGTATTTCGAATCTGAAACAGTTTGGCGAGATTTTAGTTTTGGCGAAATTTCAATTTTGGCGAGATAACTTTGGTTTTGGCGAGATAGTATTTGGCGAAATAGTGTTTGACGAAACAGATTTGGCGAGATGGTTACTTTGAACTATTTGGCGAGATAACATATAAACCTATTTGGCGAGAGTCCCAAGGTATTTTTTAGAGAGCGAGATAACATATATACCAAATTTGTTATTTAAAAGAATAGGAAGTATTTCTATTATTGTGTTTTTTCTCGATTACATTGATACATTGTTGTGGGTATCGGGTGTTCTAACTTATGTTGAAGTCTGTCATGTTGTTTCGCTATTGTTATTAGCCGGTTTATCTGCCTACTGGATGAGAGATGGATCACAATCATGGTTCTAAAAGGCTCACAAAGTTGTGAGGCTTGGTCATGCCCCCACGCTGTCTTATGCTACATCTTTTTGTAAACTCGATATATATGAAATATGATATAAATATATAAATATTTTCATATTTTGTGCCGCCTTATATCACGCCTTATAAACGCAAAAGTTTCGCCTTAGTCGCAAAGGCGTGAGACTTAATCATGCCGCCACGCCACGCCCCGCGCTATTTATAACCTTGATCACAATATAGGCAATCTATCTTTCCTCATGATGACGATGTTATAATTTTTATTATATTAAACATAATAATGACTTTGAGAAGGGGCTGGTTATTCGTACCTTTTAAATGGATTTAGATACCGTTTTTTGTTTTTTTTTTTAATTTAGTTTTTATTATAAATTACGGAACTGAAAGTACGAAACAAAAAAATATGAAGCTTGATAAGTCAAAAATATTAAAAGACGAAAAATACGGAACAGAAAACCTTAAAAAAAATTGTCTTATATTGTTAAAAGAGTGAGTTAAAGTGAATTATAGGGTGTCACAATCCACTAGAGGTACCAATAACACAACCGTTTTGTTGAAAATGGTGAACACACACATTACACACAGTGGAAACACACACAAGAACAGTGAATAACATAATTCTGTTATTATTCTTGATGAAATGAAATGAAGTTTAGAATGTGTTTATATAGAAGCTCAAATGACTAATACCAGAGAAGAAACAAGTTGACTACTTAGACTTTTACAAAGTTACAATTCTAGTCCTTCTACTTCTGAACATATACCACTATCACCCTTCACCTCTTTTACTTTTACACGTTTTGAGAGTAATTAATCCGTCGTATCTAGCTCTTATGGAGTTGATTTGATTAAATAGTCGACTATAAGAGTGTTGTTTATAGCTTCAGGATTGTACTTAGAGCGAATTGTATAATAACGTAGGGCAAGCGTTAACGGGTAACGCCCCTACGTTATTGCTCGTTACCCACACCAAATGCAGTGTTAAAGTTGCGTTAATCATGGCATGTTAGCATGCTAAACGTGCGCCAAGGTTAAAATTAAAAAAAAAATATATATATATATATATATATATATATATATATATATATATATATATTTTACCACCCCTTTTTAAACGGTTACTTTGAATTAAAAAAAAAATCAAAACCATATTTTTACCACTATAAATACCCGAATAAAACAACATTTTTTTCACACTTCCATAATTCAAATTCAAGTTTATATACTTCCTCTCACACTTCCATAATTAAAATTCAAGTTCATTCACAATGGATCCGAACCAAATTGATGAATTACTTCAGCAATGGTCAGACGTTGATGACGAAACTGACTTCGAATTTATGATGTCGCGTACGAGTATCAGCAACAGTTAGAACAAGAAGCATCTCAACCTCGCTTAACTCGTACCTATATATATCGTGAACGTGAGCTTGCAGAAGAACGTTTGCGTATTAAAGGTTGTAAGTATTCGAACCGTAATTTTCGTAGAAGATTTCATATGAGCCGGAAACTATTTTTGCAAATAGTCGAAGGTATTGAATCTTATACTTTCGAAAATATTCCAGATCATTTTAATTTCTTTAGCCAATCACCCGATTGTACGGGTCGAATGAGTTTAAGTGTTCTTATGAAGTGTACGTCTGACATACACCAATTGGTGTACAACACCTCACTCGATGCGTTTGATGAATACTTGCAAATGGGTGAGCATACTTCGCGTGATTGTCTTGATAATTTTAACAAATGCGTTATTGATTTGTTTATACCGGAGTATTTAAGAAAACCAACATGGGCCGACATTCAAAATATTTATCAACGACATGAAGAGTGTCATGGTTTTCTGGGAATGCATGGTAGCATTGATTGTTTGCACTGGGAATGGAGAAATTGTTCAGTGGCTTGGCAAGGGCAATTTGGTAGGGGTGATAAAAAATACCCAACAATTATGCTTGAAGCTGTTGCTTCTCAAGATTTATAGATTTAACATGCATTTTTTGGGATAGCAGGGACGAATAACAATATTAATGTTTTAGACAACTCTCCGTTATTCAACGACATTCTTGCTGACATTGCACCAAGAGCCCCTTATATGGTCAATGGAACTAGGTATGAACAGGGGTATTACTTGGCTGACGGAATTTACCCACAGTGGGCAACTTTCGTCAAATCATTCTCGTCAGCAACTGACGAAAAACATACTTACTTTAAAAGGAAACAAGAAAGTGCCCGAAAGGATGTTGAACGTGCTTTTAGTGTGCTTCAAGGACGTTGGGGTATAATACAACAACCGACACGTCAAATGGAAATTGTCAAGATACGTAGAATCATATATTCTTGCATTATTTTGCATAACATGATTTTAAAAGATAAAAAATTTGCATTACGTGACTATAACAAAATGTGGGTGGATCTGTCAGCACGTATGAGGCAACAAAGGTGGGTCGAAAGATGTGATACTCATCGTCGCAAGGCAAAAGAAATACGCGACCGAGAAACGCATACTCAACTCCAAATGGACCTTATGAAACATGTTTGGCATAACCATCTTGAACGACACCAACAAGAGAGCGACAACGATGAATAAGTATTTGCTATGTTTCGTTATTTTTTTTTTTTCGTTGTAATTTTTTGTTATTTTATATTTCGTATTGTGATATGTTTAAGAATTAATAATATGTTTTTTAATAAATGAAGTGTTTATTTTAGTTTAGGGGTTGAATTTGAAAATATTTGAGCTAAGGTTTAACCTTGGGAATGTTATGATAAGGGGTGTTTTTTTTTAAGTTACGGTGAAATGTTAAAGCTAATGTGACGCTGACGTAGTAAAATGTTAAAGGTTTAACCTTAGGTTGCCTAAGGCTCTTTATGGAATTACTACTAAATAGTATGAGGACAAAACTATGGCTAAATAAGCGATTTGGGCTACTGTGATATATTTAGATGATGAGAAAGCAATCGACTCTCGCTTCTTTGAACACCAAGACACATATCTGGAGAGAGCCGAAGCCTAAAATTCTGCACGAGTCGTCCATGCATCCTACCAATGATACTGAAGCTAGTTAATCATAATCTTTTACGAAACTGCAGTACCAAAACGCATATGCCATAGTCAACGTAATGTTTAGTAACAAGATATGACTCTAAACACGGCCTAAGAACACCGCTGTCAATTCATGGATACAAACAACTATTTAAATGAGAATATAAGCTTCATAACCATATAATAGGGGGAAAAAAATCATATTTCACCGTAGTAATCACCTCGTCTAAACAAAATCCAATCCAAAAAAAATTACATTATTTTTCTGTATAACCTTTCTATGTGACATCCAATTCAACACCTTAATACAATACTCCTCTTATACCAAACCTGGAGAACCAAAAGACGGAACAAGAAATTAAATTTAAAGCCGCTCGTTGTCTTTACACAATTTGAGTCGAGTAATCAGGTGCTCAGGTTTTACCAAATTTTAACTGATGAAAGACTAAAGGGAATTAAGCGCCTCCCTTCTGCTTAAGAGTGATTTTGTCTCCCAAGCTTAAAGCTATCCCCTGTGTTTTGCTTCTAATGCGAATATATCCACTTAGCTTACCGTCTCCTTGCTTCTCGATGCTTAAATTTACCAAAGCGTCCTCTCCAAAAACACTCTTTGCGTATAAGTTGGCAGCCAGGAACCCGCAATCACCTTCCAGTGCAGACCTGATGCACAAACATTTGAGTGTTAAATATTGATTATTGTAGGCTGAAGATAGTAAAGACAAAAGAACATGCTAACTGGTAAGGATAAATGACTTACGGTGCAGTGAGGCACTTCATGTTGGTGGATTTGATAATATGATCAAGGAATTCTTTCTCGTCTTGAATTACAGTGTTGACAGCAACCTGGTTTTCAAAATGGGTCAAATGGGTATACCTTTAACGCGTTCAACCCGCGTAACATAATTTTATTTCAAAACATATAAATAAGTACTCCGCATTATATATTTAATATAATACATTTGTTAAAAAAGCAAAAATTACTTGCGGGTCACAGGTACTAAGTCTAAAAATACCGTTACCCAACACATCTGACCCGCACATTTTTCAACCTCTAATATATTACTAGAAAACAGAATTAAGAGGAAGCATTACCTTATTTTCCCATTCAAACTCAGCCCACATAGTTCTGAAAGCCGCATCACTACAGACAGCTGGAGATATATAATCCATGATGTCAATATGGATATCATTGAGGACAATAACAGTACGTTCCATCACATTTGAAGTTTCAAAAACAATGTTTCCGAATATGACCCCAGTCTCGGTTGATGACACCTTAATGTTTGCTTTTATCTGCTTGCTTGATTCAGGGGCAAGAGTATAGTTCTGTGGACGTTCCACAAGTTTAAGGTCGCCCATTGTTGCCAGTTCCAAACACAGATTCTGAAGAGTTTCTTTGGTTCGGTTGATAACAGTTACATCAAGAACAATATCGTAGTGATTAACTGTAACATAGGCTTCAGCATACACTGGGTCACTAAATCCAGTCAGTTGAAGAATACGGTTCAGTTTATTTGCAGCATCTCCTTCTTTGACAAACTCTCCTGTGGCCCGTTTAAGATCATCTTGAACCTCATCCTCTAATTCCAACTGGCTCATGCCCTAGAGAGTTGACGAAATCAACCATGAACAAATAAGTGATTAAAACAGTAAAACATGAAACTGCAATAACAGAATAAGACTCGAGCATAAGTTTGTCAACAAACTTGAAAACCCGTGATTTACTCACTAAAGCCATTTAGCTATAAGGGTGTGCATAATTCACCTTAACCCAAAAACTCAACTAATATAATAAAAGTGGATCACCTACTTCAAGTAATCAAGGTTCCGGCACAAACAAACTTATGTTCAGGTAATGGTTCATTTTGGGTTAAGATATTTTTTTAAGGTCTGCCCATAAGCCGAACTAATTCATTAAAAATAAAAAACATATTAATTAAATTTTTAGAAAGGACTCTCAGCCTTTTTAATAAAATCTCCGATTCCCAAATACTCCGAAATCCCCAATACAGATTAAATATTTGTTAACCACGCACCAGAATCTGGTCAAATCCCGAGAAAGCACTTGGTAAATGCACCATCACTTCAAGTCAACTAGTAATAATGGAATATAAAGGTAGATACGAAGATAACGACTTTGACTTTCATAAATATTATCACTAAAATTTGATCATATCTAAAGAAGCAACCGCTATATAACATAAAGAAACAAAAAATTGCAACGATGATCTTACCTTCCTGCTCTTGAGATGGTAAAAGTCAATGAGATCGTCGGGTTGTGCATATGAAACCTGAGCCTTTGCTTTAAGTTCCTCTGTTTCCCTCAGTTGTTTATCAGCAAGCATTTGAACAAAACTTTCACGGCAAGACTGCAACCATATTTTCTTGACTTCTTCACTTGGATTACACAATAATCTTATGCAAAGGACGATTCGATCATTAGAGTCATTATCAATCGGGTGTGGAAGAAATGAAGATTGCCCAAGTTGGAGCATCGAAACAATGATCAGCAAAACTTGAGTCGATGCTTTATTAACTTCACTTTTTGATGGCTGAACCTCTGCTAAACGCAACACAAGTTTCGTCAACGTGCAAGCTACGACTGCCCCAAGGAAGAAATCACCAGTTAAAAGAAGAGATCTCAAGTTTCCGGAAGTCAAAGTTGTGTTGACCACAGTAGGAGGTGCGAACACGTTTTCAGAAGCTGCACTTTGAGTCGCATAAGTACCATCGGCAAGAATAGCTGGCCTCTTAGATGAAACAGTAATCGAGTTCGCTTGTTGAGATTTTTTCGAAGAATCATCACCGTCACCTTCTTCTGAAGCCTTGTAAAACGGCAAGTCTCCAAGACACTGCTTTATTGTCGAAATTCCACTTTCAACTTCCGATAGTGAAAGACAGTACTCACTAATGATCCAAAGAGCACATGAGCAAACACGTGCAGATCGTATTTGGTAAAAGGTGTCTAATAGCCTTGTTATGATTGAAACCCTCAACTTTGGATTCGTTTCAATTATTTCTCTCACGAAAACAGCTACATCCATAGCTGAAGCAACATTACTGTCACCCAAGAAATCCATTAACAAATGCACAACCGTGCTTGCAACTTCAGGAAACTTGATAGCGCAAGAATGAATTGCTTGGATGAGCATTTGGCGGTACTCTCCATCTTTCTCCAACTCCCCGCTTTGGGTTTTTACAACTTCTTTTTTCAACGTAAGCACAACTTCATTAATGTTCCGTGGAGTGATTAAATCGAGAACAATATCGAGTGTTTTTCTTCTGATATCATGATTAGGGCTTGACAGAGCCCTGAGTACATCCATTATCATATCGACCATAATCTCCATGTGAGAGATTTTGAGTTCATTCAAACGGTTGAGAATAATAAGTTTCACGTTGTTGTCACTTTGAGAGAGCAGCAGCTGGCAATAAGTGTTAGCCGCAGCCCTAATTGCAGTAGGAGCAGATGACAACGACACCAGTGTACCAGCACACTCGTAAATAACAGCAGCAGAAGGAACGTTTAATAACGATATAATGATCTTAATATACTTCCCTTTTTCCCCTTTGTTAGCTCTACACACTTTACGAATCAAATCCAACACAACCATTTGAAGCAATTCTCCCCATTCCGCCACTCGGTCAACATGGGTCAAAAGATAATTAACCGCACGGTCCTGCGCACAAGTGAAAAGCATGAGAAAGGCGTTTCTTTTGGCTGCTTGATCTGATTCGGTTGAAAGAACTTTCTCAATCATCTCCGGAGCATCGATTAGAAGCTGGTCACCTTGCGGAAGCTTGTAAATCGCCATTATAGCAAGTATAGCGTTCCTTCTTACGAACGGATGCCGATGTTCAAGGTTAGCCAGGATAGACGGAATTAAGGGCTCGATAATCTCGGTTTCATTCAGACGACAAAGGAACCTCAGAGTCACACCACGAATGTATTCATTCGGATGCTGAAGATTGTTTCTCAAATTTTGACAGATTAAGATCATTTCCGGCAAAATCTTTCCTTTCGAGTCGGTTTTGTCAATGATTTCTAGATAATCAAGGAGTAGCTTCTGCACAGTGTGATCCTCTGACGGGAGAACATAACGTACAATTGTGATAAAAAGTTGCGGGAGTGTTTCACCGTTAAGTAAAAGCATGACTGCAGTTTTCATGGCTTCAACCTTTGCAGCATCGTCATTCCCTTCAAGAGCTAGCTTGATTTCATTGGCGAGCGCAGGGGTTCCTTTGTCAAAGTGGACGAGTAGAGTGCATGTTTTCTCCATTCCTTCTGAAACAAATGACCGAACTTTTAATACTTACATCTAAATCAATCGATCTCTAGTGCAAAAAGACATCATTCATTAAAATTAAAACTGCAAACGAAAAGTGCTTCACACATCCTACATTGACAATCCTGCTTTAGTAACTATATCATATTTAGGAGGTGTTTAATTTAGCTTATCTAATGGGCTTATCAGCTTTTTGGAAGATGAAAAAGCCAATAAGCTCACTTTTTTCAGCTTATGAGCTCACCAACTTGATCTTATAGCAAAGCGATAAGCTAAAACACGTGGGCTTATAGGTTTTGTAAATCTCTATTAGCGAATAAGCTCGTCAAATAAGCTAATCCAAACATTCGTTAGTAAAATCAGATAAAAAAATGTGGGCTTATCGGCTTTTCTAAGTCCCAATAAGCAGGTATATGAGTCAAATAAGCTAATCCAAAAATCCCCTCAGGGTGTTTCGATTAGCTTATTTTTAGGCTTAAATGAAAGTGAAAAGCTGATAAGCGCACTTTTTTCGGCTTAGGAGCTTACTAACTTGAGCTTATGGCCTATTTAAGTCAATAATCTCAAATTCTAAGCTCATAAGCTGAAAAAAGTGGGCTTATGTGGTTTTCAAAAATCAAATAAGCTAATCCAAACACATGGCAGCCAGATAACAACATAGCTAAAGATCATAACTAGCACGCGACATAACAACATCACCATCAATAAATCTAACCAAATCAAAAACTTAAAAAATCTATTGTATTAATATGACTTGTCCAACTAAGGGGGTGTTTGGAATTGCTTATTATTTCTGATTAAAAATAAGTATATCTAGAAATTAAGTAATTCAACAAAAACACTACTACTACTAGATCAAGTCATTTCACAACAATGTTAAAAATCCAAACTTTTACAAACCCAAACAAGCTTAAATCATAAATGAGTCTTGAATATATAAATAACACATATTAACAAATTGAATTTACAAATCCTTCAGATCAGATCTACATTATAAACAAATTATAGTTACCTGAAGTGGAATTACGTTTCTGATTCAATTCAGATCTTCTTGTTTTAGTTTTGGGGGTTTGAAGATTGATATGGGGAAAAATAAATATAAAAATATTGTTAACGGTAGATCTATTTACGTTTATTTTCTGGATAATGTTATGATTTATTTGTTTGTACATTGTAATTATTATAAAACATCTATTTTATTTTAATAGCAATATACAATCTCAATAAACACAACATTATCTTTAATGTTTAAATGAACATTAGAGGATCCTTATCCTTATTTTCTGGACATTGATATGATACGAAGAGGAGGAGGGTGTTTGTATTAGTAGTGGATTTTATACCGGACACATGAGTAAAATGATCAATTGGAATGGATTAACGAGATTACGGTTGTGTCGGTACGCGTTGTGTCTAATTTTCACGTTTCACTTCAAATGTGCTCAGGAAAGTTCGTAAGTGGAAAACAGACGTAATTCCTCGCAAACTGAATATATGGAAAAATACGGGATGTTACAGTATGTATTACCATTCACCGTATACGGAACCTCCGGAGCAATATTGTAAATGAGGTCTTCAAATAAATTCGAATGATATAGAACAGTCGGGTCGTTATTTTCACCCGCTATACAAAAAAATACATGTCAAATCGACAATTCAGGTGGTGCAACTGCCTCAAGAATATTATCGGATATTTGTGATCCCCATTTGAATTGCCCTTTGTAAGAAGTCAGACAATTCCTTAATTCCCAATGCCTACAATCTATAATACCAACCATACCCGGGAACCCGTGATAAGTTTCTTGTGTTTCATATATACTCAAAATATCCTTGGGTGAGGGTTTCTCAAATACTCCTCCGAGTATAAATCCTATATACATTTGGTAAAATTGTCCAAATTAGCACGATTATAATGTTCACCAATTTGTAAATATTCATCAAAAGTATCGGGTATTGTCATGTACGTCAATTAGCATATAACGGACGTGCATTTTCATTATATGACTAATACTCATTCTCTTAGAGAAATTTTGCCGAGACCTAAAAAATAAAAAGTGATTGGGAATACGTTCAACGTTATAGTTAGTTATACCTTCAACTAGTGATAAAAATAGTTTTGAACTTATTCGGAGCGGTCGCCTAAAATTCTTTTCAAGTTATTTTGGATTGTCGCCAAAATAATCTTCCATAAGACATATTTCGACACCTTCATAGTCTCGTGGTATGGACGTCCGAGTGTTTGAACTGACTTCATCACCATCAAAGGCTAGATATTGTTCATGATAATCGTATAAAGGTAATAACTTTTCAGCTCGATCTTCGTCTGAATAACCGATGCGGATAATTGTAAATATAAGAAGATTTACAATCCTCCTAGGCAGTGTACCTAACCGTTGTAGTGTAGTATAAGTAAGACACAGGGGATTGATCGTTCTCTAGAGGAATAGTGTTGTGAAGGCTCGAAGTGTATGACGAATTAAGTCTAAAGGTTGAGGGATGATTATTTTTGGTCTTTTTATATTTTTTAGAAAGCAATTAAAAATCTCGGGGCTTGAAGAGCTTGGTTTTTTAACTACTAATTAACTAATTAAAACGAAATATGCAGAAAAGTAAATTTGTGAACTCGTATGATAAGTAAATGTGTTTAATTAGAATCTTACTACTCCCTAGTTATATCCTATTGATTAGTCGAACACACACATCTTTGTTTTAATTAGGGCGTTGTATTCCTTTATATCAGTCGTAAGGAGGTGTCAAATGCCCTAACTCTATGAATGTATAGGACTCGTTAAGAACCTTAATGTCAGCTACCGCAATTCCTAAAGTAAAGAATATATAGGATTCATTAAGACCCTTAATGTCAGCGACCACAATTCACGAAATATATACAATGAACAAACCATCTATTGCACTATAGTGGAGCGTTTAGTGGGGCGTACAAGTAGACATCCTAAGATCTAGCTAGTTTTCCAGCTCCTAACGCGATAACAACTAATTAAACAAGAGACGACAATCAATAATCAACAACTAGGTTTCATTTAATACTAAGCAAACACTAATAGATCTAGCCTAGCATGTTAAAGAAAAGAGAAGATAAACAATTAATTACACAACACATATACATATTGTAATGATTAAAGAAAGAATAACTTATCTTCGATTAAAACATGGAGTTTTGGGGGCTAAAACCCTTACAAAAGCTGGCAAATTCGTGGACCAAAAGGTCTCTCCAAAGTCTTACCAATACGTGTCACCCATAAAAATCCTATGAAAAATATATATAGTATCACAACTGTGACGACGTCACTTTACAAGTGTGACGCCATCAGATCGCCGTCATTAGGGTTTCATGAATTGCACCGACTTAGTTGTGACGACGTCACCTTAAAGGTTGTGACGTCGTCGCTCTTCACTTTTCTGGTCATGACGCCGTCAGCTCAATACCGTTACCATCCTCTTAAGCGTCACTTGTAAAATTTATAACTAGATCATCTTCGTGATTCTTCAAGTGATGGTGTCACATTATATCTGTGACGTCGACCCACCTTCTTTTCAAGGACGTTTTCGTAACTTAGTCGTTTTCTTCGTTTTCTTATTCAAATGAGCAAAAAACACTTCAATTTATAACATTTGCTTTCCAAGTACCTAAAACTCAAATAGAAACGATTCAGAGCAATAAATGATCAAATATGTACGAGTTTAGAGGTTAAATGACCCTTAACAAAACGCATATTTTTACACCTCATCAATAACTCATGTTGAAAGTGTATGAAATGGGGAGAAAATTGAGTGTTTGAGGTTATTTATATGACATCTATACTATCTTATAATGTATTTAGGAGTTTCTATAAAATGAAGTCTAAATATTTTAAGACAACACACCTTCTTTTTATAGTATGATTTCAAAACTTGTAACATTGAATGTATTGTAACCTCAAAACTTGTAACATTGAATGCATTAGTTACAACACTAAAAAATTTTATTTTTAAAACACTTCTACAATGCAAAATACATGCAATTATACATATTGTACAAGCTAATAAAATAAACAAAGCTTCATACAATTATATGCAAATAAGTTGATGGTACATAGGTTTTAAAAACCGGAACAGACTAATAGGTTCAACTGGAACCTGAGTCGCCACATGTTCGGCTAGCCAATAAAAGCCGTCTGAAAATGAACCTGTAAGGACCGTCGGAACCAGTAAAAATGGGTGAACCGGGTCAGACCGGGATTATTTTCTTCTTGTTTTTCTCAGGCTGATCAACTTGTAATCTTATTTTGTCGATGCATGCAATATAATCACAGGGTACCCGCTGCCACAACCCGCAGGTACCCTCCTATTTTTATTTATTTTCATATTAATTTTTTATTTTTATAATACCTTTCACATAATGAAAATAATTTATTTTATCTTCGTCACCTTTCTTAAATCATATGCTCACTTATAACAATTTATGTTGATCTATTTATTTTGGGACCTTACATTTATTTAGATATGAAGTTGTTTGTCTTACCATTGTTAATATAAATTAAATAACAATCATTCATAAAGTTATGATCACAAAATACGCATACATCTAAAAGCATATGCTCGCCGAAAAATGTAGTTATAAAGGTATAAACCGTCGCATTACGCGGGTACCTGCTAGTTATATAATAAATATGAAACGAGGAGAAAAATGAGTGTTATAGGTTGTTTGTATGATAAAAATGGGTATTTATCGAAAAACAAATGGTATATTTTTTTACCGTTGCCTTTTGTAGCCATTGCCCAACGTTTAAATTCACAAAAAAGACATAGAAAATGATCGTCATCCGGTTGGCGATGGCACCTATAATGCCGATATGGAGCCATGACCTGTGCAACATGGCGACACCATAGTTGGCCAAAATCGCCCATGGCGTGTTGTCCGACCACTGAACGAGCACTCTAAGAAAAAAAAACATGCATAACTAATGGTACATAACACCATTTTAAGCATAGCTCTTAAAGTTGCATTTAACTTTTCTCTTAACTTTTTTATTCTTTTAGCTTTTTAATTGTGTTTTGTCATATATAGCCCTAAAGGTTACGTTTAAGGAACAAAAATACGCATAATTGTGATAGATAGAATTGATTAAAAGAAGTTAAATGCAGCTTGGTTTTAAATTGCGTGCGGCGATCCGTTGTGCTTATGGTCCAAAAGACAGATGTGTGATGAGTTTGTGAGCGCATCACAGACGCACGATGCTAGGTAATAAATAAAAAATATAAAATATATCTACTTAGATTACTCGATAAGTAAATGAATAAATATGGAATAAGTCAAGTGCATAATGATACTACTTAATGTTATAACATCAAATATGTCAACTTATTGGTTTGACTAGAAACAAAAAGTCAATTAAACGATAAACGTTTATACCAGTCAAAATTAAAACTGTTGGAAAGTTATGCGTCCATTGCGTCCGATGCGAGCAATACACTGTTGCGACGTGATGAGTTCGCGCTAGGCCGCATCCTGGAACAACCTCGCATAATGTTTTGTGTTGCGTTTTTTCAAACGCATCACTTGGATGCGCGACGCGAGCGCAACGATGTGCGCATTTTTAAACCAAAAATGTAGAAAGTGAGCAGTTATTATTTAAAAATACAAGCAATTAATGCATGTGTGATTATGTTAAACATTTGCAATTTCCTTTTTTATTTTTGGTTTTGCTAAAGTGAACGATTACTTGTTGTCGTTAAAAGATAACATGACCAATAATGAATGATTATTACTAGACGTGGCAAACTAGTGGGTCCAGTCGGGCCAAGGGTATAGATTATGATTACAGTGGCGGGTATAATGTGATTAACAAGCTGTTTGGTTTATGGGTTTTTCCCAAAAGGTTTAGGATTAAACTAAAATCCATTGTTTGGTTGGTGTATGTGGGATTTAAAATTGGGATCGAGTCCTGAAAATAAGGCGATCTACAAAACCCTTTAGGGGCGTTTGGTTTGTAAATTTAAAATACAAGTATTTTTAATACCATAATTTTAAAGCCCACTATTTTAATTTCGTAAAATTTTAAACACCATGGAATGTTTGGTTGCAAAAAGCACGCATTTCAATTTTACCCACATGATAGAAAATAAAAAAATGTCCAGATCCTTCAACCAACTCACTGGATCCTTGTCAAGACTCAAGAATTAGTAAAACACAAGTTTTTCCATTATATTGATAACATAATTCTTATATTTAAATGTATACATAAAAAAAACACCAATGTTTATCAATCATAAAAAAAGTTTCAAGAACAAGTTTAGGGAGAAATCCCAAATCGCACACACCACAATTAAATGTTCATTAATTCAAATACAACAAGAATAAATTCGATTGACATAAATTGAAACCGAAGAAAAAACATACTCCTAGATTTCGATTCTTCGAATGGCAAAAGTAGAAAAAAATATATATATATATATGAGAATTGAGGTAGAAAAAATGCAACACCTATCCGAGCTTAATTAAGAATGGATGCGCAGAGGAGATAAAAACAAGTAGCCATGGAATACTTTGAAGATGAAGATGGGGTTGCTGTGGGAAAGGAGATGGTAGGTGAGAAATTGAGTTTGAAAGTGTAATATTGTCTTTTTTTGACCCATATAAATCTCCGTCTTTCAAATGTATCCCCCACCCAATGAGTTTCAAAACCCTCATATCACAGTGTTTTAATTTCAAATACATCTCCTTATTTTTCAACCAAACACAGATATTTCATGAATTCCAAATACAAACCCCATGAAATCCCACGAAAACCGCCCAACCAAACAGCCTCTTTGTGGTACCTTCCTTTTTTGATTGATTTCGGACAAGGCCCACCTATTTTCATTTATTATTTGTTTTCTTGTGTAAGCGTCACTTTCACATATATATTCACGTTCAAAAAAAAATATAATTTATATTTTCCAAGTGGGTCCATTAATAATTTATATATTTTTAATATTAAAATAATAATAAATTTTATCTATACCTTATATCTATGCAAACCAAACAACTTTTATTCTTTCAACCCAAACACAAATCCTAATCCTAATCATAATCCTAATCCAAATCCAAATCCTAATACTAAACCCATCTACAAAGCAAACGGCCCCTAAAATTTCTAGCAATCAAGTTATGAATTATGATTGTATTTTTTTTTTGTCAATAATGTTTCTTTCGAGCAATTTTTTTTTTTTAAATTTCTAAATGAATAGGCAGTAGTATCTTTATCTCTACTACATATAACGAAAGAGACAATTGTAAAATTACTAATCTTCGCTCACTCTCTGTTGTTTTTAATATTATACTTTACCTCTATCTATCTTTCTATGTTTAATTTAAATCTTCAGTAAATGATAACGAAAAGTCGTATGTTCGGAGAAAAAACATGAAGGAAACGAAACTGGTCCTACTCGGTTCACCGGTCCTCTGCGGTTCGATTTTGAACGTTTTTTTAGTATGATTTAGACGTTCTAATTTGAAAAACATATATCTATTACGTTATAAAATATTTGGGACATGCTAAATAAAGAAGGTTTAAAATGAAAAAATTTTGCTCGTCACAAAAATAGTACACCGGGTACCTACCGCCGCATTGTACGGATATTTTTCTAGTAAAAAATAATGAGTGTAAAATATAAGTCGACTTAAATAAGCCAAAAGAGAGCTATCTGCTCGGCTTAATTAAGAAAAAAAAGGTAATAGTGAGAATACTATGTTATGGGAAGAGCCTTGGAAGGAAGATGTGCCTCTTAAATCTTTATATCCTAGAATCTATGCCCTTGATTCTGTTAAGTCTATTACGGTGGCGGCAAAGATTGCTCAACCTGGTTTGGTTTCTTCTCTAAGGTGAATGCCGAGAGGTGGGATTGAGCAACATCAGATGGCGGACTTGTGTCTAAAAATGAAGGATCTCATCCTCTCTAATATGATGGATAGGTGGTTTTGGTCGTTATCAAGTTCTGGAGAGACTGTTGCATCGGTTCGTAACTTCATCGATAACCATACCCTAACAGATTATGTTCCTAAAACACGTTGGATTAAGGCCGTCCCGATGAATATCAACATTCATGCCTGGAGAGTTAAAATGGACAACCTTCCCACGCGTTTCAATCTTTCCTATAGAGGTATGGATCTTGACTCTATTAATTGCCCTAACTGCAACATGGTAGCTGAAACTACTAGTCACATATTTTTCAATTTCCCCATGGCAAAAGACATTTATAAAAGGATTTCTAGTTGGTGGGATGTTAACATGCTGGTGGCGTCTTTCTATGAAGAATGGTGCATTTGGTTTATGTCTCTTCGTCTCCCGACCAAGGTAAAAACGTATTTAGAAGGAGTTTTCTACATTACTTGGTGGACGATTTGGATTTTCCGCAACAAGTCTATCTTTGGGTCAACTCCTTAGACCAAAGATTATATTGTGGACGATATTGTGGCTCTCACTCTCTCTCTTGGTGTAGGTCTATATGCAATTCTAATTTTAGATGGGTCGATTGGCTTAAGAACCATTTGCTAGCGTCTTGCTAGCGTTTTAATAATATCAAAAAAAAAAAAAAAAAAAACTTTGGAATGTCTTTGTTTACGAGCTTACGTAAGAAAAGCTCACGGAGGTCACTTTTTTCGGCTTATGAGCTTCTTAGTGAAAACGTGTTTAACATGAGTGTAATAGACCATAAAATAAGTGAAGCTTGAAACCTGATTCGTTTATAACACTTGAGCTCCAAACTTAAATCGAAGTCCACTGAGTACTAATTATATAACTCTAGCTCGAGTTCGGTGAAGTAATCAAAATTCTCGGTCACGGCTTGAGGTAACTCGTTGATGATCCAGACTGCTGTAAGCATTAACCGATTCGATGTATAGCATGGAGATAATGTAAATACACATGTAAATTTGTAAAATAGCTCATGCTAAATAAGACTTTTATTTTCTACGAGTCGAGGATTATGATACTTGCAACTAAACTCAAAAGTCCACTTTAGTAGCGAGTTTAACATAAATCAAGTTGATGCGGATTATTTTTCAAGCCGATCTCGGTAGCTCATGAATTGTTTTGACTGAGTTACGTCCTATTGTTTAACTTTTGTCAACGTGATTAGAAGATGAAAAATGGGTGAACGGATGAGGTTTTTCCGTCTTCATGTTATTAGCGAGGGCAAGTCTTTTTAACTCCGATGTATGCGGGTAAATTTAGAAACCGTTTCCGATCCTTCACTGGGCAATCTCAAATGTACACATTTAGAGTGGTTTAAACCATTGACTTCTTGTGAGGTGACCGAAGACCTTACCCACTCAGTCATTTGTTAGAAGATAAGTCGATTAAAAATGAGTCCTTAGATTGGTGTAGTTAACTCAAAGAAATAAGAAAGTAAAAGGGGCGAGTTTGATAATATTATGACAACTGTAAGAAAGTAAACGTAGTTCTTTTAACAAGAAGGGCTAGTACCCTTTTTTTTAGACTTCAGTTTCAAGTCACATATAATAAGTTTTTAATAGTGACTCTAATTACAATTCTCTTAACAATTTCAGAGTTAAGTATCTAGAAAATTAGTGTAGTTAACAAAACTAATTTTGCAAGTGAAAAAAAAAAGAAAAAAGAAGTAAGATCCATATATCACACTCACATTAATTTAACATCATTGTTGTTGACTTGTCGATCTATCATATTAGTAAACTGAACTCCACTCATGTCTTTTTTTTTTTTTTTTTTTTTGAACTTCTACTCATGTCATAACCTTGTTTTCGAACCATCTGTGTTTCATCTACAGTGCAATATCGAGTGATCGACACTTTTAGCACTTCAAAGATGTTCAGTCATACATGAAACTGTGAAAGACGTACATTTGATCGATGTAATTAAATGTCATTGATTGCATACTTGATGACTTGGCTAATATTTCACATTTGCAAAGATCATATTGCTTCTTGGAGTGTTACTATTGTCTTGTATATATGCTCACCAAAAGATTAATCCAAACATTGTCTCGTTTGTTGTCGAATCCAGCTTGTACCTTTAAGACAAGAAACAACATCAATCATATCTATAAGCATGCTAAAAAACATGCAGGTAACAACGCCAACATCTGTGTTGTATATTTCTGCATATATCCCAAAGTGCCTATCTCCAAATCATGACAAAGGTAAGCATAACAAAAGAAATAAAACAACAAGGTTGGGGAAATCGCAATCAACGTACGCACTCAAATGTTTATATAGAGAAACGAATACGGATTACAAGACGAGAAAACAAAAAACAGAAACAAAAGCAAAAACATAGGCAATGAGGTTGCTGCTTAACCTGACACTACATGTCATGGTACTACTACTAATGATGATCCTATCAAGAGCAACAACATCAGTTGATGAAGTAACACAAGCTTTGCCTCACTGCCCAAATAAATGTGGGAATGTAACAATTCCCTATCCTTTTGGGATGAAAAAAAATTGCTACTTGAACAAAAAGTTTTATGTAGATTGCAAGAAGTTACAAATCTGGAACACCACTTTTAAATTACAGGAGATATCAAACGATGGGCACATGCGTGGGTTGTTACCAGTGGCCTATCGTTGTTATAACGAGCAACATGAAATTACTAACACGTCAGATGCCCTAATAAATCTGTCAAGGTTCCCCATCTCAAACGGACGTAACGTGATAACTGCAGTTGGATGTGATGCTAGAGCTGACATAAAGACATTGACCAGTCAAGATTACATAACTGGATGTTCATCAATGACTAACTGCAATAACCCGCATAACGGTGCATGTTTAGGGATGGGTTGCAGCCAAGCTATTATTCCTTATAGGTTGTATAATTTCAGGATTCATACAAATAGCAACACGGTTAAAGTTGGGAACTGGGGCTTTAATAACTGCACATACGGATTTCTTGTTGAAAAAGGTCCGTTCAACTTTACTATAAGGGATTTTGGTAACATGCATAAACGAACTTATCCTGTTGTTCTTGAATGGTGGGTCGGGGATAATATAAGTTGTGAAAAAGCTAAGACGAGTAACAGTTATTTCTGTCAAGAGAATAGCGTGTGCATCGACATGCTCCATGAATCCAAGAAAATGCACTTGGGGTATCGGTGTCAATGTGCTGAAGGGTACAAGGGGAATGCGTACCTCCCAAACGGTTGTAAAGGTAGCAAATTAACATACAATCAATTAAATCAAAGTCTTGACCTCTTAACCATAACCACAAGCGCTATCTTTAACTTTTTCCGTAAAAAAAAAAGAGCCTTATTAATACCATTAACAGATTTAATAAAGTTTTGTGATGTCTTTCAGATATCGACGAGTGTGCAGGACAAAATGAATGCAAATATGATTGTGTTAACACGAAGGGGGGTTACAAATGTTCATGTCCCTTATGGCTGAAAGGTGATGGTAGGAGGAATGGAACTGGTTGCTCATATGATTTTATATCTCACTTTATGAGATCTAATAAAGTTACAAGTCCGCCACCGGATTCCAAGATTCAATACCAGGGTACACTGCTATTATAAAAGTTACTTCTACTGTTGTAGCACATTTTCTTAATATCAAATTCTATTGATCCGCAGGAATTAGCATGGGCATTGCAGCTTCACTTGTTTTTACACTTATTCTATACTGTGGACTCAAACAACGTAGGATTATCAAGTCTAGGGAGATGTTTTTTAAGAAAAATGGCGGCCTGATTTTACAGAGACTTCTCTTTGAATCAAAACAGTCGACCCACATGGCCAAGATATTTTCAGCACGAGTTCTTGAAAAAGCAACCGACAACTTTCACAAAAGCAATGTCATAGGTCAAGGAGGTTACGGTACAGTTTATAAAGGTTCATTGGAAGATAAAACATCTGTGGCCATAAAAATGTCAAAATCAATTGATAACAGCCAGATTGAGCAATTCATCAATGAGGTTATCATTTTATCTGAAATCAGCCACCCGAATGTTGTCAAACTATTGGGTTGTTGCCTAGAGACACATACTCCACTCCTAGTTTACGAGTTTATAACCAACGAAACTGTCTTCAACCATCTACACGACCACAGATCTAGTTCTTCATTGACGTTTGAAAGACGTCTAAACATAGCCACACAAACTGCAAAAGCCCTTGCTTATATACACTCTACTACACAAATCATTCATAGAGATATTAAAGCTTCAAACATACTTTTGACGGATGACTACACTGCTAAGGTGTCTGATTTCGGCATCTCAAAGTTCATTCCTATTGATAAGACTCACGTTCAAACATTGGTCCATGGGACTCTTGGGTACATAGATCCCGAGTACTTTCGATCAGGAATTTTGACCGAGAAGAGTGATGTTTATAGTTTTGGTATGTTTCTTGTGGAGTTGCTAACGGGCAGAAAGGTATTTTCGTATGATGGAACTGAAAGTGACTTGGGTTTGGCAATGTTTTTTGTTTCATCACTAGAAAGGGGTTCCTTGATTCAAATACTTGATCATCACTTAAAAGAGCATGGGCCCAATGAGCACGTAAAGCATGTTGCCAAGCTTGCAAAAGAATGTGTTGAGCTAGAGGGCAAGAAAAGGCCAAGCATGGAAAAAGTCAGAAAACAGCTCGAAGAAATACGAGAGTCTTATATCACGGGTCCTGCTATATATAATAAGACCAATAGTATAGGCACTAACTACCTTATATCTTTTGATTAAGAATAGATTACATATATTGTCCTTGGGGAAGGACCAGTCGGCACCCAAAAGGGGTTCACGAGGTCAGGTTTCCCTGCCGATCTAAACCTTTTGTGGTATATATGGTTCTTGTAGTTTGGTAAAAATACTGAATATTACTATCCACATATTTGTCTTAAACAGCACTTTGATTTCACTTACGGTCCCTCAATTATGTAAATAGTTTAGCAAAGGTAACTCACCAGGTACCAAATCTTAAAGCAAATGGTACAATTAGGGACTATTTATGTGCATAGTATCGATGAGGGACGGTTTTCTTACTATGTCTTGTATACTCACCAAAAGATAAATCCAAAACATTATCTTGTTTGTTGTCAAATCCAGCTTATACCTTTAAGACAAGAACATCAAGCATAAAACATGTAAAAAAACATGCCAGCAACGACACAAACATCTGTGTTTTATATTTCTGCATATATCACAAGGTGCCTACCTCCAAATGATGACAAAGTTTAACATAACAGAAAAAGACAACAAAAATGTTGGTGATATCGCTATCAATGTACTGGCTCAAACGTTTAATAGAGAAAGGAATATGGATTAGAAGTCCATTAACGAGAAAACTAAAAACAGAAACAAAAGCAAAAACATCCGCGATGAGGTTGTTGCTTAACCTCAAACTACATCTTATGGTACTACGACTAATGATGATGCTATCAAGAGCAACAACATCAGTTGATGAAGTAACACAAGCTTTGCCTCACTGCCCAAATAAATGTGGGAACGTAACAATTCCCTTTCCTTTTGGGACGAAAATAAATTGCTACTTGAACAAAAAATATTATGTAGATTGCAAGAAGTTACAAATCTGGAGCACCACTTTTAAAGTACAGGAGATATCAAACGATGGGCATATGCGCGGGTTGTTACCAGTGGCCTACCGTTGTTATAATGAGCGACATGAAATTACAAACAAGTCAGATGCCAGAATAAATCTGTCAAGGTTCCACGTCTCAAGCGAAGTTAACATGTTAACTGCAGTTGGATGTGATGCTAGAGCTGACATACTGAAATATAAAGGTGAAGATTTCATAACGGGATGTTCATCAACGACTAATTGCAATAACCTACGCAACGGTAAATGTTTAGGGATGGGTTGCAGCCAAACTATGATTCCTTATAGGTTGTATAGTTTCAGGATTCATACAAAAAGCAACACAAAAAGGGTTGGGAGTTGGCGTTTTAATAACTGCACGTACGGATTTATTGTTGAGAAAGGTAAGTACAGCTTTTCTGAAAAGGATTTTAGTAACATCCGTAAACGAGCTTATCCTGTTGCTCTTGAATGGTGGGTTGGGGATCATATAAGCTGTGAAAAAGCTAAGACGAGTACTGGTTATCTTTGTCAAGAGAATAGCGTATGCATGGACGTTCTTAATGGATCCTGGAAAACGCACTTGGGGTATCGGTGTCAATGTGCTGAAGGGTACAAGGGAAATGCGTACCTCCCAAATGGTTGTAAAGGTAGCAAATTAACACACAAACAATTAAAGAAAATTCATGCCCTCTTAACCATAACTTCAAAAAAAAAGACCCTTATTTATACCATTTACAGATTTAATAAAGTTTTGTGATGTCTTTCAGATATCGACGAGTGTGCAGGACAAAATGAATGCAAATATGACTGTGTTAACATGAAGGGGGGTTACAAATGTTCATGTCCCTCAGGACAGCAAGGTGATGGTAGGAGGAATGGAACCGGTTGCTCATATGCACAAGAAGTCACAAGTCGGCCACCGGATGGTGGTAACAGTTCCAAGATTCAATACCAGGGTATATACACACTGCCATTATAAAAGTATTCTAGAAAAAAAAACAAGATTGCATGGAATTGGCTAATCTTAAAATGGCATGGTTCTTAGCAGCCTGTGTGTGTAAGCTTAAGTCTTGATTAGACTCATGTACGATCCAATACATTATTCAAAACTAGGACAAAACTTTTCCAAAACCACTGGTCCTGGGTTGATAATTTTTTCTGTAATATAAGAAGCATTTCATATAGTGTCAGAAAGCTCGACTTGGTCAAAGGTGGATCTACCAAAGCTCGATAAAAATGGTCAGACTCACCTAGGGTTCAGGTCATGTGTACAAGCTCATATATATAGGTAGTTGGAGTATGATAAGCTTAAGTTACTTCTACTGATTTAGCAAATTTACGGATTTACCTTAATATCGAATTCTGTTAATCCGCAGGAATTAGCATAGGCATTACAGCTTCGCTTGTGTTTACACTTATTCTATATTGTGGACTCAAACAACGTAATATCATTAAGAGTAGGGAGATGTTTTTCAAGAAAAATGGTGGCCTGATTTTACAGAGACTTCTCTTTGAATCAAAACAGTCGACCCACATGGCCAAGATATTTTCAGCACAAGTTCTTGAAAAAGCAACCGACAACTTTCACAAAAGCAATGTCATAGGTCAAGGAGGTTACGGTACGGTTTATAAAGGTACATTGGAAGATAAAACATCCGTGGCCATAAAAAAGTCAAAATCAATTGGTAACAGCCAAATTGAGCAATTCATCAATGAGGTTATCATTTTATCTGAAATCAGACACCCGAATGTTGTCAAACTATTGGGTTGTTGCCTAGAGACACATACTCCACTCCTAGTGTACGAGTTTGTAACCAACAAAACTGTCTTCAACCATCTACACGACCACATATATAGTTCTTCATTGACGTTTGAAAGGCGTCTAAGCATAGCCACCCAAACTGCAAAAACCCTTGCTTATATACACTCTACTGCACAAATCATTCATAGAGATATTAAATCATCAAACATACTTTTGACCGATGACTACACTGCTAAGGTGTCTGATTTTGGCATCTCAAAGTTCATTCCTATTGATCAGACTCACGTACAAACATTGGTACATGGGACTCTTGGGTACATAGATCCTGAGTACTTCCGATCAGGAATTTTGACCGAGAAAAGTGATGTTTATAGTTTTGGTATGTTTCTTGTGGAGTTGTTAACGGGCAGAAAGGTATTTTCGCATGATGGAACTGAAAGTGACTTAGGTTTGGCTATGTTTTTTGTTTCATCACTAGAAAGGGGTTCCTTGATTCAAATACTTGATGATCAGGTTAAGATAAATGGGCTCAGTGAGCATATTAAATATATTGCCAACCTTGCAAAAGACTGTATCGAGCTAGAGGGCAAGAAAAGGCCTAGCATGGAAGAAGTTAAAAATAAGCTTGCGGAGTTGAGAAAATCTTTCTTACAGAGTTCTATCACTGACCCTGACCAGCTCCTCTTATTTTATACGTAGAGACCGCCCTCGTGTATCAGTTCCATTAGAAGTGATAATGTTAGTTACTTGCAACAAGAAAGGCCTATCATATATGAAGCATTCTTTTCAGCTCAGAAATCTTTATATATTAGATTAGAAAATATTAGACTTTAATACAACAATTATCTCTAATATAAACTAAAAATAACGTTATTTTTCTGAATATATCTTTTAGTGTAAAGGATTAGATTAAATAATTAAGAAGATTTAACTATTATATACTGACCACTTCAAGGGTATATCTGTATAGACTTAAGGACATCCGGCCTGTATGACGTACATACAAACAATATAGAATCAAATCTATACACAAAAAACAAGCAGACAACACCAACATCTATCTTATTTATTTATGCATATATTCCAAGGGGCCTGCAAACCATGAATATGTTAACCGAACCAAAAGATAAAACAACACCGTTGTTGGTGATATCAGTTTCTACATACGAGCTCAAAATGTTTAATTAAAAAGGGAAACAAGTATGGATGACACATTAAAAAGTCCATTAGAGGCAATGTGGATGCTGCTTAAAGTGATTCTACATCTTATGGTTCTAACGATGATGCTAGGAAAACCAACATCAGCAGTTAAAGTAGCACAAGCTTTGCCTAACTGCCCAAATGAATGTGGGAACATAACAATTCCATATCCTTTTGGGACAAAAGAAGGATGCTACTTGAGCAAACTATTTCAAGTAGATTGCAAGAACCTACAAATTTGGAACACCACTTTCAAATTGAAAAAAATTAGACTGGATGGGTATATTCACGGGTTATTACCAATAGCCCATCGTTGTTACAATGATCAACGTAATGTTACTAGCAAGTCAGAACCAAAAATAATTCTTTCAAGATTCCCTCTTTCACGCACAGAAAACATGTTGACGGCAGTTGGATGTGACGCTAGAGCAGACATAAAGACAATTAATGCAGGAGGTTATATAACGGGATGTCTATCAATGACTAGCTGCAAGAAGCTAACCAACGGTTCATGTTTTGGAATGGGTTGCAGCCAGGCTATGCTTCGTTACAGGATGAAAACTTTCAGGATCCATGCTGACAGCAACACGGGAAGAGTTGGAAAATGGGGTTATAATAATTGCACATATGGGTTTATTGTTGAGAAAGGTCGGTACAAATTTAATGAAATGGATTTTGGTAACATGCAAAATCGAACTTTTCCTGTGGTTCTTGAATGGTGGGTTGGAAATGTAAGTTGTGAAAAAGCTAAAAAGACAAATATGGATTATTTTTGCCAAGAGAATAGCGTATGCATCAATGTTCTTAACGGCTCTAAGAAAAAGAAAGTGGGATATCGATGTGAATGCGCTCAAGGATATAAGGGCAACGCGTACCTCCCAGATGGCTGTAAAGGTAACACTTTCTTTATTTGTAATTTGAACCATTAAAATATGATTCTGTCCCATTTGAGTCACTTTTGTAGCCAAAAATTGAAAAACCCTTGAACCCGTTTTTTTTAAAATGATAATTATAAAATAAAAACCTTAGATTTATCTATACTGTAAAGTTTTTATTACAAATTTTAAGAATATTAGTAGTCACATTACAAATTTTAAGAATATTAGTAGTCACATAATGACCTAAATGAGCACAAGAAAGTAAAATTACTATAATGGGACAGACAAAAGACGGAAAAAGCACATTGTAATTTATGAAGAAAAAAGAGCTTATTTATACTATTAACAGATATGATATGACTATTAAGACGGTTTGTGACGCCTTTTAGATATTGACGAGTGTGCACATAAGAATGAATGCATATATGATTGTGTTAACACGAAGGGGAGCTACAATTGTTCTTGCCCCTCTGGGCAGCAGGGTGATGGTATGAGAAATGGGACAGGTTGCTCATCATATGCACAAACAGCTACAAGTTCAGATGACGGTGGAAGATCCAAGATTCAATACCAGGGTATGCACTACCATTATAAAAATGTGTCAATAGACATTAAAAAGCAAGTTTTTACCTTGGGTATAAACTCATTTTTCAAATAATTTCTACTGACAAACATAAGAACATATATATACATGCTTGGTAAGTGTTTAAGTAGCATGAAATTTCTTCGCTAATTTTAGTTTCATCTAAGAACATGCACACGCTGAATTGCGTGGGCTTGGCTTAAGTCGTAATGGCATGGTTCTAGAGTGTGTGTGTGTCTCTCTGTGTGTGTGTAAGCCTAAGTCTTAATTTGACTATCGTACCTTCCAATAAGTTGATCCAAACTAAGACTAAACTCCTAAAAAAAGGTAAAGATAGCCTATGTAAAAGCCGCAAGTAGCAATATAAATTGATTGAAGCTCGTGGGTTAAAAACAAAATTATATACAACTGGTTCATATAGAACCAGTTGGCACAACTTAGTTAAAGGCAGATTTACCAAGCTCGATATGATGAGTCAGACTCGCCTAGGGCTCAAGGTGTATATGCTCGAGTCGTTTGTACAACCTCATATATAGGAAGAGTTAGATAAGGTGTTTCAATTAATGTAGTATATGTTCTCTAAAATCAAATTCTATTAATCCGCAGGAATTAGCATGGGCATCGCAGCTTCACTTGTTTTTACACTTATTCTATATTGTGGACTCAAACAACGTAACATTATCAAGACTAGGGAGATGTTTTTTAAGAAAAACGGCGGCCTGATTTTACAGAGACTTCTCTTTGAATCAAAACAGTCGACCCACATGGCCAAGATATTTTCAGCACGAGTTCTTGAAAAAGCAACCGACAACTTTCACAAAAGCAATGTCATAGGTCAAGGAGGTTACGGTACAGTTTATAAAGGTACATTGGATGATAAAACATCCGTGGCCATAAAAAAGTCGAAATCAATTGATAACAGCCAGATTGAGCAATTCATCAATGAGGTTATCATTTTATCTGAAATTAGCCACCCGAATGTTGTCAAACTATTGGGTTGTTGCCTAGAGACACATACTCCACTCCTAGTTTACGAGTTTGTAACCAACAAAACTGCCTTCAACCATCTACACGACCACAGATCTAGTTCTTCATTGACGTTTGAAAGGCGTCTAAACATAGCCACACAAACTGCAGAAGCACTTGCTTATATACACTCAACTACACAAATCATTCATAGAGATATTAAATCATCAAACATACTTTTGATGGATGACTACACTGCTAAGGTATCTGATTTCGGCATCTCAAAGTTTATTCCTATTGATCAAACTCACGTACAAACGTTGGTCCATGGGACTCTTGGGTACATAGATCCCGAGTACTTTCGATCAGGAATTTTGACCGAGAAGAGTGATGTTTATAGTTTTGGTATGTTTCTTGTGGAGTTGCTTACTGGCAGAAAGGTATTTTCACATGATGGAACGGAAAGTGACTTGGGTTTGGCAATGTTTTTTGTTTCATCACTAGAAAGGGGTTCCTTGATTCAAATACTTGATCATCAATTAAAAGAGCATGGACTCAATGAGCACGTAAAGCATGTTTCCATGCTTGCAAAAGAATGTGTTGAGCTAGAGGGAAAGAAAAGGCCAAGCATGGAAAAAGTCAGAAAAGACCTCGAAGAAATACGAGAGTCTTATATCACGGGTTCTGCTATATATAATAAGATCAATAATATAGGCACTAACCACCTTATATATTTTGATTAAGAATAGGTACATTTATCATTCTTGGGGAAGGGCCGGTCGGCACCCAAAATGGGTGCACGGGGTCAGGGTTTCCTGCCGATCTAAACCTTTTGTGAACATGTACTGTTCTTGTAGTTTGGTAAAACTAATGAAAATTACTATCCGCATATTTGTCTTAAACAGCTCTGTTTTCTTTCACTTACAGTCCCTCAATTATGTAAATAGTTTAGCATGCGGTCCCGAAATGTAACTCACGAGGTACCATATCTTAAAGCAAACGCTACAATTAGGGACTATTTATGCACATAGTATCGGCAAGGGACGGTTTTCTTATTTTACACCAAGCCGCAGGGACGATCCTGAGTACTTCGGGTCAGGAATTTTGAAGGAGAACGAGTGATGTTTATAATTCTGGCATGGTTCTTGTAGAGCTGCTTACGTGCAGAAAAGTCTTTTTCACATGATGGTACTAAAAGTGACATGGGTTTGGTACTGTTTTTGGTTTCATCACTAGAAAAGGACTGACTGATCCAAATAATAGACGATGAAGTATAAGAAGATGGGCTGAATGAACATATTAAGTTTGCAGAGCTTGCAAAAGACTGCATCGAGGTAGAGGGAAAGAATAGGCCTTACATGGAAGAAGTGAACTTGGAGCTTGAGGAACTGAGAAAATCTTATTACAGAGTTCTACCACTCACCCTGACGAGCTTCTCTTGTTTTATTTATAAAAAAACTGTTTTGCACGACTCCAATTATAAGTTTCTAAACCAAGACGCTAAAACAGTTCGCAATTAATGTGATGACTTGTTCTACGTACCAACAAAACAAGGTAAACATCCAATTCCGAGAAGAATTACTAGATACTTGCCAATACCGAGTTACCTACTGTTGGAAATGTATATATTTACAAACATGTGAATGTCCGGATTCGAACTCGTGACCACAGGATTGCACACATTAGCGAATGAGAATTAAAGTTAATAATTAATGTTTATGTTTACGATTAATTATTGCACATTAAGTCCGGTTAACGATCGTTAAGTATTTAACGGAAAAATGACTAACGACCGTTAAATGAAAAGAGAAAGGACTAGAAATGGAAAACTTGGAAAAGTTATGAATTCCCTTTGGGCTTTGCATTGTGGCCGGCCATAGGGGCCTTTCCAAGGCTTAATTCACTAACTTGTTCCCAAAGTTTCCCTACTAGTATATAAAGAGGGTTAGGTTCTAGGGTTTCATACACTTTGTGCATTGAATTAACCCTAGATCTCTCATCTCCTCTCTCTTGTCCCTATTTCGGCCGAACACCCCATTTGTAAGGGAGTTTGGTTTCGTTTTTCTTAAAACGAGGACTTGTGTTAGATCTAGCAATCGCTTGATTCGTTGGTTAATTCGTGTGTACAAGAACGTGGTAGTAAGACACTATTCTTACACCATATTGGGTTGAGTTGTAGAACGGTAAGGGACAACTCTTTAAACCACTTCTTTGGTTTGCTCAAGAGATCTGACAATCGCAAGAGGTACGTTACGCATACTTTCAGTTAATTATTTATTTGTTATGATCTTTAAGTCTTCCGCTGTGTACTCTTGATGTTTACATGTTTATTGTATGTTATATATATATTATAAACTCAACAGTGGCATCACGAGCCTTGTATAACAGGTAATTAATTACTGAAACACATAATTAAAATAAACATGAATGTGTTATTATTTGTATGCTTAGATCTAGGGTTTGCAAAACCTAAACCCTAATTTTAAGGGGGGGCGTTTTATTTGGTGCCCTAATTAGGGTTTTGTAAACTATTGTTTTAATTGGATTAGAAACCCTAAGATGCATGAAACTTTATGTGTATAGGCGTAACTCTGTTTAATTGCATTAATTGTTAAGTGTAATTTTATGTCCATGATAATTACATGCATGTTTTATCATGGATTTGCTTTTATTGTATGTTTCTTGTTTAAGTGATATACATTAAATTATGATAGATCTAAAATTGGGGAAGACCTCAATAATTATTATTTAATCAATTATGTGCTATGTGGTATATGTTTAATTTTGACTTACGCAATCGATGAATCGATGCATGTGGCTCACCTTGTACATAGATGAAAACGGGTGAAAGTCTTAATTAAATATATGCATATTGACAGATCTAGAATTGGTTATTAATAAGATTTATCAAAACGTTTGCATGTGGCTATTTGATATGCATGAATTTTTGTTTATGCATTCATTGTTTATATGTTTATTTTTTTTAATACTTGCTTGTTGTTATGTGTAACAAGGGTATTTTTTATAAGAAAATAAACTGACCTAAACAATGGTGAAACATGTATTTTTTAAGCATAGTAATCATAATCGTTTAATTGATTGATGACTTTGGTACAAATGGTTGAAAGGCTCACCCATGAGAATGAACTAATAAAAGGGGTTTAAAGAAGTGCGCACAGTCACACTAAAAGGATGTCTAAGGTTGTGCTTTAGCGTGCACCGTCCTCTCCCCTCGTAAGTTCGAATGGAGTTACTTAGTAAGCCATTAAATGTGCAAGCTCATCTTAAGGGCGAATTAGTTTTAATTCCATGCGCCACTTCGGTGGTAATTATCCGAAACACTAAGTGTTTACACTTATGCAAAAGTACGGTATAATTGTTGATAATTAACACTAATTCCTTGATTGGTGAACCCAATACCTCAATTAAAGTTTGATGATGAAAAGCTTATACATTAAAACAAGATATAAATGTTTTAATAAAAACTATGCTACAAAGATGAATGCATGACATCTTTGTACATATTTGATTTAACATCAAAACTATTACCCTTTAATTTAAGTTATATGCCATCCAATGAAACGGAAACACCTAAGATTACTTTCTATTTGCGTGAGAACGTGACTTAGATCTTAATCAAAGGGTAAAATGTCCACGTGTCGTGAGAACGGGCATGGACGATTTTGCAGTTTCTTAAGTTGGACAACTTAATTGAGTTAGGCAGTGAGAACTGGAAACTCAAGGCATAAGATGGGATAAAACATGTTTACATGGCGATTGATATTGGCTATATGTAAATCCCATAAATCTAGGAATTGCAATTGATATTGGCAATTGAGCAAATGCTCTACCATTTTGTATAAGGTTCATTACTAGCAGATCAACTGACGTGATGAAATTTTGACAATTTGGATCCTAGTTTTCAATAAATATTAATTGGTTATCTGACTATGAACCTTGGGTATTTAATTGTTTATTGAAAAGGAAAATTATCGAAAATACTAAAATTGAATTTTGTAATTCTTTTGAATGTATAAATGCAACATTTAACCGTAAACGTGGTTTGTCTTGGATTAGTAAATTGATCCACTCTGCTTTCAAACAAATGTTTGATCGAGAATAATTTACTGATAAGACAAATGAAGTCTCTTTTCCATGGGAGAAGCATGAGACTCAATCCTATTCCTTTTCATGAATGAGAAAGGTATAATAGGAACATTCGAATTGTCTAAATTCTAATGTAACTCTTAGCAATGAATTGCACATCTTATTTTCCATAAAGAATTCATTATCCTCATTTGGTGAATGAATCCTTGGTAACAACATGAATGTTGGTTAACTGGAAAACATCTATATGAGTTACCAGATTAGAAGCTAGACTAATTACCGCAAAAATTGGTAAAAGGCAAACTAGCATATTTTATCTAGTTGTTTTGCTTTAGCCTTTAAAGGTACTACATACCAGTATGGGGATGGGGCCTGTTGAGGAAGAAATTGCATACCCAATTTTTCGAGTTAATAACATTGATGGATAACCCATCATTCATAGAGTAGAACACACCTTTTAGTACCTTAGTAATGATTACTTATGGTTCTTTAAAGGTGTAGGAAAGTAAATAGGAAGCAAGTTGTTTTCACTGGTTATGCAACACTTACAATGTTGTCAGATTCAGTGGGAGCATTTGTGTTGCATTACTGAATAAGAAGTTGTTTTATTGATTTCTAATTCAGTGGGAGCTACAAGCCTTATTTCCTGTGTAGTAACCCTGATTATCTGCAAAGATAATTACTTTCCAATTGTAGACACTTATGTTTTAAGGATAGTCGTGTACGTTTCCTTACTAAACAATATAGTTCTACATCTACTTGTTATATCTATGACACAAATCATATTAATCAAATAAACGAACGTGTATCGTGTTGTTTATCTGCTACATGATGTTGTTCCATACACAAGTGGGAGAAATCTTATTGTGTGCAAGGTACAACACATATTAATATGATTTAAAAGGATTCTCTTGACTGTAAAGTAAGAGAATAACGTTCTAATATGAAGTATACATTTAAATATGTATGATTGCCCTATTAAGAACATGTGTCAAGATGATAACAAAGGCTACTTTATTTTAAATATTTATGTCATTCAATATTTAAGAAACACTTGTAGTTACAATTTATGTTACGTGAGAACGTGAACTAGATTGTAGCCCAAGGTAAAATATCTATGTGTCGTGAGAACGAGCATGGATGATTCTGCAGTTTCTTACATGGAACATTTCATGGAATGACATAATTAAATGAAGTAATCTAATACTACTTTGAATTTGAGTATTCGTTGAATGACTTAAATATATGTAGTAATTATTAACTTGAAATATTAATTGAAACCTGAGGTGGTGTTCTTAATTACTTTAATTATAAATGTTTATGATTTTGTAAAGTCACAAACATAAAGTCTTTTAAAGACTTACAATATAAAGTAAGACGTTAACTTGCTATGTTTTAAGACATTTGCATGAAGTCAATGAGTTGATCAATGACTTATAACGTATAGTGGGATTATAACTGATATGTCTTTTGACTTGGTCAAAAATACTTGTGTTATAATACATGCAATTGACTTGGTAATTCTATTGTACCATTAAGTTTTACTTTGTTGGTAAATATGATAAACTAAAGAGTAGATGGTTATCTTAAATATTGTTAGATTAATCTTACAATATTAATTCTAAGGAAATACCATAGTTTTATGGTATGTTCAGTTAGAAGAATCAAAATCTATTGGCATTGTTTGATTCAAGATAACTATAGTTTCTTCCAAAAGTTATCAAGGTTAGTAGATTGAGTATAGATTGAATATACTCAATAAGACTCCAACCTAGAAGATTAATAAGACACCATTTGTCTATGGAATGTGATGAATCACATTAAGTCTTATAAATGAAGTTCTGAATTTGTTAAACTGCTTATAGAGTGAGTTGTAACAAACTAATGTTAGGAACTGTCAATGTTTTTTTGTAATATCCCAAAAGAGAACAATGTATTGTTGCTCTACTTACTAAACTATTTAAAGGTAAGCTTTAAATTGTTAAAGGCAAGTGGGAGTTTTGGTTAAATCTTGAAAGATTGAATTACAAAATACATAATCTTCTAAAAATGCACTAGCAAATATCATGATGAGGCTAAACATGTAAATGATAGACCTCATTATGATGGAATTGTCATTCATAGATCCGTAAGGATATCTCAGATATTTAATATGCTGAGGAATATGAGTTACAGGATCATGGTAAGCCTGTTAATCATAATGATAAATTTACCAAATGTTGAATTGTGGAAAATCAATCATACTATGAATGTAGAGATGATGTCCATAAAGATAATCAACTTTAGATACTTGGTTTATCTTAATAAATGAAAATGAGTTTCTTCAAAGGATGGAAACCCTAGTGGTTTAAATCTTTGTGTAGAAATCATATGGACAATATTGTACATGTATTTAATGTATGTCTAGTGATAATAATATCAATCATACTTAAGCAATTAACTATGATTGAATATTCTTTCCTAGATACATTAAATAGAAGTATCAAGATTATAATTGTCATACTTAGTTTCATTGATATGAAACGTTGACAATGAATATCAAAAATCTTTGTTCTGGAATTACTTTTGCGAGGACGATAAGTAATGCAAAGGAGTTTTTATGAATTCAAATAATCTTTGAATATGTACAGACTGCAAGAATCCATGAATGGATATATGCATGCATCTAGGAGATGATTCTTATGTTTAATATTAAATCCATGTTTGATTTAATGATTAAAATAAGATAAGCTCATAAGTATTCCTGAAAGCTAGTGGGAGTATTAATTTCGTAAATCTGATATGTTGTATGGGCAACTACATTCCACCTAAATTAAGTTTTAGTTGGGAATGAAACTTCGTTTGTAAGATTTGAAAATATGACATACAACCTTGAAATATATGTTTATTAGTATAAACATATGCGGTAAAATAAATGAGTCTAATAGAACATGATGGATATATAATGAGATCTTAAAGTCTAACTTGAAGATTCATCATGTACATCATGTTGTAAGATTGTTGTGTCATGCTTGATTACAAGATGATTTGACAACATTGAAAGTTGTTAGTGTAATAAATATTTTAAAAGGAAATATGTTTGGATTTAGAATCACATTCCACGTTCTGGAGATGCTCCTAGATTCTATGGATGAAAATATGACAATTTGTTTCATAATTGTCATTGCCAACAAAACTTGAGTTTTGGTAGGCACCAACATTACACTATAACTGTTCAAATGTTTACGGATGTTTAAAGAGCATATTGTTGTATACAATGATGCTAGTATAATTGAGATGACACTCAATTCTAGTAATGGTATCCTTGATGATGACCATGTTGACTAGTTATGCTCAACTAAGAGCATAGTTGCATTATACATTAAAGAATAAAGAATACTTTAAAACTTTAAGGTTTTGAAAGATAATTGTCATAAAAGGGTGGTTCAGTTTATCACGCACCTTATGGAATGATATGACAATATCAAGATATGTGTAAACATATACAAGAAATTCACTTATTGAATTCTTGAAATAAGTATTCTCAAAATTCCTATAGATCAAAGTTAGTTGAAATTATGCCTTGTCAACAAGTATGAGTTGCATGACTTGTGGCAAAATTCATTAACTAAGAATTATCATGCATTGATCTATTTAGTATTTGGATAAAAGGATATTCTAAACATTATTATTGAAATGAAATAAAATATTTTGTTATGTTTATTGTTCATTTATTATGATGTTATCCTATATTTACATGTTTAAATCCTTGAATAACTTAAGTTATTCTAAATAGTCCGTTGTCAATCAATAACATGGGAATGATATTGAATTAAGAAAAATCTAAGTATTAGTTAGGATATACTTGAAAGTATATTGATGCGTAGCATGACTAATTTCAGATGATATTCAATGTATTGAGTATAGGACTTATCCCACCCGCATGATAATACTTTATGGATCTTTGTCATTAAGTATATCATGAATATTTATCCTCTGACTTGAGAGACAAGAGATATGTCATGGATGTAGTGCATTTTTGTGAAGCAATCTAACGCTATACGTAACTGGTAGTTATAAGGGTTGTTTTCAGAAGTGTTGCGAAATTTATGAATCCTGCTTGTAGTCAAAATGGGATTTGTTTTCTTCAAATTTATTTTGAAGTATAATACTGCTGGGCCCCTCGTAGGATTGTTAAGATGTTTGTATGGCCATACCCAAGGTCTTCTGGAATATGTTCAGAAGAGTTGGTAATCTTAATCAAACATATAAAGCGAGAAACAGAATAGTTAATTAAGAAATGAGTGAGATCCATATTCTTATTAACATGGTATTAAAAACAAAAGGATGAATATGATGATGAATCATCAAACTTGGTTTTTCTCCAGAAAACCATACACGAGTTGTACCGGGGGCATTGGCGTGTTGCTAGACGCTAACCAATGTCATTTCACGTTTTGTAAACATATCCAAGTGGGAGCTGTTGGAAATGTATATATTTACAAACATGTGAATGTCCGGATTCGAACTCGTGACCACGGGATTGCACACATTAGCGAATGAGAATTAAAGTTAATAATTAATGTTTATGTTTACGATTAATTATTGCACATTAAGTCCGGTTAACGATCGTTAAGTATTTAACGGAAAAATGACTAACGACCGTTAAATGAAAAGAGAAAGGACTAGAAATGGAAAACTTGGAAAAGTTATGAATTCCCTTTGGGCTTTGCATAGTGGCCGGCCATAGGGGCCTTTCCAAGGCCTAATTCACTAACTTGTTCCCAAAGTTTCCCTACTAGTATATAAAGAGGGTTAGGTTCTAGGGTTTCATACACTTTATGCATTGAATTAACCCTAGATCTCTCATCTCCTCTCTCTTGTCCTTATTTCGGCCGAACACCCCATTTGTAAGGGAGTTTGGTTTCGTTTTTCTTAAAACGAGGACTTGTGTTAGATCTAGCAATTGCTTGATTCGTTGGTTAATTCGTGTGTACAAGAACGTGGTAGTAAGACACTATTCTTACACCATATTGGTTTGAGTTGTAGAACGGTAAGGAACAACTCTTTAAACCACTTCTTTGGTTTGCTCAAGAGATCTGACAATCGCAAGAGGTACGTTACGCATACTTTCAGTTAATTATTTATTTGTTATGATCTTTAAGTCTTTCGCTGTGTACTCTTGATGTTTACATGTTTATTGTATGTTATATATATATTATAAACTCAACACCTACAAAGCCATGGGAAGGTGTCTCTCATGACTTTATCCAAGGTGGCCTAGTGGTAAAGTGGCATGAAGTTCATCTCACAACAGACCCCGGATTCAAACCTAGCTTGTTGGATGAACCTCTTGAGATGGCCATGGAAAATTCCGGAAACGGCCATGGATTACCAGTTATGCCATGTACATCAGAGCCAAAAAGGCTCGACTTTAATTCCAAGGGTAGCCTCAACATTGACCTCTCTCCGTTTATCCAGCATATGAAGGGCTGTAAGTGAAAGATTCTCTTATATAGAGAACATTAACTAATGATCCTATGCAACTTATACATTGTTTCTTTGGTATTACAACCTATGTAAATGATGTTTACATAATATACATTATAATCATTCATAAATATCTTATCATAGTCATCCTTCAATTCTAAGCTAATCAAAGCTTTTCTAGCAGCGTCTATCGGAACATAATCTTTATTAACTGTTCAACGACTCGAATGATCGTAATGCAAAACATTGAGTAACAAACTTTTTTCAATTTCACTACAATGAGTATAGATATTCAAGCATTTTAACAAACACTTGTTGTGCATTACAAGTTGTAAGTATGTACAGAGCTTGAAAAATGAGTTGTAGCGTAAAGAGATATTTTTCATTACCTCCCTATATGAATATATTATGGTTAAATCGAGTGGTTTTTATAACTAAAACAAAGTTTGAATAACTTTAATAAAACAATATTAAAACTTGGTTATTATTTCATGAATTTAATTTAACGGTTTACATAATTATTTTCTATAGTATTGCATTAAGTAAGTATTATTTCTTACGATGCGATAATACTATAGAGTATTATTTCTTTGGTATTATCTCTACTGTATATATAAACCAAAATAATTTTACTTAAAGATCTTAAAAATTAGTCATGTTTAATTCTCGAAATACCTTTGTAAAATTCCTACTTAAAAATTCAAAAAATGTTGCATTAAAATCATTTTCAAACCTCATATGATATACGGATGGGGATCAAATACAAAGGCATCGTAAAATAAAAAGTCTAAAAACCCAACCATCATGTGACACGTGTATAGCTTATCCATTCCTCCTATTTTTTACTATTGTCGTTCATTATTCTTTCTCATTTGTGCAAGAAAAAATATAACAGATCTTTCTCCCCTACTTTCTCTCTCACCTATTTTCTCTCTCACAAAAAATCTATCATCACCTCCAGCGAGTGGAGGTTCCGCTCACTTTTCCGAAAGTGATCCGGGCAGTCCCGTCGCCACAGCTTATGTCCATCGCCGGCAATCGCCACATCAGCTGCCGCCTGACATGGGTGGTTAATTTGTGGGTTATTTGAAAACATTAATGATTATACCTTCTTGTTTGATTCTTCATATCTTCACCTTTGATTTGCTTTTCGTCATTGTTGTAGATTTTCAATGAAATCACTAAGTCAAGCTCTAATTTTATTAGTGAGATATTTAATGTGCTTAGAGCATATATAACAATAACACCATAACACCAATAACACCGTCCACGTCAGCGCAACATCAGCTTTAACATTTAACATTAACATCCCCAAAAAACACCCACAACAATAACATTCTAATAACATCAATAACATTTCATATTTTCAATTTCAACCCCTAAACTAAAACAAACACTTCATTTATTAAAACACATATCACATTTAACATTAAAACACCAAGTACATTAAACGGTAAACACGAATTACATTAAAAATTAAAGATACAACGCATACTGATGAAAATAAAACTACTAAAACTTAAAAATGAATCATCTAAGTTCCAACCCTCAGAACTGGTTGCCGGAGAATTAAACTCCCCATTCATGTATCGACGCTCCATTATGTCGAAGAAGTTGTCTTGGAGGTATTGAGCTTCCCGTGCTTCTTGCTCACGGCGAGCAACCTCTTCACGTGCCTGCTCTTCCATAATCTCCCTAACGTTTTCTTCATCTTGTTCTAGTTGCCGAAGGGAAGCCTCACTTAACCCGCTGGGGTGGTTTTGAAAATCCACCTGTGGACTGTTCACAGGTGGAGTTGGAACAATTGGGAGGTACGGGATGTTTTCAAAACCCACCGGAAAGACATTTTCCGGTGGTGTTGAGTAAACTTCAAGTTCTGGTAGAGTTGGAAAGCTGGTTTCCGGCAAGTGATTTGGAGTCGGAGAGCTGGTTTCCGGCAACTTTTCTGGACTTGGGAATTGCTGGAAAAAATCTTTGCGAGACATTTTTTGTGTGTGAGTTGTGTGTGTAACTTGTGTTTGTTGTGTGTTCTAAACAACTCTGGTAGAGTTGTATATATAGGCAGAGTTGATTTTGAAATTGAATAAATCCCGCTCATATTTGATTTTTAAATTTCAAATTTGAATTTGAGTTTACCCCGCCCAAAATTGACCAGTATAATTTAAATTTGAATTTGAATAGGTTGAGGGGGTGTAAGTGAAAATTTATTTGAAATAGTTTAGGGGGTGAAATGGATTTTTTTTTTTTTTTTTTTTTAACGGCCGTTGGTTTCCAACAGCATAACGCCCAATAACGGCGTTATGCCGTTAGTGTTGTATATGCTCTTAAAAGCTATTTAATGTAACAATGAAATCCAAGGCACATTTAATATAGAGTTAATTACATAAATGGTCCCTGTGGTTTGTCAAAGATTATGGATTTGGTCCCTAAACTTTTTTTTGCGGATTTGCTCCCTATGGTTTTGATTCGTTACGGATTTGGTCCCTTGACCAAATTTTCTGTCAGTTGACCGTCAAATGTGTGTTTGGATTGCTGAAATGACAAAAATACCCCCATATGTGTTTCATGAATGGTCCCTATGGTTTGTAGGTTATCATGAATTAGTCCATGATTTTTTATTTTTTATTTTTATTTATATAAAAAACATTTTGTCGAAAATTTAATAAAAAATTCCGAAAATTTATAAAAAAAATCTATAAAAAATTCCTAAAATTTTATAACAAAGTCCGAAAATTTAAAAAAAATATATAAAAAATCCCGAAAATTTTATAAAAAAAATTCCGAAAATTTTATAAAAAAAGTATATTAAAAATTCCAAAAATTTAAAAAAAAAATTTATAAAAAATTCCAAAAATTTTATAAAAAATACCGAAAATTTTATATAAAATTCCGATAAAATTTTTATAAAATCTTATAAAACATTCCGTCAAAAATTTTGGGAAAAAATTTCAAAATTTTTATTTTATTTTTTTTTTGAATACTTTTTGACGGAATTTTTTTCAAAATCTTGACCAAAATTTTATAAAATTTTTTACGGATTTTTTTTGACAATTTTATAAAATCCGACAAGAATTTTATAAACTTTTGGGCAAATTTTTATAAAAAATTCCGTCAAAAAGTATTTAAAAAGGAAGAAATGAAAATTTTTTTGTCGAAAATTTTTTTTCCCAATATTTTTGACGGAATGTTTTATAAGATTTTATAAAAATTTTATCTGATTTTTTTATAACATTTTCGGAATTTTTTATAAAATTTTTGGAATTTTTTTTTAAAATTTTTGGAATTTTTAATATACTTTTTTTATACAATTTTCGGATTTTTTTATAAAATTTTTGGAATTTTTTTTATAAAATTTTCGGAATTTTGAATATATATTTTTTTAAAATTTTCGGACTTTGTTATTAAATTTTAGAAATTTTTTATAGATTTTCTTTATAAATTTTCGGAATTTTTTATAAAATTTTTATAAAATTTTCGACAAAATGTTTTTTATATAAATAAAAATAAAAAATAAAAAATCAGGGACTAATTCATGATAACCTACAAACCATAGGGACTATTCATGAAACACATACGGGGGTATTTTTGTCATTTCAGCATTCCAAACACACATTTGACGGTCAACTAACAGAAAATTTGGTCAAGGGACCAAATCCGTAAAGAATCAAAACCATAGGGAGCAAATCCGCAAAAAAAAAGTTTAGGGACCAAATCCATAATTTTCGACAAACCACAGGGACCATTTATGTAATTAACTCTTTAATATATAATTTGGATCAATGAGATGATTTGATGTATTTTAGAAAGTGTTTAATGGATTACTTGTTACTACAGGGGTAGATATAGTTTATTGTGGTCAGAAATTGTAGAGTAAAGGTATAATATTTTTTGAAAAAATCATGTGATAGAAAAAAACTTTGTATTTCCAATACATATTTATCAGTAGTTTTGCTCATCGGTTTTGTTAGTTTTGTTTATATGTTAGTCTTTTCCGTTAGTCTTGTTCATCGGTTAATCTTTATTCATTAGTCTTGTTCATGTAAAAAAGTAACGTTGTTCATCATTCATCAATTTTCCAAAAAAAAATCGTAATGTGCATTATGCTTTTGAAAAAAAAATCATATTGTTCATCAGTTCATCAGTTTTCTAAAAAAATATCATAATGTTCATCAATTCTCTATAGTGTTCATCAGTTTACCAATTTTCTAAAAATAAGTATAGTGTTCATCAGTTTTCTAAAAAAAATCATAATGTTCATCAGTTTAAAAAAAAATCATAATGTTCATCGGTTTTCTAAGAAAAAAATCATAATGTTCATCTTTTCGGTTTTCTAAAAAAAATCATAATGTTCATCAGTTTTCTTAAAAAACTTATAATGTTCATCAGTTTTCTAAGAAAAAAATCATAACGTTCATCAGTTTTCTAAAAAAATCATAATGTTCATCAGTTTTTTTAAAAAAAAATCATAATGTTCATCAGTTTTCTAAGAAAAAAATCATAATGTTTATCTGTTCATCAGTTTTCTAAAAAAATCATAAGGTTCATCAGTTTTCTAAAAAAATCATAATGTTCATCAGTTTTCTAAGAAATAAAAATCATAATGTTCATCAGTTTTAAAAAAAAATCATAATGTTCATCAGTTTCTAAGAAAAAAATTATAATGTTCATCAATTTTCTTTAAAAAATTATAATGTTCATCAGTTTTCTAAAAATTAAAAATCATAATGTTCATCTGTTCATCAGTTTTCTAAAAAAAATCATAAGGTTCATCAGTTTTCTAAAAAAAATCATAATTTTCATTAGTTTTCTAAAAAAAATCATAATGTTCATCAATTTTCTTAAAAAACCCGTAATGTTCATCAGTTCATCAGTTTTCTAAAAAATAAAAATCATAATGTTCGTCAGTTCATCAATTTTCTAAAAAAAAAATTTGTTCGTCAGTTTAAAAGAAAATCATAATATTCATTATTTTTTCTAATGTTAATTAGTTAAGAGTGGAAATAGCAAAAAATGATCTAGAAAAAATTAGAGATGACACTTGTCACAATATGAGTGGCTTTTCAGACTTTTTAAATTATGATAACTTTTTAGAGGATCTCAACCCTATGATATACATGACAAGTTTTTAAAAAACAAATTGCCTTAATAATGTTGTTACTTCAAAATTTTGACAACATCCAAAATGTTACATTTGAACTTGCAGTTAGTTTTTTAGTGTGTGTTGACCTCATTAAAAATATACGGTTAAAGTCTTTTTTTTTAATTGGTCACCGCTGTTTTATTGAAATATTACCGATAAATGTCTAAGGTTGCGTTAATGAAATATATGTCCACTTTGACTTTTTGAAGTTAATTTTTTTCAACTTTGATCTTAATTTTTTTTTTTTTTGTATTATATAATACTTGATATAAAATATATGAATGAATTGGTTTTAAATGTATTTATTTGGTATAATTTTCATCAAGTATTATATAGCACAAACAAAAATATTTAACGTCAAAGTTGAAAAAGAAAGATTTTAAAAGTAAAAAATGGACACTTATTTAGAGAGGGGGGGGGGGGGGACTATTATTTTGTTAGACCTCATCTATATTCGATAATTTTAAAACCTTGTCAAAGTAATATCTCTACTACATATAAAGCAAAAAAAAAAATTGCTTAAAATGAAATCTTAAAAGACTAATGTTTAATCTCTAAAGTACTCTTTTAAAACTTAAGTTTAGATCTTTTGTTTAATTTTTCACACACAAAAAAAAAAAAAAAAAAAAAATCAAACAAGGTTGCTTTAATGAAATAGTTGTCTTAACAAAGTTTCTACCCAAAAAAATAAAAAATATGCATCCAAATTTTTTTGAATGTACGTAGTTTCTAAAAAAATATGATTGTTTTTAATTTTAATGCCAACATTAATAATTTCTAAAAATACATTCATAAACTCTACTATATAAGATACCATATTACAATTTCTTTTAATTATTGTTTTAATAGTAGATGAAAATGAATGATCAAAAAATGGTTGATGTGATTGTTGAACAAGTTTCAAACCAAAATAATGTTAGTATAATTGTTATCTTTTATTATTGTGTTTTATGTTTTAATCATCTATATTCATAATATATATGTATATTTTTTTGTATTTTTTACAAATTCACCTCGTTCTTCCTCCCAAGCTTAATCTATACTTCAATCCCAATTTGTATGTATAAACGTCACACGAAACACTTAAGCACAATATCGCAACCATAATTGTTTGTTGCTAACCAACTGACTTAGCTCAGTTAGCCACCTGAGTCCCTTCTGAAGCTTGGGGAGGGGTTTTACCCGCGTTCAAGTCTCGCAAAAGGCAATGAAAATCCGTATTTTCCACTTAGTGCGAAGCTGTGTTTCCCTTTGCGAGTCTCTCCTATTGGTTCGGGTCCCAGGGCCTGTCCGTTTGGATGTTTTAACTAGGGGGTTCGGATTTCAAGTGAGGTGCCGTTCTAAAGAAATAAAAAATAAAATAAAAAATGTCGTTGCAATGCACGCGTACTCGCGTAGCTTCTTACCGTGCAATAATACTTTAGAGTATTAGCGGTTTGGAAAATGTTTTGAGAAATAAGAATTATTGCATTGTTTGTGATATTTTTTTGAAAAGTAATGAAACGCCCATATTTTTCTTTCATTTTTTTTATATTGAATACACCGTAAGGGTCTAACCCCTATACGTCGTATGGACCTGCGATTCGAAAAACTAAATAAACTAGAATTTGAATAAAACAAATCTGGAAAACTTACAAACTCAAAAAAATATTTCATTATCATAATACGTAAATAATGTACATAAGTTTCACAAGCGGAAGCGTATATAATACGGGTGTTTTGTTAACACAAAACCCCAGTTTTGACTCATTTTCAAAATACTAAATCTAAATATATACAAATATATCGAAACTTGACTAATACAAATCTCATACATAGTCATAAAGTTTTGGGGCATTGATGTGCTATTTCATCCTGCCCTTAAATTTATAAAACTAAGATATCCAAGGATCAACACATAATAACGGGCAAAGAACCCGATTAGATGCAGTAAAGCCTAGGTAAATCCGAGTGTCGTCCCAAGAGAGCTGTTATCTGAAAGAGCTAAGGTACTGCGAGATAAATAAGATAAAATGATAGAATTATGATAAAATAGATAAAAATATCCTAATCAAACAGGAGTAAAAATTAGAACAAAATAGTAAGAGAATAAAGCTTAACCAAGGTTTTAAATATGTTTTAATTCTCAATTCTTAAGTTCAGTATAGTGGGTAAATATCACTAGACTCCTTTGATCAATTCATCTAGCCTATTATTAGTAGACTCCTCACCAAGATTATTATAGGTCACCCAGGATCATTCAGCAATCTAATAGCAGTCATTAAGTACCAAATCTACTAGACCTAGTTCTATGGAACCCCGGCCGTTAGGATCTTAGATTTCCCCTACCTTCTTAAATACCTCCACTTGATAGGCGATCCTTTGGTCAATTCACATATAAAGGATGGTTGTACGATGACCAATTCCTTCCATTCTTCGCAATATAGTGAGCTGGGGTCCTTTGGTCAATTCTCTCATCCCACTAGATACTAACAAGCTTACAACATTATCAAAACTAGCGATTTATGAAAAGGCTAAGTGGATGTCTATATAGAGTAGTAAAGAGAATAAATAACATAATCAAAAACTTGAATTAATAACATGAATTCATAGTATGATCTCTAGAAAAACATAAAATAATTCAAACTCGAATACAAGGGAAATCGTAGACGAGAACTTCGTTCTTCAGACTCCTAATCCATAATTCTTCTTATGTGGTTGCTCTCCCCAAACCCTAGAAAGGTTTCGGAAAGGGGGATATCTTCAAATGCAGAATTCACGATGTATTTATAGGCATGAAACCCTAATTTAAGTTATGGCTTAACTCTATGAAATAGTTACGCTGTAGTTCATCTTAAACAAATATTATTTGATGCTTATCCAGGATTACGGCGTAACCTTGGAAGGTGGTTACGCCGTAGTCTTCATAACACGTACGGAGTGTCAATTACGTCGTAACCTTAGCTGATGGTTACGGCGTAGTATTTATAATTAGTTTCAGTGTGGTAATTACGCCGTAACCTTATCTGATGGTTACAACGTAGTCTTCATAAATGTAATTACGTAACTTCATCACTTTGTTATGCCGTAATATTCGTGATATAAGAGTGATCCATCTTGAGCCCAAATTCGTCCAAAAACCGCTTCTCATTCGATAATTACTCCTGAAACGAAATAAGAAGAAATAAGGGCAAATCTAATAACATTTTAAGCATAATACGTCAATAAAGGGGGAAATTAACACTTAGAATATCAGGATTATTTGATGTTATCAAATATTCTCCCACTTAAACTCTACTTTCATTCAAGTAGATCTTTAGAATATATATAAAATAATACATTCCTCGAGTAAACCGAAGAACATGCAGTTAAGATTTCCCATGCTAGAATAATTTAGAGCCGCCCACCTCACGAAATGGGGAACGAAACAGTCTCACACTCATCATAATCTAAGTGTTTAATTTTGGGGTGATCACTCAATTGCACAGACATAGGAAGTATTCTATCATAGGCTTGGCAATTACACAAAACTCCACCACTATAGCTGAGGTCAAGACAATCTTTAGAAGGCAATGTTAGGCTATAATGTTGCATAGGTTTAGGGTGATGAGTCACTACTAACGTGCCATGGCAAAGTGGACAAAAACAATGATACATGACCAAATTCATGGCCAAGACACCAATGATTGCTCTCTTCATCACCTAGACATGTTTCATGAATAAAAGGGTAAGGTAAGACATGAGATATTTCAATGGGTGAAAAATAAAATAAACAAAAAAAAATAGTCTTAGCTCAAAACGTTATCACCGCCCATCGTCCATCCAAAATTCAAGCTTTTACGATGAAGAAACCGGATCATGATGTGTCAAGTGAATGTGCCATTAGCGGACGTCATGATGAGCACATTACCTATTCTTCAAAAATGTTGGAGTAATAAAGTCACCAACTCAAATTTTCAAATGTGATCGAGGTGGTCTTCTCGATGCTAATATCTCGTAAACTCATAACATAGTGCTATAATTTTGCACTTTAATATCATAAACTAATAAACAACCATTTTTTTTTACATAACAAATATCATAAAAGATAAAATATCCCCCCATTTGAGATGAACATATGAAGAACATGGGGGGTTTTTAATGATCTTCAAATGTATTACTTCAATGTAAGCGTGATTTCTGAACCTCTCTCTATTCAAACCTCGAACTTGGGTAAACAGTGACTTCCCGATCATAAACTACGACTACACGGTAGGCTAAGGTAAGTAGGTGTAACCAAAAAAAGTATAAATGGGTTAAGAAACGAAAAGGTTGGGCTCAAATGGGTGTAACTAGGAGTATCTTTTACTAATAATGAGTGCAACAACAAGGGTTTAACATGGTGGTCAAAAATTCGATGTGACTAGTCGATAAATGAACACAAATGAACACATATGGTGATGTGCTACGTGTGGTGCAAGTTTTAAAAATTTATAAACACGATTTAACCGTCTAACCTATTAACACATACGAGCAAGTATACTCGTCCGTTATAGCAAAGTTTGGTAAGTCGAGATCGTCCCAAGGGATTTTTTTGATTGAAATTGTTTTTGATGAAAAGTTTCCAACAAGAAAGCTTGTCAAGGCTTCCTCAAATAGTTATGTTATAGCGAAATTCAATAATAAGAAATATATATACTTGTGTGTAGTCTATAATCAATCACAAATAGTATTCATGAAGGTTTGGTGTATACTCTTGATGTGATGCACAAATCATAAGCAAATGATCTCCAACCATGGTATATGTTTGTAAAAATCATTCTAAGAACAAAAACATTTAGGTAATCCTTTCGGTCCTTATCCTAATGATTATTCTTAAGAAATCCCATTTGTTTGCAACATGTTCTTATTAAATTTGTTCTTACGAATCTTTCGACCCTTTCGAGATGAAAATGTTTATAGTCTTGTTTTAATAAGCAAACATGGTGGTTGTCAATCACCATATACCCATACTAGTTTGTCACTCAACTTTTTGGAATAAAACACAAAAGAAATCCTTTCGGTCCTTTTTCTTAAAATATGTTTTATCAACAAATCATACCAAGACTAGTATTTTTCTAACAAACTCATTTAAACAAGATCATATATACATGCATCACATTTTGAGAACACTAATATGATTAACTACATCCCAACACACAAGTATATCCCAAAAACTACTCCATGATAATAATAATAACTAAACACAAATCATAACAAAGTAACTCAAATAATTCAAGAGAATAGAAATCCATAACAAAGTTCATAGAATACCTAAACTTTTGTGATTACAAGAATTAGAATTCGTGGATTGTAGCAACCACGTGCCTCCAATCACCTAGATTCACCGTATAACTCCAAACTACCAAAACTATGGATGAGAATTGTTCCCTCCTTGCTTCTGGACGTTTTACAGCAGGTACTAGACTTTTGGGCTTGATAAAAATGATTGGTATTAGTTTTGAAGTAAATTAATAAACTTTTTTGGTTGTGTCACACCTAGTAAACTGGGACTAGGTTCATTATATAGCCACAAATGCTTGCTCAACTGATAAAAAACGTTTCCAACAAGTTAATATCAAGAAATGATCGGCCTCCAATGATTATGGGGAGTTAAGGCAACAATAAATGCAACTTTGTGTAACTGCAGTGCATGCAACCGGATCGGTTACGATGGCAACCGGATCGGTTGCGTTTTGACCAAATGCCCAGCCGGATCCGGTTACGGGTCACGACCGAACGGCTGGATAATATTGTTTTGACTTTTTGTTGACTTTCTGCTCATACGCTTCATTCTTTGCTTTCGCTGATGATTTCCAAGGCAAAACTTGATCTTCTCTTGCTGTAGATACTTAGAAATCATTGTGCTTCCCAATCATTGAGTCCAAAAGCTTCCTTGCTCGACTCCCTTCTTCAGAATCTTCCAAATGTGCATAAAAACTTCATTTCTTCATCATTCGTGATACTTGGCTACATATACATACACAATACGCATCTTTTGCACTTTTGCAACAGTTATGAGTAAATATAGCCGATTATCATGCACAAAACCAACAATAACGCTACTAAAAACATGTTCATTTTAGGCGTTATCAAATTCCCCCACACTTAAGCTCTACTCGCCCTCGAGTAGGTCTAACATTTGCAAAGATTCATTTCAATGGTCTTGACACCATGGTTCCAAAAATGTAACAATCATCCCAAAGGAGATAATCATTGTTTTGCTTTTAATATGTGAAAAACTTTTAAAAATGAACCAAACACTTTAGATAGCATAACTAGAACACCTCACGAATGATTTTAAGAATTCACTCAACACTCATATATTGATGGGTATATGTAAATCACTCAATGCCTAGTCATGATCAATGCTTTTTACCATAAGCTTGTACAAGTATCAAAACAAAGAAAATAAATTCATCAAAGAGGGCTTTTAGTCGGGTTATATCGTTAAGGTTAAGGGTTCATAAAGGTATGGATAAGGCATGGGATGATTTATGAAATTCGTGTTAAAAGAAAATAAAGTCAAGTCTAAACCTCCATGTTGCTAGCCATCATACAAACCACAACCCTGTAAATGATTATTTCACCTCTTCAAATATCGATCTCCGCAAATACGTATAACTCAATTTAGCTCATTGGCTAATCAATATCCTTCATATAGCACATTGGCTATAACCATTTTTTTTATATAACAAAGTTCCCCGACACTTAGTGTAAGCATACACCACAAAAAATCGAGAAAGACGTCTCCTTCATCTATGATGGATAATGGTACATACTACAAACAAAGTGTAGCTTCTTCATAATCATCAAAAACAATCCAACATTCCAAACAACTAGCAACAAACCATTAGACATGACAAGGGTTGGCTAAAGTTTAAAGTGTAAAATCTTTTTGTATTTTTCTGGATGTAACAAATGAAAAGATTGGCTCAAAAGGGTATACTAAGGGTATCTAGTGCTAAAGATGAGCACTAACAAATGGGTCCATATATTGGTGGTTAACTAACCGATGTGGTTAGCTAATATATCATTAGATGTAAAATGGAAGGCCATTTGGGTTAAATCCTAAGATGCCTCTTATCATTTGAACATATTTATATCACTCGAAAGTGATTTTAACCGTAATGCATAACTAGTACAAGTTCTAGAATCGACATAATCACCGGCACACTCATAGCAAATATAAAACAAAAGATGTGTTTTATACAAAAAGAAACCTCACAATTAAGTGGAAAAAGGCTATTATGCATGCTAGAAAATGCTATCGAATCCAAAATGAATTGCTTCCGTCATTTGGTTCAAATCCAAAAATTTTCAAAAACCTCATATTACCATTGAAATTCCCAAGTTATATTTTTTAATATTTATCCATAATGCGCAAAAACAACTAGACCATTAAGGGCGAATTCCTTCTAATCACTTGTATCCAAAAGTTATCTAAAACTTAAAAATGCGTATAGTTTTTCCTATTTTCTTCCCTCTCCCATACTTAAGTTTTGTATTGTCCTCAATGTAATAAAATGAACTTCAAAGTAAAGAAAATGGGAAAAAGAAATAGTTAAAAGATACCACGGGATAGAATATGCAATACGCATATTGGGTCATAAGAAAGCATGTGAGTTATCCAACTCCAAATATTTGACCATCAATAAGCTTCCAACACATCCATCCTGCAAACAAAAACTGCAAAACACAATACACAAACAAAACAAAACAAATGCTACTAAAAACAAACTAAAACCAAGCAAAATATAATAATATCCTAAAGAAATAGTTTAAAAAGATAGAAATAACATTGTTTAACACATCATAACCATTGTATTTGAAACCATAATTCACGAATGATCCACAATCACTCGTCGTCCTCGCTCATATCGTCTCCTTCTTCATCATCATACTCATCATCATCATCACTTTCAGTTACGTAGTTTTCGTCTATAATCTCTGAACGAACTCTCCTCTTCTTCTTCTTTCCTCCAACTCCTGACGACGATCATCCAACATCGTAGCTTGCTCCACCAACCTCATGTAATAGACCATATGGGGTACTGGATCGGAAATGGTGCGTACTCAGGATATGGATACGGATAGGGTCCAGGATAAGAAGTGTATGGGAAAGGATATGGTGGAACATTGGGTGGATTGTAGGGTGGTAACTCATAATCGGCGTCACGGGCCATGTATTGAAAGATAGGCATTGAATAATCATTGATGTAGTTGTTTCTTAACATCATCGAGTCTCTCCACACATCCCTACATTGAATCTCATTTAAATGTTGGTTCCACTCTCCCCAACCTGAATCAAAACTTCTGGACGTACCCGCTTGCACGTTCTCCATTGGTATACTCTCCTGCTGTTGTGGTGGTGGTTGTTGTTGTTGTTGTTGTTGTTGTTGTTGAGGCTCAATCCATAACCCCAAGGTTTTCAATCTCCTATTCAAAGCGTTCCCAAAACCTTGTGCAGTCCACATCTCACTATACTTTGGCTCTTCACACTTAGCCAATTCCTCATCAACATAATACCCAAGATTCTTCGCTAACTTCGTCACAAAATGTCCTCCACAAATGTTGCTATTGCTCTTGATTCCCGGGGCCCTCCTAGACAAATACTCGGCTATCTGCCAAACTGCATTACCATCCTTAGTTTCTTCCAATAACATCATAACCCATAAGTCCGGTTTCTGAAATTTGTCCCTACTTCCAAACCTATTAAAGGGCCCGGTCACTATCAACTTGTGAAGTATCCTCATTAATGGATTCCTGATGGTCGAGGCATTCCTCCTAGCACAAGAAGGATCTCCCACTCGATTCCAATAAGCGGGAATACTAGTATAGTCTTTTTCAAACCTCCTAATCCTCGAAAAGTGAGCTTCAAATAACCGATGATTAACCTCATGTGGCTCATACAAACCAAGAGCCATGCCAAAAGCCGGCAAAGTGTAAGCATGATCCCTTCCACAAAGCCTAAACCAAACACAAACTTCTTTCATCAAGTTCCGAACATTCACCTTTCTTTCAAAATACATGGTTGAAAAGAACTCCATACACCATTCTCGATAGACCTCTTCATTGACGCTACATGCTCTTTCCCATGACAAATCATTGAACAAATCACCATCCCCTGAATACACATAAGATGTCCGCATCATTTCTCTCAACTCATCTTCACAATCACATTCCGCAAACAAATCCCAATCAATCACCCTCGGAACCAAACATGTCCTATTTTTCAATTTTGATAACCTTTCCCGGAAAGCATGTTTCTCCCCATCGGTGAGATCTTTGAACTTTAAGTTGGCATTTGCTTCTGTCTTCAAGCTATACTTGACTTTCTTCTTCTCGTTCCTTTGACAAAACTTCGTAACAAGCGGGTTCATTGGAATCGCCTCCTCGCTTGAGCTACCTACAACAATTCTCTGTAGAAATCATAAATATAAGACCATATAAGAGTGTTAGAACAAACAAGAAGGTTCATGGAACCCTCTAAGATCCACTTCAAAATTTCAAAAATTTCCAACACAGAAACCGTAACCAGATTCGGTTGCAGAGCAGCCGAATCGGTTGCTCTTTTGGCCAAATCCAACCGCTCGGTTGCTCTGCGCAACCGGATCGGTTATGCAATCTGCATAAGGCTTTTGCCTTTTAAACCCCTTATACACTCGAATTTCTAAGTCCAATCAACTCCTAGATCGCATTCTATCATCCTCATTGATTTCTACATCCTTGAATTACTCTAAATTCGCTTTCCAAACCTCAAGTCATCACACATTCATCATCTTAGAACTCAACTTGATAAAACCTATATCCTTTAATCATTAGTTCTAATCAATAATGTGGCATCTATTACTCACAAAAACACATCATCTACCATTAGGAATTACCAATTGCATCTTAACTTGATTCACTTGCACAACTTAATCAAATCCGAAAATTCAATCATCTAATACTCATTCCATGGTGAATCAATCACTATAATTCTTTTTGCAATGCATTCCTATATCAATTACCCACTCAATTCAAAAATATTACAACTTAATTCGAATTATAACAAAAACCCCCAAATTGGTGACCTAATATGCAATTCGAATCAAATGCTCTAATTAAACCTTAATTGAGTTAATTGAATGTAGATGCTTACTTGTTTGGGTGCCATGATGTCTTCCTACAACTTAAACAATCTTTAATTAGCTTCTCTTGGACGATTTTTGCAAAACCCAGCTGGGAATTAGTGTGTGTGTGTTTTTCTGGAAAAGTGAATTTTTGGTATATATACTTGTATGCAACCGGTTCAGTCATGGACACAACCGTTTCGGTTTGCATTTTGCCAAATTTTGCATTTTTCTATGTTACTTAGGCATTTACCCTCCAAGCAACAAAAATTTTTTACTCAAAAATCCTGTTAAAGATTCACACAACATTTATCCACCATTTGGAAATTTCAACAATCATCCAATCTTAAAACTCAAATCATCATTCTTATGAACTAAACCAAAACTCAACTAAAACTCATAGTCATAATGCATTAACCAAATAACCTCAATCATAGAAATAAAAAAATGAAAGTAAAACTGAAATAAGAAATAAAAATCCTAAATGCATCAAATCAAAAAGAAATAAATAGTTCATGAAGTTCAAGAAAATAATTGCTTGTTTATTACGGTCCCTTGTCTTCTCCTTAGAATTCCTCAAAATACTCTTGTCTTAGGATGTCCTCGCTTTGAAATTTTCCGGTTAACTCACGGTAGGTTTCAAAAGTTTTGAACTTCCTCATGAATCTTCTTCCGTCCGGACAAAGTATATCGAACTTAACATGCCAATCTCCATCTCCAGCTTGTCTCTTGTAAATACCCGACCCTTCGGGTTTCCACTCCAAATTCTTAAGTTGCACCGGTAAAGAACCTAAAAAGTCGGTCAACTTCTTGTAGACTAGAATGTTTTTGAATGGGTTATAGAAAGCTTCTACCGCCAATGCACGTTCCATTTCGTCCTCTGTATAAAAATAAGGCGGAGCTAATGGTCCAAACATTGGATTTCCTTGGTTATCACGTCCCACTTCAAAACACGTCAAATCATCATTTGCTTCCATGAACTCCAAATCCTCCATAAATTCCAAAGTTGGGCCTCTTGGTTTCGGATAGTATGTTTGCTTTGAAATACCATCATCAATAGTCATAGTGCCTCTTCCCATGTCTATAATTGCACCACAAGTTCGTAGAAATGGTCTCCTCAATAGTAGTGGTAAACTTTTGTCCACCGGAATATCTAGGACAAGAAAATCGGCCAAATACGGTTGATAGCCAATTTGCACTCTCACATTCTTCACCTCGCCCATTGCTTTGGCTTGAGAATTATCCGCCATAGTAAGCTTCAAATGATTAGGTTGCGGATTACTTAGACCTAAAGTCATAAACAATGGATAGGGCATCACATTAACACTTGACCCCAGACGGCTAAAGCATAAACTTGTGTAGTCCCATTCACTTTTATTGGTAACACAAAATTTCCCGGATCCTTTTCCTTCCTTGGCATGCCTCTAAACAAAATTCGATCTCGCTCCTCCTCCGTTAGATTCTTATCTTCCAATCTAGCCCTTGCTAACATTACCGCATCCAATTTCTTACGGTAGAGCACATAATCTTGGAGTACCTCTATCACCGGTTTCTTTTCATTTAGCTTAAGAAACTTTTGTTCTAGGTTTTCTAAAATAGCTTCTTTTTGTTTGTCGGTTAAGGGTGTTTGAAAGTGTTTGTAGTGGGAGGTGATGATGGTGTGTAATCATTTTTGGTGGTGGTTGTTGTTGGGGTTAGTTTGTTTGATGAAGTTTTCTTCCGATTTGCTTTCCCCATTTTAACTACTTCCACATCTTTCTCCTCCATGTTGGCACATACTTCCACTAACATCTCGTTCACTCCTTTTCCTTCTTCCAAATCAGTTATATTAATCCTCATCTCTCCCAATGCAAAATCAAGCTTACACTTGGTAGTTACAAGAAAATCCCTACCAAAACACACATTGGGTTCATCCAAATTCCCTTCTTCTAACACAACAAAATCTGCTTAAAAATGTGACCATGAATATTGACTTTAAGATTTTTAACCATCCTTCTTCCATATGCTTCATAGTCCAAACGTACATGACGAATTTCGTCAAGAACCTTCTCCAAAATGTAATTCTCTCCATAAGCCATATTAAGTTGCGCGTCCCAAGCACTTACTCCTTCTACGCTGCAAGGCGTACCAAACCTCATGACTGGCGAATCATACACCATCAAAGGTGCTTGTGTGAACACTACGACCCTTTCCTTCTTGGGAATTTGAATTTTGTTTTCACCCGTTTCCTCCATATTAACCGTATCAATCCCCAAATCTTTCTTACTCTCTTCCAATATACCTCCAATCTTTTCCAGCTAACTTCCGGTATCCTTGAACATTTCGTCCAAAGTACGAAGGTATTCCGAGATTCCACTCAAACTATCCATACTAACTAGACAAACTAAAACCAAACAAAACAAAACAAAATCCGAACTATTAGCGTTAGAGTTAGTAAAAACAAGAACAAACTATAGAAACATATACTAAACAAGTTAAGATACTAAACAAAATTAAAAACATAGGCTAAATCTCAAAATCTAAAAATCATAAAAAATATTATCCCAGAAACTCTAACCGGATTCGGTTGGCTCACCAACCGAATCGGTTGATTGAAATAAACAGACCAAGTGATCAAACCGGATCCGGTTGCGGGTTGCAACCGAACGGCTGGATCGACACCAATTTTTTTGTTTTTTTTTATAAAAATAGAATTTAAATGCAATTAAGGAATCATTAAGATGAATTAAACTCTAATTAATAAAAACTCTTCATAAACCAATAATTTAATAACTTAATAATAAAACCATTAAACTAAAAACTAAATTAACTACCAATTAAAATCTATCATTAAAATAATTAAACCATATAACTGAAAAGTTACTATAAAAACTGAAATTAATCTAAAACTAAATAACTAATAAACATCAAATGAAAAGAAAATATAAATAAATCTAAGAAATCATTAAACTATAAGACATAATCTGCAAATAAAATCTAGAATGACAAGAATTACTCTAGGAACTATAACACAAATAACTAAGTAAACTAGAACCATGAAACCGAAAATGAAAATTTTTCTCAGAAACTCTAACCGGATTCGGTTGCAAAGCAACCGAATCGGTTAGCTTTTAACCAAAACCTTTTTTTTACTCTTCAACAAATTCAATTCCAATACTACCAATTTTAAAGAAAATCAAAGAAAATCCCCGGCAGCGGCGCCAAAAACTTGATGTGCTACGTGTGGTGCAAGTTTTAAAAATTTATAAACACGATTTAACCGTCTAACCTATTAACACATACGAGCAAGTATACTCGTCCGTTATAGCAAAGTTTGGTAAGTCGAGATCGTCCCAAGGGATTTTTTGATTGAAATTGTTTTGATGAAAAGTTTCCAACAAGAAAGCTTGTCAAGGCTTCCTCAAATAGTTATGTTATAGCGAAATTCAATAATAAGAAATATATATACTTGTGTGTAGTCTATAATCAATCACAAATAGTGTTCATGAAGGTTTGGTGTATACTCTTGATGTGATGCACAAATCATAAGAAAATGATCTCCAACCATGGTATATGTTTGTAAAAATCATTCTAAGAACAAAAACATTTAGGTAATCCTTTCGGTCCTTATCCTAATGTTTATTCTTAAGAAATCCCATTTGTTTGCAACATGTTCTTATTAAATTTGTTCTTACGAATCTTTCGACCCTTTCGAGATGAAAATGTTTCTAGTCTTGTTTTAATAAGCAAACATGGTGATTGTCAATCACCATATCCCCATACTAGTTTGTCACTCAACTTTTTGGAATAAAACACAAAAGAAATCCTTTCGGTCCTTTTTCTTAAAATATGTTTTATCAACAAATCATACCAAGACTAGTATTATTCCAACAAACTCATTTAAACAAGATCGTATATACATGCATCACATTTTGAGAACACTAATATGATTAACTACTTCCCAACACACAAGTATATCCCAAAACTACTCCATGATAATAATAATAACTAAACACAAATCATAACAAAGTAACTCAAATAATTCAAGAGAATAGAAATCCATAACAAAGTTCATAGAATACCTAAACTTTTGTGATTACAAGAATTAGAATTTGTGGATTGTAGCAACCACGTGCCTCCAATCACCTAGATTCACCGTATAACTCCAAACTACCAAAACTATGGATGAGAATTGTTCCTCCTTGCTTCGGACGTTTTACAGGTACTAGACTTTTGGGCTTGAAAAAATGATTGGTATTAGTTTTGAAGTAAACTAATAAACTTTTTTGGTTGTGTCACACCTAGTAAACTGGGACTAGGTTCATTATATAGCCACAAATGCTTGCTCAACTGATAAAAAACGTTCCCAACAAGTTAATATCAAGAAATGATCGGCCTCCAATGATTATGGGGAGTTAAGGCAACAATAAATGCAACTTTGTGTAACTGCAGTGCATGCAACCGGATCGGTTACGATGGCAATCGGATCGGTTGCGTTTTGACCAAATGCCCAGCCGGATCCGGTTACGGGTCACGACCGAACGGCTGGATAATGCTGTTTTGACTTTTTGTTGACTTTCTGCTCATACGCTTCATTCTTTGCTTTCGCTGATGATTTCCAAGGCAAAACTTGATCTTCCCTTGCTGTAGATACTTAGAAATCATTGTGCTTCCCAATCATTGAGTCCAAAAGCTTCCTTGCTCGACTCTTCTTCGTAATCTTCCAAATGTGCATAAAAACTTCATTTATTCATCATTCGTGATACCTGGCTACATATACATACACAATACGCATCTTTTGCACTTTTGCAACAGTTATGAGTAAATATAGCCGATTATCATGCACAAAACCAACAATAAAGCTACTAAAAACATGTTCATTTTAGGCGTTATCATATGGGCTAGTTTGGTTTATTCCTAAAACATTGCCTCTTCGAATTGTCTTTCCCAAATGCATCATGCTAACTTAACACACTACACGTCTATGGCCTCGAAATGATGTAAGAGCCAAGTTCTAAAGTTTACAATACTACCACCACACTCGATTTTTGGTAGATTGGGTAAAATAGGGGAAATGGAAGGGCTAAATCTCGCCAATTACATTAAATGTTATTGTGTGCTCGGCTTCATTCTATTCTAGTCCGGTTAAGAAAAACATGTCAATTTTTTTCAAAATAGTTTTTATTTTCAAAACAACTAGAAAATTTTGGGGCAAGTAAGCTAAGTAAATATTAACTTCATTTCTATTCCTATCCCCCCACTTAAAGTGTACAAAGTCCCTTTTGTACAAAAAAAAAAAAAAAAAAAACGTAGAAAGAAATAAACTCTCTTCTCAGTCACGCGTCAAGGAAGTTCCTACTAAGGTCTAAAGACAAGCTACGGCGTAACTAATGATATGGGTTATGCCCTAATTTAAATAGCCTCTCAACTGGACTCTCGTTGTAATGGTTATGGCGTAAATCTATCAAAATGCTATGCCGTAATTGGTTCCCAGAGTTGAATCTGCAGACAAAAACATAAGGAAAATTATACCCACAGGTACTTAGATGATCAATATATTAGTCCTAATTGTTCAACTATTACAGATATAATCAGAATAAATATTGTTCAGAAATAAGGATAGAGAAATGGTTTTTGAAACAAGGGAGCCATCACTCCCGATCAACGTCATGATCCATGGACCGGTACTGGGTGGGATCAAATGGGGTGCTTGTAGTGCTTCCGGGGGTCTGATGAGGATTCATGTATGCCACTCCTTGTTGAACTCCGATATCAGGCACATCCGGCTGATACACATACGGAGCTCCATGCCAACGAGTGTGGCTCAGGTGCATTTCTTGAAGCATTTGGCTTGTGCGGTCCGCGTTCCACTAAAATAAGTCTTGTTGGAGCACCTTCATTTGATTCAAATCATGAGAAAAACTATCAAATTTGGTGCTCAACCCATACATTCCCGTGGCCAAATCATATATATCCTCACTCAATTCAAAAATATTACAACTTAATTCCTATATCAATTACCCACTCAATTCGAAAATATTACAACTTAATTCGAATTATAACAAAAACCCCCAAATTGGTGACCTAATATGCAATTCGAATCAAATGCTCTAATTAAACCTTAATTGAGTTAATTGAATGTAGATGCTTACTTGTTTGGGTGCCATGATGTCTTCCTACAACTTAAACAATCTTCAATTAGTTTCTCTTGGACGATTTTTGCAAAACCCAGCTGGGAATTAGTGTGTGTGTGTTTTTCTGGAAAAGTGAATTTTTGGTATATATACTTGTATGCAATGGTTCATCATGGACACAACCGTTTCGGTTTGCATTTTGCATTTTTCTATGTTACTTAGGCATTTACCCTCCAAGCAACAAAATATTTACTCAAAAATCCTGTTAAAGATTCACACAACATTCATCCACCATTTGGAAATTTCAACAATCATCCAATCTTAAAACTCAAATCATCATTCTTATGAACTAAACCAAAACTCAACTAAAACTCATAGTCATAATGCATTAACCAAATAACCTCAATCATAGAAATAAAAAAATGAAAGTAAAACTGAAATAAGAAATAAAAATCCTAAATGCATCAAATCAAAAAGAAATAAATAGTTCATGAAGTTCAAGCAAATAATTGCTTGTTTATTACGGTCCCTTGTCTTCTCCTTAGAATTCCTCAAAATACTCTTGTCTTAGGATGTCATCGCTTTGAAATTTTCCGGTTAACTCACGGTAGGTTTCAAAAGTTTTGAACTTCCTCATGAATCTTCTTCCGTCCGGACAAAGTATATCGAACTTAACATGCCAATCTCCATCTCCAGCTTGTCTCTTGTAAATACCCGACCCTTCGGGTTTCCACTCCAAATTCTTAAGTTGCACCGGTAAAGAACCTAAAAAGTCGGTCAACTTCTTGTAGACTAGAATGTTTTTGAATGGGTTATAGAAAGCTTCTACCGCCAATGCACGTTCCATTTCGTCCTCTATATCAAAATAAGGCGAAGCTAATGGTCCAAACATTGGGTTTCCTTGGTTATCATGTCTCACTTCAAAACACGTCAAATCATCATTTGCTTCCATGAACTCCAAATCCTCCATAAATTCCAAAGTTGGGCCTCTTGGTTTCGGATAGTATGTTTGCTTTGAAATACCATCATCAATAGTCATAGTGCCTCTTCCCATGTCTATAATTGCACCACAAGTTCGTAGAAATGGTCTCCTCAATAGTAGTGGTAAACTTTTGTCCACCGGAATATCTAGGACAAGAAAATCGGCCAAATACGGTTGATAGCCAATTTGCACTCTCACATTATTCACCTCGCCCATTGCTTTGGCTTGAGAATTATCCGCCATAGTAAGCTTTGAATGATTAGGTTGCGGATTACTTAGACCTAAAGTCATAAACAATGGATAGGGCATCACATTAACACTTGACCCCGTATCGGCTAAAGCATAAACGGGTGTAGTCCCATTCACTTTTATTGGTAACACAAAATTTCCCGGATCCTTTTCCTTCCTTGGCATGCCTCTAAAAAAAATTCGATCTCGCTCCTCCTCCGTTAGATTCTTATCTTCCAATCTAGCCCTTGCTAACATTACCGCATCCAATTTCTTACGGTAGAGCACATAATCTTGGAGTACCTCTATCACCGGTTTCTTTTCATTTAGCTTAAGAAACTTTTGTTCTAGGTTTTCTAAAATAGCTTCTTTTTGTTTGTCGGTTAAGGGTGTTTGAAAGTGTTTGTAGTGGGAGGTGATGATGGTGTGTAATCATTTTTGGTGGTGGTTGTTGTTGGGGTTAGTTTGTTTGATGAAGTTTTCTTCTGATTTGCTTTCCCCATTTTAACTACTTCCACATCTTTCTCCTCCATGTTGGCACATACTTCCACTAACATCTCGTTCACTCCTTTTCCTTCTTCCAAATCAGTTATATTAATCCTCATCTCTCCCAATGCAAAATCAAGCTTACACTTGGTAGTTACAAGAAAATCCCTACCAAAACACACATTGGGTTCATCCGAATTCCCTTCTTCTAACACAAAAAAATCTGTTTAAAAAATGTGACCATGAATATTGACTTTAAGATTTTTAACCATCCTTCTTCCATATGCTTCATAGTCCAAACGTACATGACCAATTTCATCAAGAACCTTCTCCAAAATGTAATTCTCTCCATAAGCCATATTAAGTTGCGCATCCCAAGCACTTACTCCTTCTACGCTGCAAGGCGTACCAAACCTCATGAATGGCGAATCATACACCGTCAAAGGTGCTTGTGTGAACACTACGACCCTTTCCTTCTTGGGAATTTGAATTTTGTTTTCACCCGTTTCCTCCATATTAACCGTATCAATCCCCAAATCTTTCTTACTCTCTTCCAATATACCTCCAATCTTTTCCAGCGAACTTCCGGTATCCTTGAACATTTCGTCCAAAGTACGAAGGTATTCCGAGATTCCACTCAAACTATCCATACTAACTAGACAAACTAAAACCAAACAAAACAAAACAAAATCCAAACTATTAGCGTTAGAGTTAGTAAAAACAAGAACAAACTATAGAAACATATACTAAACAAGTTACGATACTAAACAAAACTAAAAACATAGGCTAAATCTCAAAATCTAAAAATCATAAAAAATATTATCCCAGAAACTCTAACCGGATTCGGTTGGCTCACCAACCGAATCGGTTGATTGAAATAAACAGACCAAGTGATCAAACCGGATCCGGTTGCGGGTTGCAACCGAACGGCTGGATCGACACCATTTTTTTTTTTTTTTTATAAAAACAGAATTTAAATGCAATTAAGGAATCATTAAGATGAATTAAACTCTAATTAATAAAAACTCTTCATAAACCAATAATTTAATAACTTAATAATAAAACCATTAAACTAAAAACTAAATTAACTACCAATTAAAATCTATCATTAAAATAATTAAACCATATAACTGAAAAGTTACTATAAAAACTGAAATTAATCTAAAACTAAATAACTAATAAACATCAAATGAAAAGAAAATATAAATAAATCTAAGAAATCATTAAACTATAAGACATAATCTGCAAATAAAATCTAGAATGACAAGAATTACTCTAGGAACTATAACACAAATAACTAAGTAAACTAGAACCATGAAATCGAAAATGAAAATTTTTCTCAGAAACTCTAACCGGATTCGTTTGCAAAGCAACCGAATCGGTTAGCTTTTAACCAAAACCTTTTTTTTTCAACAAATTCAATTCCAATACTACCAATTTTAAAGAAAATCAAAGAAAATCCCCGCAGCCCAAAAACTTGATGTGCTACGTGTGGTGCAAGTTTTCAAAATTTATAAACACGATTTAACCGTCTAACCTATTAACACATACGAGCAAGTATACTCGTCCGTTATAGCAAAGTTTGGTAAGTCGAGATCGTCCCAAGGGATTTTTGATTGAAATTGTTTTTGATGAAAAGTTTCCAACAAGAAAGCTTGTCAAGGCTTCCTCAAATAGTTATGTTATAGCGAAATTCAATAATAAGAAATATATATACTTGTGTGTAGTCTATAATCAATCACAAATAGTGTTCATGAAGGTTTGGTGTATACTCTTGATGTGATGCACAAATCATAAGCAAATGATCTCCAACCATGGTATATGTTTGTAAAAATCATTCTAAGAACAAAAACATTTAGGTAATCCTTTCGGTCCTTATCCTAATGTTTATTCTTAAGAAATCCCATTTGTTTGCAACATGTTCTTATTAAATTTGTTCTTACGAATCTTTCGACCCTTTCGAGATGAAAATGTTTCTAGTCTTGTTTTAATAAGCAAACATGGTGGTTGTCAATCACCATATCCCCATACTAGTTTGTCACTCAACTTTTTGGAATAAAACACAAAAGAAATCCTTTCGGTCCTTTTTCTTAAAATATGTTTTATCAACAAATCATACCAAGACTAGTATTATTCCAACAAACTCATTTAAACAAGATCGTATATACATGCATCACATTTTGAGAACACTAATATGATTAACTACTTCCCAACACACAAGTATATCCCAAAACTACTCCATGATAATAATAATAACTAAACACAAATCATAACAAAGTAACTCAAATAATTCAAGAGAATAGAAATTCATAACAAAGTTCATAGAATACCTAAACTTTTGTGATTACAAGAATTAGAATTCGTGGATTGTAGCAACCACGTGCCTCCAATCACCTAGATTCACCGTATAACTCCAAACTACCAAAACTATGGATGAGAATTGTTCCCTCCTTGCTTCGGACGTTTACGCAGGTACTAGACTTTTGGGCTTGAATAAAATGATTGGTATTAGTTTTGAAGTAAACTAATAAACTTTTTGGTTGTGTCACACCTAGTAAACTGGGACTAGGTTCATTATATAGCCACAAATGCTTGCTCAACTGATAAAAAACGTTCCCAACAAGTTAATATCAAGAAATGATCGGCCTCCAATGATTATGGGGAGTTAAGGCAACAATAAATGCAACTTTGTGTAATTGCAGTGCATGCAACCGATCGATTACGATGGCAACCGGATCGGTTGCTTTTGACCAAATGCCCACCGGATCCGTTACGGGTCACGACCGAACGGCGGATAATGCCGTTTTGCCTTTTTGTTGACTTTCTCCATACGCTTCATTCTTTGCTTTCGCTGATGATTTCCAAGGTAAAACTTGATCTTCCCTTGCTGTAGATACTTAGAAATCATTGTGCTTCCCAATCATTGAGTCCAAAAGCTTCCTTGCTCGACTCCCTTCTTCAGAATCTTCCAAATGTGCATAAAAACTTCATTTATTCATCATTCGTGATACCTGGCAACATATACATACACAATACGCATCTTTTGCACTTTTGCAACAGTTATGAGTAAATATAGCCGATTATCATGCACAAAACCAACATAACGCTACTAAAAACATGTTCATTTTAGGCGTTATCATATGGGCTAGTTTGGTTTATTCCTAAAACATTGCCTCTTCGAATTGTCTTTCCCAAATGCATCATGCTAACTTAACACACTACACGTCTATGGCCTCGAAATGATGTAAGAGCCAAGTTCTAAAGTTTACAATACTACCGCCACACTCGATTTTTGGTAGATTGGGTAAAATTGGGGAAATGGAAGGGCTAAATCTCGCCAATTACATTAAATGTTATTGTGTGCTCGGCTTCATTCTATTCTAGTCCGGTTAAGAAAAACATGTCAATTTTTTTCAAAATAGTTTTTATTTTCAAAACAACTAGAAAATTTTGGGGCAAGTAAGCTAAGTAAATATTAACTTCATTTCTATTCCTATCCCCCCACTTAAAGTGTACAAAGTCCCTTTTGTACAAAAAAAAAAAAAAAAAAAACGTAGAAAGAAATAAACTCTCTTCTCAGTCACGCGTCAAGGAAGTTCCTACTAAGGTCTAAAGACAAGCTACAGCGTAACTAATGATATGGGTTATGCCCTATTTTAAATAGCCTCTCAACTGGACTCTCGTTGTAATGGTTATGGCGTAAATCTATCAAAATGCTATGCCGTAATTGGTTCCCAGAGTTGAATCTGCAGACAAAAACATAAGGAAAATTATACCCACAGGTACTTAGATGATCAATATATTAGTCCTAATTGTTCAACTATTACAGATATAATCAGAATAAATATTGTTCAGAAATAAGGATAGAGAAATGGTTTTTGAAACAAGGGAGCCATCACTCCCGATCAACGTCATGATCCATGGACCGTCGGGTGGGATCAAATGGGGTGCTTGTAGTGCTTCCGGGGGTCTGATGAGGATTCATGTATGCCACTCCTTGTTGAACTCCGATATCAGGCACATTCGGCTGATACACATACGGAGCTCCATGCCAACGAGTGTGGCTCAGGTGCATTTCTTGAAGCATTTGGCTTGTGCGGTCCGCGTTCCACTAAAATAAGTCTTGTTGGAGCACCTTCATTTGATTCAAATCATGAGAAAAACTATCAAATTGGGTGCTCAACCCATACATTCCCGTGGCCAAATCATATATATCCTCATTAAAGTGACTCTCCATCCGGTTGATCCGTCCATCAATCCCCTGAAGTTTATCCCCAATGCTCATGGTAGCCCTCATTCTAGCTCTTGTGGCTTCCTCCTCAGCGCTCGTTTGGCTACCACCAACTTTACTGCCCCCAGCTTGACTCCTACTAGCTCCTTCACCTCTAAGCGGAGCATCCGGCATCATATCAGCTTCACTAAGTCCATTCAACCGACAAATACCAAACTCCACTAGCTTGCTAATCCCAATCAAGCTAGTATCCATAGATCAATTAACGAATAACAAGGCTTGAGGAGTCATCAACTAAAGACTCCTAGCAAGCTTCCCAATCAAATGACCACCCTGAATCATACTCTTCTTGGTGAACCGCTTTGCACCAGTAGCCATGAACTTCGCGAAGTACCAAGGAACATCAATCAAATTCCCTCCATCCATGCCATGCAGCAAATATAAATCATCAATCGTCATCTTCTCCCTAGCCGCATGTCTTCCTTTAATCTAACAGGCAATGAACCTATGCACCAGACGGCGAATGGGGTTTCTGATCAAGGTGTAGGATGGAGGGTATCTAGAGTCATAACCAGGAATGGCAGAGATACTATTGAAATAGTTGATATGCTTGTAGTCAGCAGGCTTGGTTCTCCAATAATGATTATAAAATTCAATCCACATATTGGACCCTAAATTAGCCTCAGTGTACAAACCCATGTGGAGCATAAATTCCCTTAACTTCATCTCTTTCCTAACCCCTCCTAGCTGGAAATGAATCGATGTTTGATTAATGCTCGAAACTCCTTCATCAAACTCAACAGATGCCAAAAACTCCCTCATATTCCAGGATGACGGGCTCCTTAATCTTGAAAAGCCTCAACCATGCGGAGCATGTGAACGAACCTTTGTTGCTAGAGTACTTAACCCTTCAAAACTTCTTTAGTAGCATTCCCGCTACACCATTGTTTATGGTTTCAAAGTCAGAAAAGTCAAGGGCTTTAGGTGTATCAATTTCCTTTTTGTCCAACTTAATGTAGTCATCCTTGTATGCTTGCCTTCCTTAATCAATGTAGGCCAAGAACTGAATCCATTGAGCAAGGTTGTTGTTGTTTCCTGAAAAGAGAAACACAAAACATATAAATAAGCAGATTGTTAAGGAATTACGGCATAACATTATCGCATAGTTACGCTGTAACTAATGCTATTATGTTGTAATCCTAATAATGGGTTACATCGTAATCTGACCACAGAATAAAACATCCTATCTGAACACCAACTACGGCGTAATCAAATCCCATGATTACGCTATAATTCCCAATACAATTTTTAAAAACTACCATGGTTACAACCGGTTGACGCTTACGCTGTAACCACCAAAATTTACCCAATGCGAATAAAAGAACAAATTTTACTTATATAGTCATGACTAGCGCATGCCTAGACCATTATATTCAATTTTAAACTAGAAACCCCTTAAAATAATCAATTCGAACCCATTAACTAATAAGGTACTAAACAATTAATGAAAACATGAATGATTAATCTAAGACATCAATTAAACAAGTCAATCGCATGAAATAATACGAGGGAAGCAAGATCCCCAAATCAATAATATAAACCTTAATTGAAAAATTGAAAAATCAAAAGAGTTGAGAAGTAATTATCAGCCATTCTTGAATGTAGGAGATGATCAAGATTACACAAACAAAATTGTTTTAGGAAAAAATTTACTATAGCGATGGCTGTGAAAAGTTGTGGTAAAAACCTAGAATTTAAGCCGTAGCTTTGTTTTTATACCAGGAAGAAATTACGGCGTATGAAATGGGGAGTTACGCCGTAGTTAAGTTTACGTTTCTCTTTTTAAAAATTATAAAATAATTTTTACGCCGTAACTTGATAAGGAAGTTACACCGTAATTACGAATTTCATAATAAATATTTAGGGTATATCCAAAAATTGCAATACGAGAGAGTAGATTACGTACCTTAGAAGTAGTTGTGGAGTACACATGTCTCTTAACATAGATCAAATATGATAAATAAATACCTTAGATCTTCAATTAAACTGCTCCCCGGTAGCGGCGCCAAAAAGCTGATGTGTTATTTCATAATTCCTTTAAATTTTTAAAACTAAGATATCCAATGATCAACACATACTAACGGGCAGAGAGCCCGATCAAATGTACTAAATCCTAGGTAAATTCTAGTGTCGTCCTAATAGAGCTTTTATCTGAAATAACTAAGGTACTGCGAGATAAATAAGATAAAATGATAGAAATATGATGAAATAGATAAAAATATCCTAATTAAACAGGAGTAGGAATTAGGACAAAGTAGTAAGAGAATAAAGCTTAACCAAGGTTTTAGATATGTTTTAATTCTCAATTCTTAAGTTGAATATAGTGAGTAAATATCACTAGACTCCTTTGGTCAATTCATCTAGCCTATGATTCTTAGACTCCTCACCAATATGATTATAGGTCATCCATGATCATTCAACAATCTAATAGCAGTCATTAAGTACCAAATCTACTAGACCTAGTTCTATGGAAACCCGGTAGTTAGGATCTTAGATTTCCCCTAGCTTCTTAAATACCTCCACTTGATAGGTGATCCTTTGATCAATTCACACACAAAGGATGGTTTTACTATGGCCAATTCCTTCCATTCTTCGCAATATAGTGAGTTGAGGTCCTTTGGTCAATTCTCCCATCCCACTAGATACTAACAAGCTTACAGCATTACAAAAACTAGCGATCTATGAAAATGCTAAGTAGATGTCTATATAGAGTAGTAAAGAGAATAAATAACATAACCAAAAACTTGAATTAATAACATGAATTCATAGTATGATCTCTAGAAAAACATAAAAGAATTCAAACTCGAATTCAAGGGACATCGTAGACGAGAACTTTGTTCTTCAGACTCCTAAGCCATAATTCTTCTTCTGTGGTTGCTCTCCCCAAACCCTAGAAAGGTTTGGGAAAGGGGGGATATCTTCAAATTCAGAATTCACGATTTATTTATAGGCTTGAAACCCTAATTTAAGTTACGGCGTAACTCTATGAAATAGTTACACCGTAGTTCATCTTAAACAAATATTCTTCGATGCTTATCAAAGATTACGGCGTAACCTTGGAAGGTGGTTACTTTGTAGTCTTCATAATACGTACGGAGTGTCAATTAAGCCGTAACCTTAGCTGATGGTTACTGTTTAGTCTTTCTAACTAGTTTTGGTGTGGTAATTACGCCGTAACCTTATCTGATGTTACATTGTAGTCTTCATAAATCTAATTACGGCGTAACTTCATCACTTTGTTATTCCATAATATTCATGATATAAGAGTGATCCATCTTGAGCCCAAATTCGTCCAAAAACCGCTTCTCGTTCGATAATTACTCCTGAAACGAAATAAGAAAAATAAGGGCAAATCTAATAACATTTTAGCATAATACGTCAATAAAGGGGGAAAGTAACACTTAGAATATCATGATTATTGATGTTATCAGGCTTTAAAAAGCTGAATAACAAAGAATGGTTGATATGCTCGTCACCTATATACCTAAGCATACCAATCCTTAAGTCAATTTCTTAATTTACAAGCCCCAACTTTAAATAGCTTAACCTGCAAAATGGAAACTGAGTATGGTAAGTCATGATGACTTAGTGAGTAAACGGTACTATGGGCTAAACATGTGTTGAGACATTATCTGATTCATACTGTTACTAAGGGGGTGCTTTCTTTTTAATCTTCTTGAGTCTTAATGGTTAGATAGTGGTAGAGTTGGTGTTTCTTTTTTTTCTGACCCACAAATATCCTTTAAATCATCTGTATAGGCAAAGGAAGAAAACTAAACTCCTCTTCAACAAGAGGCATTAACAAAAACGGGCCCACTTGCTTTTAATAGCACTTAATGTAGAAAATAAAAGAAACGCACCCGAGGGCTTAGCTGGAACTGTTTCACGGCACTCTGACATGAGCTATTAGCTAACCTAAGGCTGAATCTAAATCTAAGGCTAAGTTTGAAACTATATTGAGCTATGCTATATCTGAGTTGATCATTGTGCTATTATAACTGAGTTGATATCTGAACTATACTAAAACTGAGTTGATGATTAAGCTATGCTAATACTGAACTGACTACTACGCTATACTAAGCTATACTGAACTAAATCTAAGTCAATAAATAAACTATTACTGATTCTATAACTGAACTGTATGTACTTATGGTATTACATTGACTAATGCATAAGCACAAATTTGGATCTAAAACTATATTTGAAACTGGATATGTGATATCGACTTTCTACAAAAAAATTAGAATTCCCTAGCCAACGAGTACTCTTCTAATGGAACTAATTTATCATATATGCTTCTCTAAATTGGGTCATCCACTAAGGACGTTGATAAGGTTTTAAAATGTACCTTTTTGAGGGGTCATTTAAGCCCTTATTTGATCACTTTTGTATCCGTTATTACTTAATATCGTTCCTTTTCACTTTTTAGGTCTCTTGAAGGCAAATTGCTGTAATGGCACTTATTTGGACGAAAAGGCGGAGATATACGAAGAAATGGCCAAAGTCAAGAAATCGAGACACTCAAGCTGCTGAAACGCAAGGTGACGGCATCACTGCTAAACTGCGACGCCGTCGGAGCATTTTGTGACGGGACAGAAGTCTAATTTCTTATTTTCAAGTGGCGGTGTCAAGCTTTAAAAGAGTAGGCCGTCGCAACTCGCACGACCTAGATTTGATCCGCACGGCGCAGAGACGGGGACGGCGTCACAAAGCATAAGGTGACGCCGTCGCAAGACTAACGTGGCCAAGACGAAACCCTAATGACGGCGACCGACGGCGTCACAATTCATAAGGTGACGCCGTCGCACATGTAATCTTATATATAGAATCCGAATTTTTCAGATTAGAGAGTAATCTTTTTGGAGTAAAAACCTAAACCGAACCAAGACTGTCTTGTACAGCATTTTAGGGTTCCAAACCCTATCTTACATCAAGATAAGTGTTTTACTTCATTAATACAATTATGTCTTTGATTATTTGTGTGTATGCTTGCATGTTCTCCATGCCCGGCTAATTTACTTGTGTGTTTGCTTAGGGATTATGAAACTTAATTATTGAATATTGATTGGTTGTCTCTTATCTTAATTGTTAATGATCTAGTAATGCGATAGGTCATTCGTTGTGTAGTTAATGCTTGATTAATCTTTGTGAACCTTAGACTATGACACCTAGAGTAGTTGTAGGCTAAATCATACAAAGAGTGCCTTAGAGTTAGAGTGTATAAATCCTAGAGATTTTGTAGACGAGACCCTTTGGTAAGTTCAAAGAGTTAGGGATAAATGCATACCCTACGACTTTAGACACACAACGCAATTAAGAATAAGGACGTGACAATTCAACCATCAATAGGAGATAATTAAGGAGTAATAAAACTTAAGTAAACACATTTTTAAACTATCATACGAGCACACAATAATTAGACATAGACTACCATCACCTTAGATTAGATAATTAGATAAGTAGAGTAATCGGTAGAAATACCAAACCCCAAATTCAAAACCCGAGATTCGTACCTTTCCATTTCCTAAAAAACATAAAAAGATAAAAAATAATCTTCCTCAACCCCAACCTTAGCATAGTAACTTCTCACTAGCATTCCTATTCCCCTAGAGAACGATATCAATACCCGTGGCTTACCCTAATACTACACTACAACGATTAGGTTCACGCCTAGGGTGTTATAAAACTTGCTCAAGAAAAGAAAGTTCCTTTGACTCGAACGACGCTGCAGCGTTATCAAGTTTTTGGCCGTTGTCGGGAATAGAATAGCTAGTAGTAGTCCACCTCGTTTAGGTTTCTTTGCTTGATTCCTATCAAGTAAATTTTTCTCATTTTTAGCTTTCTCGTAGTCTATCCCCCTTCTTCGTGACTTTTGTTCGTAAAATCCATCACTCACCATGATAGGTGTCTTCCGCCGAAGATTCTTCACCCTACCCGTTCCCAATCCCGAAATTGAGAACGCAATCCCACAAAACTCCTCACCCGTTCACCATTTTGGAAATCACCTAGGGCATAATGAGATAAATTGGCAACAACAAAGTCCTTTCTATGACACAGATTCCGATGAGGAATTTGATTATGGTGAAGCACTTGATAGCGGGGAGGTAGTCAATGAAGTTAGTTTTGAAATTAAGAAAGACCCCTCCCAATGTTTTGACCCTAGGTGTAGAATTGAGAAAGATGGTCCCTTTAACATGCAATTCCCTTTCAAAATAGGATTAGAAGGGTTCGATGCTTACTTGAATTCATTCTTGCCTTTGAACTTAATCTCAAGGGACCTATACAATAAAATCAAGACCAATGAGTTAACTTATCAAGGGAATAATGTTGTCGAAGCAGTCACTCATTTGCACGTGTTTGTTGGAAGTTTTGCTTATTTGGTAGAGTTTATGGTCTTAGAAGACTTAGGAGAATTTCTTGATAAGGACCTTACTCAAGTAATTTTTGGAAAACCTTTTAAAAGAATGACTAGGTTAAATGAACGGATGGTTGATGGTCTAATTACATTCTCTGATGAAGTTGAAGACTTTATCTACCAAATGCCACGTGCTCATCCTAGGTTTAAACATAAGGATATTGAGGCTTGTAATAGAATGACTCCTATTCCATTGCTTAGTGAAAGGGATAAGCAAAGTGGACTCAGGTACCCATATGAGAAAACTAAGAGGTATTACAACAAATGCCTAGAATTAGGAGATGATTACAAAAAGAGTGAAAGAACATTGGAATGGCTTAAGTTTAAGCACGTGAGCGTGCATGATAAAACGTAGGGCACCACTACGAGTCTAGCTACAAGACTCTTAAATAAAGAAAAGCGCTTCGTGGAGGCAACCCATGCTTAATTGTTTGCTTGTTAGTGTCATATATCTTTTAGTGATTGTTTATTCTCATGTTTAAATTTGTAAAAATGCTTTATTTTGTTTTTAACCTCGTCTTAATTGCATATAAAGGTATTTTACATAAAGGATAAGTGTAGGGAGGATTACACACGTTTTCAAAAGAAACGTAAACATGAGAATAGCAATTCATTAAAAGATATATATGTGTGTTTGTTCGAGTCAAATGCTTGTATCGAGTCATAATGGATGTTTTACAGAATTTTTTTTTCAGATTCTAAAGATGTAAATTTTCCAAAATTTTTTCTAGAAAATCGCATACCAGTTTGACGGCGTCAGGGTCGCAACCTGACGTCGTCAGGAAGGAGTAAAAACAACAGATTACTTTTTTCTCGTTTTCTGAGCTACTTATAAATTTTGGAATTTTCCAGGTCTTAATTTTCCAAAATTGCAGAAACATCCATTCCACATGCATTATATCCTAGTTTAGTAGAGTCTTATATATATTATTACCGCCGATTTTACGCGAATGTTTCGTTTGTTTTCTTCGAATGTGCAGGTTTTATTTATCAAGAAGAAGAAACAAAAGATTGGAAGGAGCTTATCATGCATACATTTTTCTTGGAAAGGATTTAACCACCACTTTACACGGATCCTACCGAGCTAATCAGGGGAGTACTAGTTTCTTTCGTTTTTAATTACCTTCCATTATCATAACTTTGATACTTACGGGGAACATTGGGGACAATGTTCAGTTTAAGTGTAGGGAGGGAAAATAAAACGAGAACTTTGAAACTATGCTTATCCTTGATTATTTGCTTTGTCCAATTGCAATTGCGTAATAAACCATGAGAAAATGTCGGTTAGGGTAATTTTGGCACCAAATTTTTAATTTTTCATAACATATAGGAGTGGGCCATTAGTCTTAACAAAAGCGTCTCATGGATAGGAAGTTATATGACTAGCACAAAAACCCTTTACCACCTAAATTCCACCCAAAATGTGAGGATCACCCTTAGATTAGTAGGAATTAAAGCATTCATCTTTAATGCTTAGAGTGTGAACCGGTAGTACATTAGATTCTAGAACTTGTTTTGTGATGCATCCCGAGATCGCTAGTAAGACTACACTTGTGTAGTTAGGAATAACTAAATGATAAGAGGCATTAGGATAACCCTTGTTTGATACCCGTAATATAATTTCTTCTTCCACATCGGTTGAGTAATTCCCCACACCTTTGCGTTGTACTCATCTTTAGTACACGATACCCTAGTTAACCCCTCAGAGCCTATCCTTTTCGCGGTTCTCTTGATTTTTTGGTTTTCCGGAATATCAATGAAGAGCATTGTTTACACCCCACCCCTAATATACACCCAAATCGCCTTAGCCTACCATGTATGCACTCACTTTTAGTGCATTATTGTTATCACCCCAAACCCTTAGTTCAATTATCTAGTTGCTTGCATGAGTTGCTAAGTCGAGTCATATCCTTTGTATACAGTTTTGGGACGATTGGGACTCATTGGAAAAAGTTAAAGTTTAAATAATTAGAAGGGAACGTTAAATTCCCTTATTTGCGTAATAACATACCCCAAGTGTTTTGATCTTTTCAATTGGGGTCAAATTAGTGTTAGAGTAATAAAACTCAAGTGTAGGGATGTGCCTATAAATCCCTATCATTTTGATATTACAGAGAGGATGGTAGAGAAAAGTGTATGATATATATATATATATATATATATATATATATATATATATATATATATAGAAAAAGAGAAAAGAAAAAAATAGCGTTAAAAAAAAAAAAAAAAAAGGGCTACCATCCTACATCTATCTTTAAATTTATGTTTGTTTGTTTCAGTTATCTAGAGTTTAGAGTGTCGAGTCTTGGCTTAGCAACGCCATTCTTCGCATGCTTGTAACATAAAGATTTTTGACATGCCACCACTAAATAGCCTATCCCACCAAACCCTTTGTTTCCCTACCGTAAGCCTAACATTACAACCCTTTAAAGACCTCTTTGATAGTCTTTCCTAGGTGCTTACGCCAAAGCGATGGAGGTTTGATCTAGTCTCAAGCCTATGGTAATCTATGTACTAGGACCGGTTAATGAGTGTTTATCTTCCATTTCCAACTTGTTATATTTCATATACACCCGAAAGAGATGTGAGTATCCAAACACCCCTTGTGAGGTGCTAGTATGTAATTTTCGTGCTTGTTATGACTTTTGCGGGGCTTATATGTGTTGTGGACTGTTTTAAAGCAGTGCTTCATGACCCCTAACTTATAAATTAATTGGCTAAAAGCACCTTTGCTTGAGGACAAGCAAATACCAAGTGTAGGGATATTTGATAAGGTTTTAAAATGTACCTTTTTGAGGGGTCATTTAAGCCTTTATTTGATCACTTTTGTATCCGTTATTACTTAATATCGTTCCTTTTCACTTTTTAGGTCTCTTAAAGGCAAATTGCTGTAATGGCACTTATTTGGACGAAAAAGCGCGGATATACGAAGAAAATGGCCAAAGTCAAGAAATCGAGACACTCAAGCTGTTGAAACACAAGGTGGCGACGGCATGCATCTGCTTAACGCGACGCCGTCGGAGCATTTTGTGACGGGACGAAGTCTAATTTCTTATTTTCAAGTGGCGTGTCAAGCTTTAAAAGAGTAGGCCGTCGCAACTCGACGGCCAAGATTTGATCCGACGGCGCCGAGACTGAAGGGGACGGCGCCACAAGCACAAGGTGACGCCGCCGCAAGACTAACGTGGCCAAGACGAAACCCTAATGACGGCGACCCGAAGGCGTCACAAATCATAAGGTGACGCCGTCACATATGTAATCTTATATATAGAATCCGAATTTTTCAGTATTAGAGAGTAGTCTTTTTGGAGTAAAAACCTAAACCGAACCAAGGCTGTCTTGTACAGTATTTTAGGGTTCCAAACCCTATCTTACATCAAGATAAGTGTTTTACTTCATTAATACAATTATGTCTTTGACTATTTGTGTGTATGCTTGCATGTTCTCCATGTCCGACTAATTTACTTGTGTGTTTGCTTAGGGATTATGAAATTTAATTATTGAATATTGATTGGTTGTCTCTTATCTTAATTGTTAATGATCTAGTAATGCGATAGTTCATTCGTTGTGTAGTTAATGCTTGATTAATCTTTGTGAACCTTAGACTATGACACCTAGAGTAGTTGTAGGCTAAATCATACAAAGAGTGCCTTAGAGTTAGAGTGTATAAATCCTAGAGATTTTGTAGACGAGACCCTTTGGTAAGTTCAAAGAGTTAGGGATAAACGCATACCCTACGACTTTAGACACACAACGCGATTAAGAATAAGGACGTGACAATTCAACCATCAATAGGAGATAATTAAGGAGTAATAAAACTTAAGTAAACACATTTTAAACTATCATACGAGCACACAATAATTAGACATAGACTACCATCACCTTAGATTAGATAATTAGATAAGTAGAGTAATCGGTAGAAATACCAAACCCCCAAATTCAAAACCCGAGATTCGTACCTTTCCATTTCCTAAAAAACATAAAAAGATAAAAAATAATCTTCCTCAACCCCAACCTTAGCGTAGTAACTTCTCACTAGCATTCCTATTCCCCTAGAGAACGATATCAATACCCGTGGCTTACCCTAATACTACACTACAACGATTAGGTTCACTGCCTAGGGTGTTATAAAACTTGCTCGAAGAAAAGGAAGTTCCTTTTACCCCGAACGACGCGTGTAGCGTTATCAAACGTAAGTGCTATTTAAAGCTTAGTTCATCCACATGGGATACTTTGGGCATCCACATAGGATGCTACTGCATAAAGCACGGGTCATCCAAATAGGATGCTACTATGGGAGTTCCACATCGTGCATCTCTTAGTCACTCTACATAACTAATAGTGTGTTTCCTAAGCACCCTTGGCATGGCTAATGATGCTTCTTATGAGCATCCTGAACTTGGCTGTATTTCAGCTACATTCGAATCATGTTAATAACATAACAAATTCTCGGCTGTAACCGAGTTATGGCATAAAATGGCTAATGCTCGGCTATATCCGAGTTGTGGCATAAATGAAGCTAATACTTGGCTATATCCGAGTTTTAGCATAAATGTGGCTAATGCTCAACTATATCTGAGTCCTGACATTAATTACGCTAATGAGGAATAATTAAAGCACCCATGTCGTGGGCTATAGATCACCTATCTTCTTCTATACTATGGACTACTGCACATCGTAAGATTACTTTCTTGCTGGTGACTAAGCTATCAACATGAACCTATTAAACAACATTCTAAGGGCATACGAGTGGACATTCAGGTTCATACGCCATATGGACCTGAATGTCCATACGACGTATGCACCTGCATTTTCAGAACATCACTACAGATTTATGCACTTGCACTATTCTGCAATACTTGGTATTATACATGGACTTTACTACTACAATATAACACATATTTGGCTATATTACTTCTGCTAATACACAATTGCATTCTAACTTTTGCGCTAAACTTGATATATTCGCATAAAAGCTAATACTAAATCGTTACTCACCTTGATTGGCTTAGGCACTCCTCAGGCACTTCTGGACTTTCTGAGACCACCTAAACACCTGAATATCATTTTAATATCATAAGTATATGTTGTACCATCCATAAAACATGGACTATATCAAATTTAACTAACTTTTGCATTAGTTTGGCCTTGTGCCAAACACCCCCAAAAGGCCACATCTTTACATAAATATCACATTTAACATTATTTAACCATAAACATCGTATATTTATCCTAGTCTAAAATCATGTCAACATAATCTATGTTCACCAAACAAGTTGATGTGTGGTTTGGGGTCGAAAGACTTCCTTTTCCATGAGCAAGCTTTACAACCCTCTAGGCAGTGTACCTAATCGTTGCATTGTAGTATTGGTAAGCCCAGGGGGTTGATCGTTCTCTAGGGGAATAGAGATTCTAGGTAGAGATGTATGACGATAAGGTAAGGTTTAAGGAGATTCTTTTTAGTCTTTTTATGTTTTTAGAAAGCAAGGTAAATATCTCGGGGTATAAGAGTGGGGGTGGTACTTCTACCAATTTTAACTACTAATTAATTAAACTAACAACTAATGAAAACAAGAAGATAGGCTATTGTATTGTAAAGTGTGTTCTTATGATAATTAAAAGTGTGTTTACTTAGATGTTCTTACTCCCTAGTTATCTCTTATTGGTCGGTTGAATTGTCACATCCTCATTTTAATTGGTGCATTGTATTCCGTGTGGTCATAGGGGGTGCCTAATTACCTAGTTCTATGAATTGTAACTCTCCTCTAGACTATCCGGTATTGCCAAGTACCGTAGTATCTCTCCCGTATACTCTATTATCCTAAAGCTACAACTCACGCAATAAACACAACGATGGCTCAAGTGCACTATCAAGCTTTTATGCTATTTAGGACGTTCAAGCTCGTAACAATTAAAGAAGAAGCCAGCTTTCCTTACTCTAGCGTCTACCAATTAAAACAAGAGACAATCTAACAATAATTAACAAATAGGTTTTATAAATCTAAGCAAACACAATTGTAATTTAGCTACTCATGATAGATAAACATGTATACACACAAACAATTGAACATAGGATAAACATGGTGATATAATGGATTAACAAACTTATCTTATGATGTAAAGAAGGGTTTGTAACCCTAAAATACTGTCCAAGTCGGACTACACACGAACTAGGGTTTTGCTCTCCAAAATTATACCTCTTTAAATGCAGAAAAATCAAATTTTATATATAGATTTACAAGTGACACAACGTCGCCTTTTGCTGGTGACGCCGTCTGGTCGCCGTCTTTAAAGTTTCATTTGGGCCAAGTCATCGTTGGGACGGTGTCAGTTGAGGAATGTGACGCTGTCTGTCTTCATGAAGGACGTCATCTTGAGATGGTTCTTGGACGTCTGGTGTAGAAACTAAGGGAGACGCCTTCCAGATTATAGGTGTGACATCGTCATTTCACCTGAGCCGCCGCATGTAATTTAATTAGAAGTCTTCCTTAGGGACGGCGTCGCTCTTTTGGTTGGGATGCCGTCATGGTTGCAGAACAGGGTCTTAACTTTGCCTTTTTCTTCATGTTTTCGCTCTTTTTCGTCCAAATATGCTTCATTCCAACATTTTGCTTCCAAAAGACCTAAAATGTGAAAAGGAACGATTTTAAGTAGTAACGGATATAAAATGTATCTATTTAGGAAATGGAAGATAAACACTCACTACCTAACATAGTACATAGATTACCATAGGCTTGAGAATAGATCAAACTCCATCGCTTTGATGTAAGCACCTAGGAATAACTATCTAAGAGGTTTTTACAAAGGGTTGTAATGTTAGGCTTAGGGTACGGAAGTAAAGGGTTTTGTTGGATAAAGGGATATTTAGTGGTGGCAAGTCAAAAATCTTATGTTACAAGCATGTAAAATGTGGCGTTGCTAAGCCAAGACTCGACTCACTAACACTAAATAACTTGAAACAAAATATAAATATAAACATAAAGATAGATGTAGGATGGTAGCCCATATGTTTTTCTCATTTTTTTCTTTACTAATTCTTTTTCTCCTTTTTTTGATTTTTTTTTCATACCTTTTTACTCTACCATCCTCTACGATAACATCAAAATAAAAGGATTTATAAGAGCATCCCTACACTTGGTTTTTTATTTTACTAACACTAATTGACCCGATTTGAAAAGATAAAAACACTTGGATTACTTAATTACATAGACAAAGGGAATTTTAATTTAACGTTCCTTCCCGTTACTCCATAAAATACTACTTTAACCCATGAGTCTTAGTCATCCCAAAACTGTATACAAATGATATGACTCGACTTAGCAACCATGCAACTAACTAGATAATTGACTAGGGTTTAAACAATGATTAAAATAATGCACTAAAGATGAGTGCATACAATGTAGGCTAAGGCGATTTGGGTGAAACATTTGGGGATGGATTGTAAACAATGCTCTTCATTGATATTCCGCAAACCAGAACATCACGAGAACCACGAAAATGATAGGCTCTGAGGGGTTAACTAGGGGTATCGTGTACTAAAGATGAGTACATCGCAAAGGTGTGGGGAAAATTACTCAACCGACGTGGATGGCGTAATTAAATTACAGGTTGAAAACAAGGGTTATCCTAATGCCTCTTATCATTTAGTTAATCCTAACTACACGAATGTAGTCTCACTAGCGATCTCAGAATGCATCACAAAACAAGTTCTAGAATCTATTATACCACCGGTACACTCACTAAGCATTAAAGATGAATGCTTTTATTCATAAAGATCTAGGGGCGAACCTCACATTTTTTGGGTGGAATTTGAGTGGTATACGGTTTTTGTGCTAGTCATATAATTCCTATCCATGAGACACTTTATTAAGACTAAAGTTTAACTCGTAAATGCCATAAAAATTTTAAATTTGGTGCTAAAATTTCCCTAACAAATATTTCTTATAGTCTATTACACAAATAACTAAGGACAAGACAAAAATCAAATGAGTGAATAGTTTCTAAGTTCCCGTTTTATTCTCCTTCCCTACACTTAAACTGAAAATTGTCCCCAATATTCCCCGAAAGTATCAAAGTTATGATAAAAGAAGGTAAACAAAAGAGAAAGAAACTAATACTCCCATGATTAGCTCGGTAGGATATGTATAAAGTTGCAGTTAAATCCTCTCCGAGAAGAATTGCAGTTTTTCTAGAAAACGAAACTGAGAATCTGTTTCCACATTGCCTGACGCCGCCGGGCTTTAGTCCCCGACGTCGTCAGGTTGTCCTGAGAGAAAGGATCTGGTACGTTTTTTTGGAAAAATTCTGAAAGCCTAAAATACTGTCAGAAGGGTTTGAAAGCCTAAAATACTATCCAAGTCGGACTACACACGAACTAGGGTTTGCTCTCCAAAATTCTACCTCTTTAAATGCAGAAAAATCGAATTCTATATATAGATTACAAGTACGACGGCGTCACCTTTTGCTGGTGACGGCGTCTGGTCGCCGTCTTTAGGGTTTCGTTTGGGTCAAGTCATCGTTGGGACGGCGTCAGTTGAGGAATGTGACGCCGTCTGTCTTCATGAAGGACGTCGTCTTGAGATGGTTCTTGGACGTCTAGTGTAGAAACTAAGGGAGACGCCTTCCAGATTATAGGCGTGACACCGTCATTCTTTAGACCCGAATTTTCACCTGAGCCGTCGCGTGTAATGTAATTAGAAGTCTTCCTTAGGGATGGCGTCGCCCTTTGGGTTGGGAGGCCATTAGGCTTGCAGAACAACCTTGGATCTTGACTTTGCCTTTTTCTTCATGTTTTCGCTCCTTTTAGTCCAAATATGCTTCATTCCAGCATTTTGCTTCCAAAAGACCTAAAATGTGAAAAGGAAAAATTTTAAGTAGTAACGGATATAAAATGTATCGATTTAGGGCTTAAATGACCCCCTAAAAACGTATGTTTTAATTCCTTATCACATGTGCAAAAACCACATAATCTTGTATAAACTCATAACTAACATACTAATTAAGCTGCTTCCTATGCAAAAGAAGGCTAATGTAACATCGGTATGTGAACCTAGTACTACTATAGAAATGCAAGAGGAAGATTTGGATAGTGATGAAGTCGAGGATATTGATAATGATATGGCTAACTTGAATCATGCCGGTGGAGGAACTAATGACACAAGTCTTCGAGAGTATGAAGATTATGATGGTTATGATGACTTTGAGTATGATGTTGATGATTTAAATGAAGAAGAACTTGCCATCGGTGATTTGTGGGACATCCGTATCCGCGGTAGAGGTAGGAAGTAGTTTTAGTTTTGTCATTGACATTTTATTTTGGTAGATTCGTAAGATAGGCTTGTCTCTCTTATGATAGTGTTTGTTTTGAAGCACAATAGGCGAGTTTGTTATGCCTATAATGCGTTTAGATGTGGGATTCACCCTCATTCTATGTACTTTAATATTTTTTTTTAAATAATATATTTACATGAAAAACCTTTTACCAAAAAAAACATACTAATTAAGCAAAAATTCAAAAGTTTGCATCATAAATCATGAAACTTAACTTAATTAAACTCATAAAGCTTAAAACATCATGAGGTTAGCATAAACACTCCAAAATCCTTCCACAAATCATCCTATGGTGATTTCTTCATGTAAAAGAATCTAGTTTAGTTCCCTTCCTTTTTTCTAGGTAAGACACGTATCAAACACCTCCACTTATGAGAAAATTCTCGGTATTTAGAGACTAATAAGTCATAAGGGCAATTTGGTAATTTCTGTCCCAAATCATATTTTGCACCGTTAGTCCATGTTGTTAAGTATTTTGCACCGTTAGTCCTTTTTCGTTAACTCTTTGCGTGACAAGTCCTTATTTCTACTAAAAACTAACGGAAGGACTTTTAAATATTCTGATAGCAATATAATATATTTCTAATCAAATCTGCAAATTTTGAGGTGTTACAACTAAATATATTATATTATATTCTTGCTAAATAAGTTAGTGATATCTGAAATATTTGATATTTCACTTAAGTGTTATTTCTTTTCTTAAAGTAATAAATAGGGTTAGGATATACGGAGTACTTAGTTTTTAAAACCTGTTAGGATAAAAGCCAACAAATCTTGAAAGCTAGTGCAAAATATTGACTAAAGTAACCACACACGTAACCTCAAACGTTACATCTTTATTAAGATACGAATGAGCAAGGAAGAATGTTCCAACTAGCATCACTCTCACCTCTATTTATAGAGATGAGGGGGTACAATCCTTATAAAATTTGAATTTCATAATTACCTTACTTGTCTTGCACACCAAACAATCCTAGTTTAAATCTAATACTAACTTTATTTAACTAAGTACAACTAAATCCCTACACATACTAATTACACTTTAGCACACTAAGAATTGATAGTATAATATAACAATTAACCGCAACAAACCAAAAGATGTCGAACACGTAACCTAGCACCTTAACGTCGGTTGATCGTAAGTTGCAACACCAACGAACCTTGTTGGATGACAAATGAAGAAGAACAAGAAGACCACAAAGATGTCGACTAAAGTATAAACAATAAGCACACGATATTACCTTCGAACACCCCTTTATTAAAACCAATAAAGCTTACAATTCAATAAAAAAAATGTTAAGAACTAGCATCCTCTCACCTATATTTATAGAGATGAGGGGGTAGAGACCTATCCTAAGTCGGTTGGGAAACTCCTCCCTTAACTGAACATCAAACAACCGACCTAAGTTACTTTTCTTGCCTTGCAAGTCAAGTAAAAAAACCTAGTTCTAGTCTATTCCTAATTCATATTAACACGTACACGTAAGTCCCTAATCTATGTTTAAGTTTACTACTAATATACTACAATTTCCACCTTAGGGGTAACACTTAAACATAACCGATATTCAACACATTTTCCTTGTACTGGAACCTCAAAATGGGGACCATCTTTTCAATCAGACATTGTAATTTAGTAATTTCCCTAGATTAGATTTCATAGACTCCTTCACTTTCTTCTTTTCAGTAACATTACTTGCACCCTCTTGATCAGGTACTCCAAATTCCATAATGTCTACCTCCACCTTTGCACCAAGGTGCACTTGCTCATTTATCAAGCAGTGTGTGTTTTTCTTTCCTTCAAGCTGTTTAACCTTAAACTTTCTTTGAGACACTTCAAAATCATCGTTAGTATCCTAAATTACCTCAGCTTCACGATTTTTTCTAGCTCCCTACAGTTCCACCTCAAACCAAACACTTTGAACATGTACTCCATGTACTCCTGTTTTAACACAAGGACCAAGTTGCTTGAAAACAACTTATTCTAAACCTCCATGCTTTTGTATAATATTCCCATCGAGCTTTTCGATGTTTAACCTAGTATTCATACTCGTCATTCTTGTTTAACCTTGCTACAAACCTTGTCAAGTTGCTCTTTAACCAACTTTACCAACAAGTCTCACAAGACGTATGTTAAACCCGCTTTCTTGTAATAACTGATCTACTAACTTTTATAAAACCCTAGAGCTTCGATCCTTTCACCTCAAATCTATAAAACTTGTACTCCAAGCAATCACTTCCCTTGAATCCAACGACAAAGCTAAACTGTCTTCCAAGAATCACCAAGATTTCAATCCCAAGAAACTGCGGATACCTTCAAACTTCAACGGTTCAAGATCCTAGATAATCAACTAAACCTTGAAGCCTTTTACCCTTCAAACTTGATCACCTCTAGTAGATCGACGTTAAGGTGCTAGGTTCCGTGTTCGACATCTTCATGTTTGTTGTCGTTTTGTTCAACAAAAACAATATAGAATAATGCTCTAAAAGACAAAAAAAAAAAAAAATAGTGAAATATTTCAGGCGATATTAGCTTATGTATAAGCTTTAAATTTTGAAAAGCTCTTAAGTCCAATTTATTCAACTTGTGAATCTTTATTTATTATAGGGAAAGTGATAAAATAAAATTAAAAAAAAAAAAAAAAAAAAAAGCATCGAAGTTGTCACCTTTTCCTCTTTCTGGGCATCGAACTTTTTTTTTCCTATAGTAGCCCTAAACTTGCCTAATTTTCCTTTTGCGACACAAAATCACACTTATAGTGTAATTAAGCTTCTTAAACCCACTAAACCCGTTTTAAGCTGAGTTTGTGAACTTTTGGCATGTTTTGAACAAAAGTTGGTTCCTTAGAGGTGTATTGTAAAGGTTTTTACAAACCTTAATAACTTCCCCCCTCCCAATCCCAACCCTAAACCTGGACTTGTTCTTTTCCCCAATCCTTTCAAAATCAAGAACCCTAATTATGAGTAGTTCTTCTTCAACACAATCACGTTTAGTTGGAGGTAAGATTGAACGTTTCTGTAAGTGTGATCGACAATTGAGAGTCCAAACATCAACCACAAGGACGAATCGAGGAAAGAGATTTGTAAAATGTGCTCAATGTCACGTCTATGAGTTTCTGGATGTAGACCTTCCTAGTGAATACTACAAGGACTTGGTATATGGGTTCTTTCAAAGGCAGAGAGGTGTTGAAAATGCACCCATGATTGAAGCTCTAGCTTTGGATAAGGCAAGGTTGGAAGAGGAGTTGATGGCTACAAAGACAAGATTGGAAGAGGAGGTGAAGGCTGGAAAGTCTAAACTGGAATTGTATGATAGGTTGTTTATGATGATGTTAGGAGTGTTATGTTTCATTTGTGTTTGGTTTGGTATGAAACTATCCAACTGATGTAGTTCTTCTTAAGTTGTTAATGTAGTATTTTGAATTGTTAACTCTTAACTTTGGATAATGAACGTCAATGTTTTAGTTTGGTAAATGTTTTGAATTGTTAAGTGTTAGTATGGTATGCACACATATATGATAGTCATATTACATAGGACTGCAACCATAGTCATAGGATTACATAGGACTGCATTACATAGGATTATTCTAGGGCTTACTAAAGCCATACTACTAACATTACTAAAGCCATAAAACCACTCATGAGGTTGCTACCATTACCTTCACTAACTTGTAGTGGTTCCAAACCACTCATGTCCTAGACCTTGTCCTCTTCCCCTTCCCCTTCCCCTTAGTCTCAGCTTCATTGTTGATAGGCTTGGCAACCCAGTCTTTGATGCCCATCTCAGCACAAGTTGCCTTATTTGGCAATCCCAGAACTTTGGGCCTAGCATCAAAAGCTAGCTTGGCAAGCTGCCTTGAGGTTAGTGGCACCTCCTCATCATCATTTTGTTCAACTTGCCTTGAGCTGGAACCAACTTTCCATTCAATAGGTAGTGGCTCTTCAATGTGCTGCAATGGTGGAAAATAAGATCCCCATGATATTTCTTCAGAACCACCTTGTTCAGTAGTCTCTTCTGTGGTGCTGGAAATGGTTATTATTTCTGAAATAAAAAAACAATGTTAGTAACTGCATAAAGGAAATATGCATTAAAGTTGTTAGATTTCCTGGTGTATGGTTATTATTTATGGAAATGGTTAGTATTAAGTTGTTTCATTCCTGGTGGTTCGCAGGAAACAATCCTCTTGCTTGAACTCATGTTTTCAAAAGTTTGTTTAGATACACAGATATGAGTAGAAGATGTGTGGGATATGGTATTGGTTCACTTGATTTTATAACAAGTCTCAAATAATTTAGATGCTCACCTATGATAGCCTAGTGACTGCAAATAGCCTAGTGACTGCATAAAAAACATATTTCATTGACTGCAAATAGCCTATGGTTCATTTAATTTACATGACTGCATAAAGAAAGACTGCAAATAGTTTGTTTATAGGCTGCATAAAGAAAGACTGCAAATAGCCTATGGATAACAAGGTCAACTTTATGTTTGCATAAAGGATGACAAGTGCATTTACTGCAAATAGTTAAAAACTGTATATTTCATAAGATGTAAAAAATTGGAAAGTAATAACAAAACATAGCTAAAAACTGCATATTTCATTAAACTTAGTAGTTTAACAATGACCATCTTGTTACTGCCCTCACAGGATGTACAAAATGGGCTTGTGCTGAGATGGTCATTACATAAACTTGTAACATAAGTGGCTGCTATCATCAGTGTATCTGTTCTAGCCATATTACATACCAAAATGACCATCAGTTAGTGCCCTCAAAAAATTTAAAAAATGGGCTATTGTTTGATGGTTATGACCTATTAACATTAGTTATCTAGACATATTACATACCCAAATTAAGTTATCATAGTTTACATTAGTTGCCCACAAAAGATATACAAAAAGGGCACATAGAATTCATTGTTGTTCAAGCATCATCTATTTCCAGTGCAGACTCTGTAGTGCTGCCCTGGCCATCCAAATGTTTAGCCAACTTCAATTTCATGATTCTTTCACTAGGCCTTCTTACTTTCAGTTTAGTCAGCCTTTTTTGCAAATGGTGCTGCTGAGGCTGTTCTTGAACTTGTTCTTGACTTTGTTGTTCTTGAGTCTGATCTAATTCAGCATAATTGTGTTCAACTTGAGTAGCAGTCACTTCAATCTCTGTTTGAACTACAGGCTGTTCTTCATTGTGATCTTAAGGGTTTTCTTCATGGTCAACTTGAGGTTGTTCCTCATGGTCAACTAGAGGGTCTTCTTCATGTTGAACTTCAGGTTGTTCATCTGTTTGAGCTTGTTGTAGTTCCTCTGTTTGAACTTGAGGTTGTTCTTCAGCTGCATCTTGGTCACCAAACCATCTTGCATAAGCTGATGTGCATCCTCTTTTCAAGCCCTTCCTATTTGTCCCACTTGACCCACCAACCTGCTTGCCCTAAATACAACAAATGTTTATAACCAAAAGTTTGAAACAATATATGCAGTTATAATAAAAGTAGGATAATACCTTTGACCCAATTGAACTACCAGTCTTTGACCCACCAATTCCACTAGACCCACAAGCCTTTTTATTTGACCCACCAGTGTCCTTTGACCCATCATTTTTCCTCTTTGACCCACAAGTTTTCTTCTTTGACCCAGACACATTCCCAGTCTCTTTTGACACAGACACATCCTCATCCACAATATTTTCTTTGCATCCTTTTTTGTTGTGACCAGGTTTGTGGCATATAGAACATGTCATCTCAGCACCTACCTTTGATACTCTGGTTGAGCTATTACCTTCACCCTTTGATCTGATCCTTTTCTTTCTTGGCCTACCAGGCATTTTTTTGGGTTTGGGTGGCAATACAACAGAATACATACTCTGGTCAGGCCAGAAATCAATACCATCAACTGGTTTCAAAAATGGTTATATGTGTCATAGTACTTGTCTGTTTTAAACAACTCTGGCACATAGCTCTCAGGTACCTTGTTTATATATAGAATTACCTTTGTTGCATGTACACAAGGTATACCTGATAACTGCCACATTCGACATGTGCAAGACCTGCTTGCTTCACTAACTGTGAATGCCTCACTCCCTGATCTGACCTCAAACACATTCCCACCAGCAGGGATAATATGCCAAAACCTAGTATAAAACAAACTTATTAGTGACAATTCAAACAATTTGATAACTGAAATAACTTTAGTTTGTAAATGAAACTTACCTTTGTTGGTCTTTTAGCCATTCCAACCTCTTCTGAATGTTGGGACAAATTCCAGATTTCCATTTTTTACTGGTTTCCCTCATTTTGTGCATCCTCTCAAGAACTATGACTCTCAAAGCTTCTAGCATTGTAAGCAATGGCTTGTCCCTAACACTTAGAATAACACTACTAAAGCATTCACTGAATCCATTCTCCACTGCTTCACATCCTCTATTAACTTCAAAAAATGCTCTTGACCAGGTTTTTGGGTTCTTGTCCATAAGCCACTGATGAGCCTTTGGGTTAGCCCTTTTAATCTTCTCCATGATCTTGTTAAACAACTGTGGATAGGAAGCCTTAGATGCTGACCAAAACAACTCTCTAAATTCCAACCCACTGAATACTTTCCTGAACCCTTTATATATATGTCTGGCACATTGCCTGTGTTCCGCATATGACATGACATTCTTCACAGCTTCAATAGGACCCTAAATATAATCATACCTGGATAGAATCTATGTAATACTAAGTCATTAACAACAAAGTATGGATAGAAGCATACCTTATGTTGATCAGACATAAGAGTTAGACCTTGTCCTTTTGTGCAATCCAAGTCTCCTTCCAGTAACTCCAAAAACCAGCTCCAGTTATCCTTATTTTCAACATTAACCACGCCAAGCAATGGGTAAATGTGGTTATTTCCATCTCTTCCAATAGCAGTCAGGATTTCACCCTGGTTTGGTTTTTTCAAAAAACAACCATCTAAGGCAATTATTCTCCTACATACAGCCTTCCAACCATCTACTAGTCCAAAGAAGCGACATAAAACCTATCAAAGTATGTTTTTTGATCAGGATTTACAGTCACTCCTAATTTGACAGTGGACCCAGGATTTGAATCTAAAATTGCCCTTCCATATGATCTCAGCAAGGCATAATGCTCATCAACTGATTTCTCATACTCTGTCAAGGCAAATGTCTTTGCATTTCTACACTGATTTGGGGATACCTTACACTTATACTTTCTCATCACAAGGTCAGCTATAGCTTTCAACTTAATTTCAGGGTATGCCCTAATCTTATTACCAAATACTGTTCCTAGCCACTTATAGTTTACTAATGAACCAAATTGGAAGTTCCTAACACATGTGTGTTCATTTACTAAAGACTGTATTTGAAATGTTTCCTCTTTATTCATCCACCTACCATAACATCTCCAAGGACAGGCAGGTAATTCATCAGAACTAACACTAGGATATTTATTTTTCTTCCTCTATTTACCTTTGTCAGGATCAATCAACTTTGGTGGTCTATGTCCACATTTTGCCACAACCTTCTTACTGTTACTCCTCTCATACCACAAAGAAAAGCCATTTGCCAAAGCATAGTAGGTTAAACACTCTTTAAACTTCACAATACTTTCATACTTTTCACCAACCTGCATTACAAATACAACAAATGTTTACCCACAAAATTCATAAACAATATCTGTACTTGAAAAACAAAGTATGATAATACCTTTGGATGCCTCAGTCTCCAGTGACTAGTTTCATCATAGACTGGATACCTGTCAACAACTTTCTCCACACAAATAAAAGGATCTTCATATGAACTGCCTTCAGATGGCTGTAACCTTCTCATCAAATTGTTCATGAACATATCATGTTCCATCACAGTCTCACTTCTAAGGTTATTAGGAGGTACAGTGTTTGCTGGATTTGGTTCACTCATTTCTGGCATTGACTCACTTACCTTCACTCTATTGGCTTTAATCCTTTTCCTAAGTTCTATAACCTCCTCTTCACCAGGACTTAGATAGTCAACTGATTTATCTGAACCATATCCACTGTCATTGTCACTATCAAAGTCACCATAAAACTCACCATCTGGTTCATCCTCTCTAACCTTCCCTTTGCCCTTATCCACACCTGATATAGACCTAGTATCATCACCATCCAGACTAGTCTGCAAATCCTCACCCTCTACACTAGGCCTACTATCATCACCCTCTTCACTAGGCCTCCACAATCTAACGTGTACTACCTCATCTTGTAACTGCACTTCATGTGAAATAGTTGGATCTTCTGAATCAATGTTCTCAACTACACTAGCCTTCCCTTTGCCCTTATCCATACCTGATCTAGACCTAATATCTTCACCATCTAGACTAGTCTGCAAATCATCACCCTCTACACTAGGCCTAATATCATCACCCTCTACACTAGTCATAGTATTCTCACCCTCTACACTAGTCCTAGATTTATCACCCTCTGATTCATTAACCTTCCTAGTATGATCAACCTCCATCTCAGCCCAAATAACCATCTCATCTACTGAGAAGTCATTGCAATACCTCGTTTTGGGAGAGCCTTTTGCTTTAGCAACAGACTCATCCAACAAAGTGGTATCTGCTTGGCCTAAATACTCTGACAGATTCATATCATTGTGATCAAGATATAGTTCAATCCTACCAAACAACTGAGCAACATCAAACATGTGTTCTATTTCCTTATCATTAGTTACTCTAACTAAACCTTTCTCTAATTCAGCATGAGGCACCTTATAATACAAACCTTGAAAGTAATTACCAACCTTTTCTTCCAGGAATTCAGCAAATATAAGATAGGGCATCCTTGGAGCACACATGTTAAGAATCACCCCCATCCGCGTAGTGTAGAGGCAAATGCCTAAAATATCTGTCATTGTGTACATCAAATTGGTGCAAATTCGTACCTGGTATCATCCTAGCACATAATTGAGAAAACAAAATTAGGGTTTTCACCATGCTAACACTTTGATCAAAACAGATACAAATCAAAGAAATCATATAATTGTTTACCTCAAATAACGAAACAAGCATCAAATATGGCAATGCACAACGAACAATTTTTTGGGTATGTGAAATTAGGGCTTCTAATAATTGCGGGTTATGAGGAGATTGGGATTGGGAGGGGGGAGTTATTAAGGTTTGTAAAAACCTTTACATTACACCCCTAAGGAACCAACTTTTGTTCAAAACATGCCCAAAGTTCACAAAATCAGCTTAAAACGGGTTTAGTGGGTTTAAGAAGCTTAATTACACTATAAGTGTGATTTTGTGTCACAAAAGGAAAATTAGGCAAGTTTAGTGCTACTATAGGGAAAAAAAAAGTTCAATGCCCAGAAAAGGAAAAGGTGGCAACTTCGATGCCTTTTTTTTTTTTATCATTTTCCCTTTATTATAAAAGCCGACTTGAGATCTTAGAGGTGTTTATTAATATTTAATTTCTACGGTTATTAGTTTGCGTTGTTCCAGCTTATATTTTTGATAAGCTTATAAATTTAATAAATTTAAAGACAAGTTAAGAAAATATAGGCTTATGAAATATAAACCGAAAACAAATAAACCATAAGCTCTTCAATGTACATATGTTTGTAGGAGCGTATAATACGTGAAAATCAAACTACTCATAAACCAAAACGTCGTGAATTAAGATTCATGCCAAAAGGTAGATTTGTTAGATAATTCCGCTGCGTAAGTTAGTACATTTTTAGTTAACAAAGTACGTAAATTATGTAGCTTAACTGCATAAGTGACTCAAAGCACCATTTTTAACAATTTTGTATTTGTCTTGCAGTTTATAGAAAACGAATCTCAGCCAAGTATATAAAAACAGTGAGAAAACTAAACTTATGTTGTTATCACAAAATCAATAGCCAGCAAAACAAGACCCTACAAGGTTCGATATGACCAAAGTAATGTCTATAAACATACAAACACAACTACATAACACAAGTCTAGTCACATATAACACAAGTATTGTTTTTACCACATTTTAAGGTACATTACACTACAAAAAGAGTAATAGCTTGTAAACAACATATAAACCAAAAGCCGACTAGCTCGAAACAGTTTAAAATGAAAAGAAAATACAAACATTGACATTGAATTTCTTAAGCAATGAAGATTTTGCTTACACTCTTTCTAAATTTGATGATATCATTCGTGATACTGTCACGAACGATATCATCTCAGTCCCTGCCTGGCTGCCCGGATAAATGTAAGAATGTGACAATTCCTTATCCCTTTGGGACGAAAAAAGGTTGTTACTTGAGTGAATTGTATCATGTAAATTGTTCAAAACTACAAGTGCACAACACGAGTTTCAAATTGCTAGACATATCACTTGATGGTAATATGCATGGCTCGTTGCCAATGGTTTCACGTTGTTACCACAAAAACGCTGCAAAAGCTAGAGATAAACGAATATGGTTGTCAAGGTTCCCTATCTCGAGCTCAGAGAACTTCTTGACCACTGTTGGGTGTGACGCTCGAGCCAACATGAAGGCTCTGTATAGTGAAGACTACATAACTGGGTGCTTATCAATGACGGGTTGTAATATGTTAAGAGATGGTTTATGTTTAGGCATGGGTTGTAGTCAAGTTCCGGTTCCTTACAAAGTAACAAGTTTTCGGATCCATACAGAAAGTAACACAAATGGGACTGTTGGGAAATGGAGTTTCAATAAGTGCACGCACGGGTTTCTTGTTAAGAAAGGTCATTACACGTTTCAAGTAACGGATTTTGATAATTTACAAAACCGAACTTTTCCTGTTGTTTTTCAATGGTCAGTTGGGAATACGAGCTGTGAAGAAGCTAGAAAAGATGGTGAGAATTACGTTTGTGGAGAGAATACTATGTGTATCGATACTTTGACTGAATACAATCAAAGTTACCAAGGCTATCGTTGTCGATGTACTGAAGGGTATCATGGAAACCCGTATATCAGAAATGGTTGCCAAGGTAAACATAACGTTGCATGTGTTTGTTTAATACCGTTAACAGATTTTATACGTATAGTTCAGAAGTGTTTGTTGTTGTTTGCAGATTTTAACGAGTGTGAGAGGCCTGATCAAAACGATTGTGTGTATGATTGTGCTAACACGGAAGGAAGCTACGAGTGTTCTTGCCTTTGGGGGCAGCGAGGTGACGGTAGAAAGAGTGGGACGGGTTGCAAATATTCTGGAAGGACAATCGTTGCTGGTAAGTATATCAAATTCGTTTTTGCAGTACACTACTTATAAAATATTCTGGTAAGTCATCGCTTCATTGGGGTGATCAAGTCGTGCATTGCTAGTAACTGATGTCTATCGATTTACAGGCGTCAGCATAGGCATTGGAACATCCGGTATGCTGACACTTATACTATACTGGGGACTCAGACAACGACAAATCATGAAGAGCAGGGAGATGTTCTTCAAGAAAAACGGCGGTTTTATTCTTCAGAAACTACTCTTCGAATCAAAACAATCTTCTCATATAGCCAAGATCTTCTCAGCACGAGCTCTTGAAAAAGCAACCAAAAACTTCCACAAATCAAACATTGTTGGTCAAGGAGGCTACGGTACAGTATATAAAGGTACACTACCAGATGAAACAATGGTCGCCATAAAGAAGTCCAAGTCAATTGATGCAAACCAAATCGAGCAGTTTATAAATGAGGTGATCATTTTATCAGAAATTAGCCACCCAAATGTCGTCAAACTCTTGGGATGTTGTCTAGAGACACAAACACCCCTCTTAGTTTACGAGTTCATAACCAACAAAACCGTCTTCCAACACTTGCACGAACAAAACTTCATCTCGTCATTGACGTTTGAAAAACGTCTAAGCATAGCCACACAAACTGCAACAGCCCTTTCTTTTATACACTCGACCACACAAATCGTTCATAGAGATATTAAAACATCAAACATACTTTTGACCGATGACTACACTGCTAAAGTGTCTGATTTCGGTATCTCAAGGTTTATTCCTGTTGACGAGACACACTTGCAAACATTGGTTCATGGGACACTTGGGTACAGATCCTGAATATTTCCGTTCCGGAATCTTGACCGAGAAGAGTGATGTTTATAGTTTCGGAATGGTTCTTGTGGAGCTTCTTACGGGTAGAAAGGTCTATTCACAGGATGGGACTGAAAGTGACCTGGGTTTGGCGATGTTTTTTGTTTCGTCACTAGAAAGGGGTTGCTTGATTCAAGTTCTTGATGATAAAGTTAGAAATGGACTTGATGAACATGTCAAGAAACTTGCTAAGCTTGCGAAAGATTGTGTGGAGTTAGAGGGCAAGAAAAGGCCTAATATGAGAGAAGTGAAAGAGGAACTTGACCAACTATGTCATTCTTACGTTAAGAGTTCTATCGTATCTGATAAAGTTAAGAACTTCGACTCCGACCAGCTTATAGTGTTTGACTGGTAAAGTCAACCGTAGTGCATTAGTCTTTATACATAGTCATTTACGCTACCACGTTGTCTGTGTCGTGTCACCTAGCTTGGCAGTTAACGATATTTACAACTTGTTTTATAACAAGAGCAAGAAACTAAAAGGGTCGAAGTTTATATCATTATAGAAGAATATGATGTACATAATATCATATACTATTGTGCCATGTTTCTGAAAGATACTTTGTGCATTATATAAAATCGACAACAAATCATATAAGAACTCACAAGTGATCCTCTATTGATGATCGAAGAAGTTGTTGACCACAAAAAAGCGTCTTTTGCTGGTAAATTTCTCACAATGCGCAAACGTAATCACCACTTATGTCTATGTCTTCAATATCTGAATCGTCCAAATCATCAAAGTCCATACTGTCACCAAGAAGTTCTGGTAATCCGTCATTTAGATTCTCAGGATGAGTTATAGCTTCCTGTATAATTGTGACTATTTCATCAATGTTCAGACTCGTTTCGAAAGCATGAGCGTTGGGAGAGCTTCCACTGGCCGTTAAATCCGTTGGTAAGTTCTGTAAGAACCATGGATGCATTTGGATTTCTTGTATTGTTATTCTCTGCACAAACCCAAAAAAAGAGACCATTATAGATAGGTTGCAACGTTTCCTTATAAAAATGAGTCATGGCATTAATGAGGCTAATGGGGAATAATTAAAGCACCCATGTCGTGGGCTGTAGATCACCTATCTTCTTCTATACTATGGACTACTACACATCGTAAGATTACTTGCTTGCTCGTGGCTAAAGCTATCAACGTGAACTTGTTAAACAACATTCTAAGGGCATATATCGTATGGACATTCAGGTCATATATCGTATGGACATTCAGGTCCATATGCCGTATGGACCTGAATGTCCATACGCCGTATGCACCTGCATTTTCATAACAGCACTGCAGATTTATGCACTTGCACTATTCTACAATACTTGGGATTATACATGGACTTTACTGTTGGAATTATTAGTGAGCTTGGTAAGTTTTATTATTCAAGATGCAAAAGGTACAAGTGGGTGATGAGCAACTACTTATACATGTAGCGAAGTGTGTGGTACAAGCTGATGATGCAGCAAAGGAATTAGCTAGTGTAGTATTGACTTGGTAAAAGGACATGGTGGTTTGATTTGGAAGGCAAAAAGTAGTTTGCAACCATTATCCTCATGTTCCCATATTTTATGGCAACTAACATAATCGTGCTTGATCACCATGATGTTAGTTTACTAGCTATAAATATTTGACGTCAATATTCACCCAATATAGATTCATGATGTTGTGACGTGAATACAACAAAAAAAACCACTCAAGCTATACATGTTAGACTGTTAGAGGCATGAACTTCTTGATCCAGTTTTTCTGCTTCGCCATTTACATTACGTTGAAATTGTTAGCTGACAATATTCAACGTGGGTCTGCATCGATCCTGGGGTCGTTACGTATGAGGCTTGCAGCGAATCAGGCACTTAAACACCTTTTAAGGACAGGGAACTTCTTCCCGTGCTAGACTCTTAACAGGTGTTTCGATCGTGTTGTTTAACGAAGACAATATACTTATGAAGAGTTGATGTTACTTTGCTACTTGAGGTCGGTTTCATCTCGATATGACAGGTTGATTTACCTTTTATTTAATGTTCCTTATCGTTGCGTAGTCGATAAAGGTTTAGTATATTGGTAGGTGTCCACAAAGATTCTTAAACAACATGAACATGATATGACATAGAAAATATGTACCAACATTTACTACTGCAACATAACACGTATTTGGCTTTATTACTTTTGCTAAAACACAAGTACACGCTAACTTTTGCGCTAAACTTGATAAATTGGCATAAAAGCTAATACTAAATCGTTACTCATCTTGATTGGCTTAGGCACTCCTCACGCACTTCTAGACTTTCTGAGACCACCTAAACACCAGAATATCATTCTAGTATCATAAGTATATATTGTACCATCTATAAAACATGGACTATATCAAATTTAACTAACTTTTGCACTAGTTTGGCCTTGTGCCAAACTCCCCCAAAAGGCCATATTTGTACATAAATATCATATTTAACATTATTTTACCATGAATTGTTAACCATAAACATCATATTTACTGTATCATGATTTATCCTAGTCTAAAATCATGTCAACATAATCTATGTTCACCAAACATGTGCAAAAACCACATAATCTTGTCTAAACTCATAACTAACATACTAATTAAGTCGTTTCCTATGCAAAAGATGGCTAATGTGACATCGGTATGTGAACCTAGTACTACTATAGAAATGCAAGAGGAAGATTCAAATAGTGATGAAGTCGAGGATATTGATAATGATATGGCTCGATATATGGCTAACCTGAATCGTGCCGGTGGAGGAACTAATGACACAAGTCTTCGAGAGTATGAAGATTATGATGGTTATGATGACTTCGAGTATGATGTTGATGATTTAAATGAAGAACAATTTCTTTTCTTTGATGCGTGGGACGTTCGTATCCGCGGTAGAGGTAGGAAGTAGTTTTAATTTTGTCATTGGCATTTTATTTAGGTAGATTCGTAAGATAGGTTTGTCTCTCTTATGATAATGTTTGTTTTGAAGTACAATAGGCGCGTTTATTCTCAGCTGTAATAGGCTTAGATGTGAGATTCACCCTCATCCTATGTACTTTAATACTTTTTTAGAGTAACATATTTACATGAAAAGCCCTTTATCCAAAAAAAAAACATACTAATTAAGCAAAACTTCCAAATTTTGCATCATCTATCATGAAACTTAACTTTATTAAACTCATACTTGATGGGCATCATGTTTAGAAAGCTTAAAACATCATGAGGTTAGCATAAACACTCTAAAATCCTTCCAAAAATAATCATATGGTGATTTCTTTACGTAAAGGAAACTAGTTTAGTTCCTTTCCTTTTTTGTAGGTAAGACACGTATCAAACACCTCCACCTATGAGAAAATTATGGGTATTTATAAACTAATAAGTCATAAGGGCAATTTGGTAATTTCTGTCCCAAAACATATTTTGCACCGTTAGTCTATGTTGTTAAGTATTTTGCACCGTTAATCCTTTTCCGGTAACTCTTTGAGTGACAAGTCCTTGTTTCTACTAAAAACTAACGGAAAGACTTTTAAATATTCTAATAGCAATATAATATATTTCTAATCAAATCTGCAAATTTTGAGGTGTTACAACTACATATATTATATTCTTGCTAAATAAGTTAGTGATATCTGAAATATTTGATATTTCACTGTGTTAGAATATACCGAGTACTTATTTTTTTAAATCTGTTAGGATAAAAACAAACAAATCTTGAAAGCTAGTGCGGAATATTGAATAAAGTAACCACACACGTGACCTGAAACGTTACATCTTTATTAAGATACGAATGAGAAAGGAAGAATGTTCCAAATCGCATCACTCTCACCTCTGTTTATAGAGATGAAGGGGTACAATCCTTATGGAATTTGAATTCCATAATTACCTTACTTGTTTTGAACACCAAACAATCCTAGTTTAAATCTAATCCTAACTTTATTTAACTAAGTACAAATAAATCCCTACACATAGACTAATTACACTCTCACACACTAAGAATTGATACTATAATATAACAATTAACCGCAACAAACCAAAAGATGTCAAACACGAAACCTAGCACCTTAACGTAGGTTGATCGTAATTTGCAACACCAACGAACATTGTTGGATGACAAACGAAGAAAAACTAGAAGACCAAAAAGATGTCGACCAAAGTATAAACAATAAACACACGTTATTACCTTCGAACACCCCTTTATTAAAACCAATAAAGCTTACAATTCAAGAAAGAAGAATGTTAAGAACTAGGATCCCATCACCTATATTTATAGAGATGAGGGGGTAGAGACATATCCTAAGTCGGTGGGGAAACCCCTCCCCGTAACCAAACATCAAACAACCGACCTAAGTTAGTTTTCTTGCCTTGCAAGTCAAGTAACAAAACCTAGTTCTAGTCTATTCCTAATTCATATTACAACGTACACGTAAGTCCCTAATCTATGTTTACTACTAATATACTATAATTTCCATCTTAGGAGTAATACTTAAACATAACCGACACTCAACATATTTTCCTCGTACTGGAACCTCGAAGTGGGGACCATCTTGTCAACCAGACATTGTACTTTAGTAATTTCCCTATAATAGCTTCATAGACTCCTTCACTTTTTTCTTTTCAGTAACATTACCCTCTATACACTCTTGATCATGTACTCCAATTAAAATAATGTCTACCCCCACCATTGCACCAAGGTGCGCCTGCTTATTTATCAAGCAGTCCGTGTTTGTCTTTCCTTCAAGCTTTTTAACCTCAAACTTTCTTTGAGACACTTCAAAATCATCGTTACTATCTTGAATTACCTCAGCTTCACGATTTTTTCGAGCTCCCTGCAGTTCCACCTCAAACCTAACAATTTGAACATGTACTCCATGTACTCCTGTTTAACACAAGGACCAAGTTGCTTGAAAGCAACTTATTCTAAACCTCCATGCTTTTGTATACTATTCTCATCGAGCTTTTCGATGTATAACCTAGTATTCATTCTAGCCATTCTTGTTTAACCTTGCTACAAACCTTGTCAAGTTGGTTTTTAACCAGCTTTACCAACAAGTCTCACAAGATGTGTGTTAAACCCGCTTTCTTCTAATAACTGATCTACTAACTTTTATAAAACCCTAGAGCTTCGATCTTTTCACCTCAAATCTATAAAACTTGTACTCCAAGCAATCACTTACCTTGAATCTAACGACAAAGCTAAATCTTACTTGTCTTCCAAGAATCACCAAGACTTCATTCCCAAGAAGCCACGGATACCTTCAAACTTCAATGGTTCAAGATCCTAGATAATCAACTAAACCTTGAAGCCTTTTACCCTTCAAACTTAATCACCTCTAGTAGATCGACGTTAAGGTGCTAGGTTCCATGTTCGACAACTTCAGGTTTGTTGCGGTTTTGTTCAACAAAAACAATATACATAAATGCTCTAGAAGAAGAAAAAATAATAATAATACTTTAGTGAAATATTTCAGGCGGTATTAGCTTATGTATGAGCTTTAAATTTGGAAAAGCTCTTAAAGTCCACTTTATTCGACTTGTGAAATTATATTTATTTAAAGCCGACTTGAGATCTTAGAAGGTGTTTGTTAATATTTAATTTCTACAGTTAATAGTTTGCGTGGTTCCGGCTTATATCTTTGATAAGCTTATAAATTTAAAGACAAGTTAACAAAATATAGGCTTATGAAATATAAACCGAAAACAAATAAACCATAAGCTCTTCAATGTACATATGTTTGTAGGAGCGTATAATACGTGAAAATCAAACTACTCATAAACCTAAACGTCGTGAATTAAGATTCATGCCAAAAGGTAGATTTGTTAGATAATTCCGCGGCGTAAGTTAGTACAGTACATTTTTAGTTAACGAAGTACGTAAATTATGTAGCTTAACTGCATAAGTGACTCAAAGCACCATTTTAACAATTTTGTGTTTGTCTTGTACTTCATAGTGAACGAATCTCAGCAAAGAGCATAAAAACAGTGAGAAAACCAAACTTATGTTGTTATCACAGAATCAATAGCCAGCAAAACAAGACCCTACAAGGTTCGATATGACCAAAGTTATATCTATAAACATACAGTCACATATAACACAAGTATTGTTTTTACCACATTTTATTAGTAGATTTACAGAAAGGGTAATAGCTTATAAACAACATATAAACCAAAAGCCGACTAGCTCAAAACGGTTTAAAATGAAAAGAAAAGGAAAAAAAAACACTGAGATTGAATTTCTTAAGCAATGAATATTTTGCTTACACTCTTTCTAAATTTGATGATATCGTTCGTGTTAGTGTCACGAACGATATCATCTCAGTCCCTGCCTGGCTGCCCGGATAAATGTGGGAATGTGACGATTCCTTATCCTTTTGGGATGGTAAAAGGTTGTTACTTGAGTGAATTGTATCATGTAAATTGTTCAAAACTACAAGTGCACAACACGAGTTTCAAATTGTTAGACATATCACTTGATGGTAATATGCATGGCTCGTTACCAATGGCTTCACATTGTTACCACAAAAACGCTGCAAAATCTAGAGATCCGAAAATATGGTTGTCAAGGTTCCCTATCTCGAGCTCAGAGAACTTCTTGACCACTGTTGGGTGTGATGCTCGAGCCAACATGAAGGCTTTGTATAGTGAAGACTACATAACGGGGTGCTTATCAATGACGGGTTGTAATATGTTAATAGATGGTTTACGTTTAGGCATGGGTTGTAGTCAAGCTCCAGCTCCTTATAATGTTACAAGTTTTCGGATCCATACACAGATAAACACGATTGGGACTGTTATATGGAGTTTCAATAAGTGCACATACGGGTTTCTTGTTAAGAAAGGTCATTACACGTTTCAAGCATCGGATTTTGATAATTTACAGAACTGGAGTTTTCCTGTTGTTTTTGAATGGTCGGTTGGAAACACGAGCTGTGAAGAAGCTGAAAGGTTATGGATATAAATTAATATTAGTATGACCGGATTCGAACTCGAGACTTCGGGATTGCACACATTACGTATGAGAATCAATGTATAAATAATTAATATATAAAATGTTGTATTTAATTATTTGATCACAAATATAACAATTAACGATAGTTAATATTTAACGAGTTTTGATTATCGGTCGTTAAATGTCAACGGGATATGAAGAAAAGTTAACAAACCAAGAGAAGGTTTTAGGAACCCTCTTTTGGGCTTGTTTTGGCCAAAAAACTACAGAATCCCACATCGGAAACTATAGTAATCTTGACATCTACCATAAGGCTATAAATACATCTCCATGTATTCATCCTTTGGGACACTAGATTTCAATAGAAGGCCAAACTTCTTCTTTCTTCCCTCTTGTTCTTGGTCGACGAGTGAATCCCCATTGTAAGGGATTTACGAGTGACCTTGAGCATAACAAAGGTGTTTGGTTAATCTATTGTGATCAAGAACCTAGCTTTTCTCATTGATTCGCTACTAATACGTGTGTACAAGAACGAAGAACAAATGAAATTGTGTTTGTGGGTAATCTTGGTATTCGACTAAAGGGGTCGAAAATTATAAACCCTAATTTTTGGGTTTAGGGTTTGTTCATGGTTCTTGATATCGTGTGTTCTTGATTCGCTAAAAGGTACGCATGTTCCTTTAATTCGGTTAATTAATTTACAAGTATTATTCCTATTACTTCCGCTGCATGCTTTGATGATGTTTATGTGTTTTCTATAATTGTTATGATTAGTAAAACCCAACAGTGGCATCAAGAGCCGTTAATACGTTGTAATTAATTACCGAAACACATAAAAAATTGAATCTTTATGATTTTTACATGCTTTTACTGGTTTCTAGGGTTTTGAAAATTGAAACCCTAATTTTTTAATTTTGGGTCGATTACCCTTTAATTTTTTAATTAGGTTTTATTTTTTGTAAAACTTGTAGAAACCCTATGATTGCATGTATATTTTTATGTGGTTATTATGAATAATTGTTATGTGACATAATTATGCGTATCTTGGGAATTCTTGAATAATTGTTATGTGAAATCCATGGTAAATACATGCATGTTTTATCATGGATTATTGATTATATGATTAAATTGTTAAGTATATATTTATCGTTAATTGTTAAGTTTATTCACATGTATTTCGTTTTGATAAATATTGAATTGGGGAAAACCTCAATATATCTAATGAATCAATTATGTGCTATGTGGTATGTGTTTTAGCAAAGACTTACGCAATCGATTCATCGATGTATGTGGCTCACGTTGTACTTGATGAAAACACGTGGAAGTCTTGGTTAAACATATGCATTATTAAACCTAGAATTGATTATTAGGGTTTTATCGAACAAATTATGCATGTGGCTAATTGTTTTTACATATGTTAATTGTTAAGTTATATGTATATTATTTGAGTTCGTTTTAATTTTTATTAAAGTGCTTTTTGTTTATATTGTATGACACGTTAGTAAACAAAAAGGGTTTTTCGAGAATAGAAAATTAAATGGACTAAATAATGGCGAAATTTGATTTGTTTTCTAAGTATTAAATCTTGAACTTTTAATCGACTGATGCGACTGTACTAAATGGTTAGAACGGCTCACCCAAAAGAACAAACTAGAAAGGGGGTTTAAAGAAGTGCGCACAATCACACTGAAAGGATGTCTAAGGTTATGCTTTTGCGCTTACCTGGTCCTTTGCCCCCCGGTGCGTTCGATTGGAGCTACCTAGTATAACCATTCTATGTACGAAGCATCTTAGTGCAAAGTTGTAAGTTTCTCAACGCATCAATTAAAACTTTGTAGAATTTAATCTTAGCAATTAAAATATTATGTAAGTTTTTTCGAAAAATTTTATGCTATAAAGTTGTATGCATGCTTCTTTATACATAAGTTTTGATTACACATCAAAAATTGTACCCTTTAAAATTTAAGTTTATGCCATCTAATGATATGAAACACTTGAAGTTGTAATTTAGTTATGTGAGACCTTGAACTAGATTACAATAACAAGGTGAATCTTTATGTTGTGTGAGACCTCAGCTTAAATAATTTGCAGTTTCTAAATTAGACAACTTAATTAAGTTAGTTAGTGAGACCTATAACTTAAGGCATAAGATGGAATAAAACATGCTTACATTTTGCATAATTGTTTGGCAAAATTGTAAATCCCATATTTTCTAGGAATTGAAAACTTGTTTGTCAATTATTGTTCTTCGACAATTACCTATTCTATACTTTCATCACTAGCAGATCAACTGATGTGGTGAAACTATAATAATGAGGGTCCTAGATTCAAGGAAAATTCTATGGTTAATATGAATATTGACCAAGGGTATTTTATTTTCTTGAAAGATTTAATTATCGAAAATACTAAAATTGAATTTTGTTAATTCTTTTGATTGTATTAATGCAAGATTAAACCGTAAACGTGGTTTGAGCTTTGGTAAATTGATCTAGTTCTGTTTCCAAACAAATGTTTGATCAAGAAAAATTTACTAAAAGACAAACATAAACTCTTTTCCATGGAAGAAGAGTGAGACTCAATCCTATTCCTTTTCATGATTGAGAAAGGTATGTTAGGAACATTAGAATTGTCTAAATTCTAATATAACTCATAGCAACTTTAATAGTTAAGAAAATTGCACACCATGTTTTCCTTAAGAGATTTCATTACCCTCTGTTGGTGATTGAATTCTTATATGACATTTTGGTCAACTAGAAAACATGTTTGACATTTTATGAGTTATTAAATTAGAAGCTAGACGAATTACCGCTAAATTGGTAAAAGACAAACTAGTATATTTTATCTAGCTGTTTTGTTTTGACTAATTGAAGGTGCTATACACCATTGTGGGGATAGTAGACCTATTAATGAAGAAATTGCATGCTCAATTTTTCAAGTTATTAGCATTGATGGATGATTCATCATCTACAAAGTAGAATACACTCTTTTTGTACCTAAGTAATTGTTACGAATGGTCTTTAAAAGGGGTAGCAACGTAATAGCACGCTGTTTTCACTGGTTAATGAAACACTTACAATGTTGTCAAATCCAGTGGGAGTATGGTGTATTACTGAATAAGATATTATTGTAACATTGTCTAATTCAGTGGGAGTTACAAGATTTGTCATCTTGGTAGTAACTCAGATTATTTCTAGATTTTCTTGAAATAATACATTACGTTCAAAAATGTAGACGTTCATATCCTCAAGGATAGTCGTGAACGTTTCCTTGATAATTAAGTGCTCCTACATCTACTTGTAATGCTTATATATCTATGACACTATCATATTGCTCACATAAACAAACGAATGTCATGGTGTTTATCTGCTATATGGTGTTGTTCTATGCACAAGTGGGAGAAGTATTAATTGTGTGCAAAAGAACAAACACATACAAATATGATTAATGGATTCTCTTGATCGTAAGGTGATAGATTAACGTTCTAATAAGATTGACTTGTTTAGAACATGTGTCAAGATTATAACATAGACTACTTTTATGTCTTATATCATTCAAATTATAGAAACACTTGAAGTTACATTTTAGGTTAAGTGAGATCTTGGCTAGATTGTAATCTCAAGGTAAATCTCCACTTGTCGTGGGATCGAGCGTGGATACTTTTGCAGTTTCTTAAGTTGGACACTTCAAGGGATGACATAATTAAAATAAAGTAATCTAATGCTACTTTAAATATTTTTGTATTCTTGAAATGACATAAATAGTTTATTAACTTGAAAATTAATTAATTGAAATCATGGCGTGGTGTTCATAATTACTTTAAGTTATACATGGTTATGTATTTCTGTATAAACTCACAAACATGAAGTCTTTTAAAGACTTAATAATATAAAGTAGGGCTAATAATAATAAAAAAAAAGTATTATACTTGCCACCCTTTCTTCTTCAGGGTAGCGAACAAATTTTTTTGCTTCTGCGGGTATTATACTTTCAAATTCATCCTCTTTAGGGTATTTTGCAAAAAAATCGGACATTTTTGCCCCTCTTACCCACAAGAGCAAATGATGGCAAGTATAATATATATATATATATATATTTATATATATATATTTTTTATCATTTGCCCTAGTTTTTATTATGTTAAATTTTGGATATGTATTAAGATAATTTATTTAATAATTTATAATTGTGTTAAATCTATGATAAAAATGTTTTGTTTTAAGTTTACACTATTTACTTATTAATCGTATTTGTAATAATTTAATATATACTTAAAAAAGGGAAAATTAAAATCATTCGGACAATTATAAAAAACAAACAACACTTTTTCATTCAGATTCGGACATTATAGCTACCTCTTAATAGTAAGATGTGGTAGTGGATTCAGATGCATAGTAAGATTCAGATGTATAACATCTTAATCAAACAAACACACCCTTAATCTAGTCATAGTATACTCTCTAGTCTATGCTTCAACAAGTGACGAAATTTATATGCAAGTACTTCAGGTTGTGATATAATTCTTCCTAATTTAGCGGAAGCGTTAAACCTAATTCGGTTTAACGCTTGAAGCGTTAAACAACTTGAAGTGAATTAGGGCAAATGATAAAACAAAACATTTTTATCATAGATTTAACACAATTATAAATCATTAAATAAATTATCTTAATACATATCCAAAATTTAACATAATAAAAACTAGGGCAAATGAAAAAAAAAAAAAAAAGTATTATACTTGCCATCATTTGCTCTTGTGGGTAAGAGGGGCAAAAATGTCCGAATTTTTTGCAAAATACCCTAAAGATGATGAATTTGAAAGTATAATACCCGCAGAAGCAAAAAATTTTGTTCGCTACCCTGAAGAAGAAAGGGTGGCAAGTATAGTACTTTTTTTTTTTTATTATTAGCCCTATAAAGTAAGATATTATAACTGTTATGTCTTTTGACTTGGTCAAATAATGCTTATGTTATAAAACATGCAATTGGCTTGAATATTCTATTATACCATTAAGTTGACTTAGTTGGTAAATAGGTAAGCCAAATGGAATAAGTTTATCTTACATATTGTTAGATTGTCGTACAATATTAATTCTAATGAAATACTGTATGTATATGGTATGTTCAGTTAGAAGAATCAAACTTTTGTCATATTGTTTGATTTAAGATAACTATATCCTCTTTTCTTCCAAAAGTTATCAAGGTTAGAAATTGGGTATTGATTGGATATACTAAATAAAACTCAAAACCTAGAAGATTAATAAGACACCATTTTAGTATGGAATGTGATGAATCACATTGAGTCTTATATTAAAGTTCTAATTTGTTAAAACTACTTATGGAGTAGGTTATTAATGAACAAGATTTATGAACTATTAATGTGATTTGTAATATCCCAAAAGAAAACAATTTAGTGTTGTTCTAATTGCTAAAGTATTTATAGACAGTCTTTATATTACAAAAGCAAGTGGGAGTTTTGTTTAGATCTTGAAGAGATTAAATTACAATTACAAAACACATAATCTTCTAAAATACACTAGTAAATATCATGATCTGATAGACCTCAAGATGATGGAATTCTCATTCATAGATCCGCAAGGATTCTCAGATAATTGAATAATGTGCTGAGATATATGAGTTGCAGGATTATGGTAAACCTGTTAATCATAATGATATATTACCTAATATTGAATTGTGGTAAATTATTCATACTATGAATGTTATGATGTTGTCCAAAAAGATAATCAACTTTGGAAACTTGGTTTATCTTAATGAAGATGAGCTTCTTCAAAAAGAAGGAAAACCCTAGTGGTTTAAATTTTTGTGTAGAAATCATATGGACAAAATTGTACATGTGTTTAATGCATGACTTGTGACAAGATTATTAATCACACTTAAGCAATTAACTGTGATTGAATATTCTTTCATAGACACATTAAATATATAAATATGATAATTGTCATACTTATTTTCGTTGATATGAAAAATGACAATGAATATCAAAAATCTTTCTTGTGTGATTGCTTTTGCGAGGACGATAAGTAATACAAATGAGTTTTATGAATTCACATAAATCTTTGAAAATGTACAAACTACAAGAATCCATTAATGGATATTTGCATGCATCTAGGAGATGATTCTTATGTTTAACTATTAAATCCAAATTTTGGTTTAAAATTAAAATAAGATAATTTCTATGTATTCCTGAAAGCTAGTGGGAATATTATGTTTATTTTCTTTAAATTTTATATGTTGTGGGTAGTAACATTCCATCTAAGCTAAATGTTAAGTTTTAGTTTGGAATGGAACTTCACTTGAAAGATTTAGAAAATAAGACATACAACCTTAGAGTGTATGTTTATTGTTAATAAACATGTGCGGAAAAATAAATGAGTCTAATAGAACATGATATATCATTTGGAAAATAGATATGTAGAACATGAATGAAATCTTAGTTTGACACAAGGTTTTTTCATGTACATCATGTTATTGTTGTATCATGCTTGAATGCAAGATGATTTGACAACATTGATATCTAATGAAGTTATTAGATAACGAGTGTAATGAATATCCTAATGAAATATGTTTGAATCTAGAATTACATTCCTCAGCCTGGAATTGCTCTCAAAATTCTATAGATGAGCAATACAGCAATTGTTGCGTAATTGTCATAGCCAACAAACTTGAAAGTTTTGAAGGCATCAAACATTACACTGTAGATATTGAATTTTACGGAAATTTTAAAGAGCATATTATTGTTTTGAATACAATGATGCTGGTATAATTGAGATGACACTCAATACTAGTCATGGGAGGATTTCATCCTTGTAAATAGCCATGTGAACTAGTTGTGCTTAACTAAGAGCATGGTTGCATTATACAATAAACAATAAGAATACTTTAAACTTTAAAATGTTTGAAAGTTTGATTGTCATAAATTAGTGGTTGAGGATGTCACACACTTTATGAAATATTATGTGGCAATATCAAGATATTTTGAATGCACACATACAAGAACTTCACTAGTTGAATTCTTGAAAATAAGTATTCTCAAAATTCTGATAGATCAAAGTTAGTTGAAATTATGTCTTGTCAACAAGTATGATTGTCATTACTTGAGGCATAATTCATTAACAAGTATTATCATGCATTGATTTATTTAGTATTTGGATAAGGAATGTTTTGAACAAATATTAATTAAATGAAATAAAATATTGGTTATGTTTATTTTTCATTTTCTTAATATTATATCCTATATTTGCATGTTTAATCCATGAATAACTTATGTTATTCTAAAAGTCCGTTGTCGATCAATGATGTGGGAATATCATTGAATTAAGACAAATCTGAGTTTTGGTAGAATATACTTTAAAGTATATTGATGCGTGGGACATGCCAAATTCACATGATATTCAATGAATTGAATATAGCACAGATCCCAACTTGACATGATTGTACTTTATGGATCCTTGTCATTAAGTAAATCATGTATATTTATCCTCAGACTTGAGATACCAGATAACTGTTATGAATGTAGCACACTTGTGTAAAATAGTCTAACGCTATCCGTAAAAGGTGGTTATAAGGGCTATTTTAGGGAGTGTTGCAAAGTTCATGAGTTTTGCTTGTAGTCAAGAGAATTTGCTCATTTGAATTTGCTTCAAAGCATAATACTGTTTGGGCCCCTCGTAGGATTGGCAAGATGTTTGTAAGGCCTTACCCAAGATCTATCTGGAATACGTTCAGATGATTTGGTAATCTTGTTCAATCAGATATAACGAAAAACAAAATATTAACTTGTGAAATGACTTGATCCATATCCACAGTTAATGAAGTATTAGAAGTAAAAGGATAAGTAAAAATGATGAATCATTAAATGGTTTTTCCAGGAGACCATACTCGATTCGATCTGGGGGCATTGGCGTGTTAGGCTAGACTAAACCAATGTCATTACTATATTAAGTAATATCCAAGTGGGAGCTGAAAGGTTATGGATATAAATTAATATTAGTATGACCGGATTTGAACTCGAGACTTCAGGATTGCACACATTACGTATGAGAATCAATGTATAAATAATTAATATATAAAATGTTGTATTTAATTATTTGATCACAAATAAAACAATTAACGATAGTTAATATTTAACGAGTTTTGATTATCGGTCGTTAAATGTCAACGGGATATGAAGAAAAGTTAACAAACCAAGAGAAGGTTTTAGGAACCCTCTTTTGGGCTTGTTTTGGCCGAAAACTATAGAATCCCACATCGGAAACTATAGTAATCTTGACATCTACCATAAGGCTATAAATACATCCCCATGTATTCATCCTTTGGGACACTAGATTTCAATAGAAGGCCAAACTTCTTCTTTCTTCCCTCTTGTTCTTGGTCGACGAGTGAATCCCCATTGTAAGGGATTTACGAGTGACCTTGAGCATAACAAAGGTGTTTGGTTAATCTATTGTGATCAAGAACCTAGCTTTTCTCATTGATTCGCTACTAATACGTGTGTACAAGAACGAAGAACAAATGAAATTGTGTTTGTGGGTAATCTTGGTATTCGACTAAAGGGGTCGAAAATTATAAACCCTAATTTTTGGGTTTAGGGTTTGTTCATGGTTCTTGATATCGTGTGTTCTTGATTCGCAAAAAGATACGCATGTTCCTTTAATTCGGTTAATTAATTTACAAGTATTATTCATATTACTTCCGCTGCATGCTTTGATGATGTTTATGTGTTTTCTATAATTGTTATGATTAGTAAAACCCAACAGAAGCTAGAAAAGATGTAGAGAATTATGTTTGTGGAGAGAATAGTATGTGTATTGATACTTTGACTGAATACAATCAAAGTTACCAAGGCTATTGTTGTCGATGTATTAAAGGGTATCATGGAAATCCGTATATCAGAAATGGTTGTCAAGGTAAACATAACGTTGCATGTGTTTGTTTAATAGTGCCGTTAACAGATTTTCTATGTATAGTTCAGAAGTGTTTGTTGTTGTTTGCAGATATTAACGAGTGTGAGAGGCCTGATCAAAACGATTGTGTGTATGATTGTGCTAACACTGAAGGAAGCTACGAGTGTTCTTGCCTTTGGGGGCAGCGAGGTGACGGTAGAAAGAGTGGGACGGGTTGCAAATATTCTGGAAGGACAATCGTTGCTGGTAAGTATATCAAACTCGTTTTCGCAGTACACTACTTTTAAAATCTGTCATAAAATACGGCCTAATTTAGTGGTTGCTTCATTGGGGTGATCAAGTCGTGCATTGTCTAGTAACTGATGTCTATCGATTTACAGGCGTCAGCATCGGCGTTGGAACATCCAGTATGCTGACACTTATACTATACTGGGGACTCAGACAACGACAAATCATGAAGAGCAGGGAGATGTTCTTCAAGAAAAACGGCGGTTTTGATTCTTCAAAAACTACTCTTCGAATCAAAACAATCTTCTCATATAGCCAAGATCTTCTCAGCACGAGTTCTTGAAAAAGCAACCAAAAACTTCCGCAAATCAAACATCGTCGGTCAAGGAGGCTATGGTACAGTATATAAAGGTACACTACCAGATGAAACAATGGTTGCCATAAAAAAATCCAAGTCGATTGATGCAAACCAAATCGAGCAGTTTATAAATGAGGTGATCCTTTTATCGGAAATTAGCCACCCAAATGTCGTCAAACTCTTGGGATGTTGTCTAGAGACACAAACACCCCTCTTAGTTTACGAGTTCATAACCAACAAAACCGTCTTCCAACACTTACACGAACAAAACTTCATCTCTTCATTAACGTTTGAAAAACGTCTAAACATAGCCACACAAACTGCAGAAGCCCTTTCTTTTATACACTCGACGACACAAATCTTGCATAGAGATATTAAAACATCAAACATACTTTTGACCGATGACTACACTGCTAAAGTGTCTGATTTCCGTATCTCAAGGTTTATTCCTGTTGACGAGACACACTTGCAAACATTGGTTCATGGGACACTTGGGTACATAGACCCTGAGTACTTCCGTTCAGGAATCTTGACCGAGAAGAGTGATGTTTATAGTTTCGGAATGGTTCTTGTGGAGCTTCTTACAGGCAGAAAGGTCTATTCACACGATGGAACTGAAAGTGACCTGGGTTTGGCGATGTTTTTTGTTTCGTCAGTAGAAAGGGGCTGCTTGATTCAAGTTCTTGATGATAAAGTTAAAAAAGATGGACTTGATGAACATGTCAAGAAACTTGCTAAGCTTGCGAAAGATTGTGTGGAGTTAGAGGGCAAGAAAAGGCCTAATATGAGAGAAGTGAAAGAGGAACTTGACCGACTATGTCATTCTTACGTTAAGAGTTCTATCGTATCCGATAAAGTTAAGAACTTCGACTCCGACCAGCTTATACTGTTTGACTGGTAAAGTCAACCGTAGTGCATTAGTCTTTATACAGTCATTTACGCTACCACGTTGTTTGTGTCGTGTCACCTAGCTTGGCAGTTAACGATATTTACAACTTGTTTAATAACAACAAGAACAAGAAACTAAAAGGGTTGAAGTTTATATCATTATAGAAGAATATGATGTACATAATATCATATACTATTGTGCCATGTTTCTGAAAGATACTTTGTGCATTATATAAAATCGATAACAGATCATATCAGAACTCACAAGTAATCCTGTATTGATGATCGAAGAAGTTGTTGACCACAAAAAAGCGTCTTTTGTTGGTAAATTTCTCACAATGCGCAAACGTAATCACCACTTATGTCTATGTCTTCAATATCTGAAACGTCCAAATCATCAAAGTCCATACTATCACCAAGAAGTTGTGGTAGTCCGTCATTTAGATTCCCGGGATGAGTTCTTGCTTCTTGTATTATTGAGACTATTTCATCAATGTTCTGACTCGTTTCGAATGCATGAGCGTTGAGAGAGCTTCCACTGGCCGTTAAATCCGTTGGTAAGTTCTGTAAGAACCATGGGTGCATTTGGATTTCTTGTATTGTTATTCTCTGCAAAAACCCAAAAAAAGAGACCATTATCGATAGGTTGCAACGTTTCCTTATAAAAATGAGTCATGGCATTAATGAGGCTAATGGGGAATAATTAAAGCACCCATGTCTTGGGCTGTAGATCACCTATCTTCTTCTATACTATGGACTACTACACATCGTAAGATTACTTGCTTGCTCGTGGCTAAAGCTATCAACGTGAACTTGTTAAACAACATTCTAAGGGCATATATCGTATGGACATTCAGGTCCATATGCCGTATGGACCTGAATGTCCATACGCCGTCTGCACCTGCATTTTCATAACAGTATGCACTTGCACTATTCTACAATAGTTGGGATTATACATGGACTTTACTGTTGGAATTATTAGTGAGCTGGGTAAGTTTTATTATTCAAGATGCAAAAGGTACAAGTGGGTGATGCAGCAACTACTTATACATGTAGCGAAGTGTGTGGTACAAGCTGATGATGCAGCAAAGGAATTAGTTAGTGTAGTATTGACTTGGCAAAAGGACATGGTGGTTTAATTTGGAAGACAAAAAGTAGTTTGCAACCATTATCCCCATGTTCCCATATTTTATGGCAACCTAGAGCATCTACAATGCACGAAGTCTTAAAGACTTGATGCATTTAATGCATTTAATGTATAATAGATTGAATAACTAAAGCTTGAAATAAAGACTTGATGTATAACAAGTCTTTGTTAAAAAGTTTTTCAAAAAGCTTGTCATGCAATGCAAAAAACCTTTTCAAAGCGCTTTTTAGAATAGTAAAAAGCTTTTCACAATTTGATGCATTGCTCATGCTCAACATAATCATGCTTGATCACCATGATGTTAGTTTATTAGCTATAAATATTTGACGTCAATATTCAACCAATATAGATTCATGATGTTGTGACGTGAATACAACAAACAAAACCACACAAGCTATACATGTTAGACTGTTAGAGGCATGAACATCTTGATCCAGTTTTTCTGCTTCGCCATTTACATTACGTTGAAATTGTTCGCTGACAATATTCAAGGTGGGTCTGCATCAATCTTGGGGTCATTACGTATGAGGCTTGCAGCGAATCAGGCACGTAAACACCTTTTAAGGACAGGGAACTTCTTCCCGTGCTAGACTCTTAACACGTGTTTCGATCGTGTTGTTTAATGAAGACAACATACTTATGAAGAGTTGATGTTACTTTGCTACTTGAGGTCGGTTTCATCTCGATATGACAGGTTGATTTACCTTTTATTTAATGTTCCTTATTGTTTCGTAGTCAATAAAGGTTTAGTATATTGGTAGGTGTCCACAAAGATTCTTAAATAACATGAACATGATATTGTTGGTTTTATGGACAAAATATCAATAGACGTGTGTTAGGATCGAACTCGAAACCACGGGATTGCACACTTTACGTATGAGAATTAAAGTTAATAAATAAATGTTGAATGTTATATTTATTTATTAATTAAACGAAATAACATAACGGACGTTAAGTAATTAGTTGTAATGGACTAACGGGCGTTAAATGTATTTGGAAAAGGACTAGATTGCAAAGTTTGGGAAGTTTCCGGAATCCCTTGGGGATGCCTACCAATGATCGGTCAAGGAGAAAAGGAAACAAAGCCAAACTTGTTCACCAAGTTAGTTGGGTATATATACAAGGCTTAGGGTCTTGATTTTGCATCTCTTGTATTCATAAGCTAAAAACCTAAATTGTTTGTGTGTGTTTTTTGCTTCAATCGATCGTACAACCCTTTAGGGTAGTCGATCATAGTTTTTCCAAAACATAATTATTTTGTTTAATTAAAACTAGCATTACTTTAATTTGTTATAGTACGTGTGTACAAGAACGTGGTACAATCACACTATTGATTGTATCTTGGATTGAATTACAAAACGGTAAGGGGTAATTCACATAATCCTATAAACCCTAATTAGGGTTCATCCTAATTGCTAGTTTGTGGATTTGATTCTTGTTCGGTTAGAATCAAGTAAGGTATGCATACTTTATTATTTAGTTAATTAATTATTCATTATATGTTCCTATACGCTTCCGCACTTACTTTGATGTTTATTGTTTATATTTATGATTAGTCATGTTATATAATTCCAACAGTGGCATCACGAGTCATTGGTTTTAATGAGTAATTAATTACTAAACACGTAAAAAACGGATATTGTATTGTGTTTGATATGATTTATTCTAGGGTTTTGGTTATGGTTATATAAACCCTAATTTTAGGGTTAGGGCTTTTGCCCTAATTTGGTTTTAAAAATCTTTTATGGATCGAAATTTTTTTTATGGGTGGAAACCCTAAAATTTTTTTTAGTCGATTTCCTTAAATTTTTTTTTATGGTTTATATTAATTGTTATGTTATCTATATCGAAACCTAGATTTAATATATTTGTTACGTGATAAATTCATGAATAAAGTGTTATGTTACATGGTATTGTATGCGATCTTGTGACAACGTGAATAATTGTTATGTTATATCCATGATGATACATGCATGTTCGTCATGGATGGTTGCTTGAATATTTAATTGTTAAGATTGGTTATGCGAAAATTAATTGTTAAGTTTTATACATATGTATATTTATGATAAATCTTGAATTGGGGAAAACTCCAATTATATACATTAATGAATCAATTATGTGCAATTTGGTATATCATTAATTATGGGTTTACGCAATCGATTCGTCGATGTATGTGGCTCACTTTCAATTGAGAGAGTGAAAGCCCTAATTAATATATACGTTAATTTAACCTAGACATTGATTATTAATAGGGTTTTATCGAATAAGTTGCATGTGGCTACTTGTTTACACGTATAAATTGTTTATTATGTGCGCATTGTTTTTTAGTAGTTTATTTTTTATTTGTTACTTGTTTGTTTATTATGTTAGACAGTTTTAAGCAAAGGGTAATTTTGAATAGAAAAATAATACGGACTAAACAATGGAGAAATTTGATTTGTTTTTGGAAGAGTTAAGTTTTCAATAGTTTAATTGATTGGTCACTTTGGTACAAATGGTCTGAACGGCTCACCCACTAGAATGACTATAAAGGGGTTTAATAAAGAAGTGCGCCCAGTCACACTGAAAGGATGTCTAAGGTTATGCTTTTGCGCTTACCTGGTCCTCTGCCCCCTGTAAGTTCGAATGGAGCTACTTAGTAAGCCATAGAATGTGCAAACTCATCTTAAGGGCTAATTAGTTTTAATTCCATGCGCCACTTCGGTGGTAATTACCCGAAACACTAAGTGTTTACACTTATGCAAAAGTACGGTATAATGGATGATAATTAACACTAAATTCCTTGATTGGTGAACCCAATACCTCAATCAAAACTTTGATAATTTGATCTTTATGAATTGGTAATAAAAAGTTTTTTATTAAAATTATGCTACAAGATGAATGCATGACATCTTTGTACATCTTTGATTTGACCACATAAAATCAAAACTACTACCCTTTTAAATTAAGTTATATGCCATCTAATTAAAAGGAACACTTGAAGTTGCAATTTATGTCATGAGAGTACTTGGCTAGATTGTGATGGAAAGGTAAATCTCTATGTAAAGTGAGACCTTACATTGACATATTTGCAGTTCTTTAAGTTAGACACTTAAGTTGAGTAGGAAGTGAGACTTGGACTCAATGGCATAAGATGGGATGAAACATGTTTATATTTGCAATAGCGTTGGAAAATATAAATCCCATAATGATCTAGGAATTGGAAATTGCTTGCCAATTATTGTTCGACAGATTACCTTATTATGTGCTTTCGTTACTAGCAGATCAACTGATGTAATGGAACTACGATAATTTGGATCCTAGTTTTCGAGAAAATTCTATGGTTATATGAATATTACCTTGGGTATTTTATTTTCTTGAAAAGTTTAATTATCGAAAATACTAAAATTGAATTTTGCTAATTCTTTAAATGTATTAATGCAACATTAAACCGTAAACGAAGGTTATTCCTGTATTGGTAAATTGATCTACACCTGTAAGGGTTTTTTGGTAGAGTCAACTTTACTAAAAGAATAAACCTAGTCCTCTTTTCATAAGAAAGAGTGAGATTCAATCCTATTCTTTTTTATGAATGAAGAAAGGTATGATAGGACAATTAGAATTGTCTAAATTCTAAATACATAACTCGTAAGCATATTTTAATAGTTAAGAAAATTGCATATGTTCTGAGTTATTAAATTAGAAGCTAGACTAATTACTGTATAATTGGTAAAAGACAAACTAGCATATTTTATGTAGTTGTTGTGCTTTGACCATTTAAAAGTACTACTTACAATTGTTGGAATAGTAGAACTATTAAGAAAGAAATTGCATGCCCAATTTTTCAAGTTAATAGCATTGATGGATAAAATTCATCATCTACATAGTAGAATACATTCTTTTAAGTACATAAGTAATTTTTATGTATAGACTTTCTCAAAGGTGTAGGGAAGTAAATAGAATCTTTCACTGGTTAATGCAACACTTACAATGTTGTCAAATCCAGTGGGAGTATTTTGTTCTTATTACTGAATAAGGAATTAATGTAAGGATCTCTTATTCAGTGGGAGTTACAAGCTTTGTCATCTTGGTAGTAACCCAGATTATCTCTAGAATGTCTTAAGATAATTACTTTCCACTGGTAGACACTTATGTTTTCAAGGATAGTCATGTACGTTTCCTTATTAGACAATGAAGTGGTTCTACATCTACTAGTTATGCTAATATCAATGACACAATCATATTAGTCACATAAACAAACATATGTCGTGTTGTTTATCTGCTACATGATGTTGTTCCATGCACAAGTGAGAGAAATCTATATTGTGTGCAAGGTACAACATATAGGTATATGATTTAAAGGATTCTCTTGACTGCAAGGTAAGAGACCAACATTCTAATATAACTTGTACATATATAATTCAAGAAACACTTGGTGTTGTAATTTACGTCATGTCAGAACTTGGCGAGATTGCAATAACAAAGTAAATCTCTATGTGAAGTCAGACCTTGCATGGACATATTTGCAGTTTCTAAATTAGACAAATATTTAGAACATGTGTCAAAATGATATATAAGACTACTTCAAATTAAATATTTATGTATTATTAAAATGACATAAATAAATGAAGTAATCTAATACTACTTCAATTTGTATATTTATGAATTTTTGGAATGACATAAATAAATGAATAAATAATGTAATTCTACATTATTGTGAAGTATATAAATTAACTTGAAATTACTATTGAAACCAAGAGTTGTGTTCATAATTACTTTAGTTAAACATGTTTATGATTCATTGTAAAGACATAAACATAAAGTCTTTTAAGACTTATAATAAAGTAAGACGTTAACTTGTTATGTTTTTTTTTAATTAAGACATATACAAGAAGTCATTGAGTTGATCAATGATTTATAACGTTAAATGGGATTATAACAATTTATGTTTTCTTGATGAAACATGGATATGAAGTGACTTGGTTAAAAGTACTTGTGTTATAAAGCATGCAATTGGCTTGGAAAGTCTATTATACCATTAAGTTGACTTAGTTGGTAAATAGGTAAGCCAAAAAGAATATGTTTATCTTATATATTGTTAGATTATCTTACAATATTAATTCTAATGAATACCACAAGTTGATGGTATGTTCAGTTAGGAGAATCAAAGTATATTTGATTTGTTTGATTCAAGATAACCATAACTTCTTTCTTAAAAAGTAACAAGGTTAGAAATTGAGTATGGATTGAATATACTCAATATGACTCCAACCTAGAAGATCAATAAAACACCATTTTGTTATGGAATGTGATGAATCACATTAAGTTTTAAAATTGAAGATTCTGAATTTGTTAAACTACTTATGAATAGGTTATTAACAAACTTAAGTCAGGAATTATCAATGTGTATTTGTAATGTCCCAAAAGAGAACAATGTAGTTTTGCTCTAATTGCTAAGTATATATATATATAGTCTATATATTACAAAAGGCAAGTGGGAGTTTTTTTTTTTTTTATCTTGAAAGATAAAATTACAAGATACATAATCTTCTAAAACACACTAGTAAATATCATGATGAGGCTAGACATGTAAATAATAGACCTCAAGATGATGGAATTTTCATTCATAGATCTGCAAGGATATCTCAGATATTTGATTTATATGTTGAGAAATATGAGTTACAGGATTATAGTAAACCTGATAATCATTAAGATGGATTACCAAATATTGAATTGGGTAAATTACTCATACTATGAATGTTAAAGATGCTGTCCATAAAGATAATCAATTTTGGAAATTTGGTTTATCTTAATAGTTAGACTAGAGAATGGAAATGAGTTTCTTCAAATAGATGAAAAACCCTAGTAGTTTGAATTTCTATGTAGAAATCATATGGACAATATTGTACACTTATTTAATGCATGTTTATGGCAAGATTATTAATCATACTTAAGCGATTAATTATGATTGAATATTCTTTTCTAGACACATTAAATATATAAAGATAATAATGGTCATACTTGTTTTCATGAATATGAAATATGACAATGGAATATCAAAACTCTTTCTTGAGAAATTACTTGAGCAAGGACGGTAAGTAATTGAAAGGTTTTTTTTTGAATTCATATAATCTTTGGAAGTGTACGAAGTGCAATAATTCATGAATGGATAAATGCATGCATCTATTAAATTATTCTTATGTTTAATTATTAAATCTTAATTTTGATTTATAATTGAAATAAGATAAATTTTAAGTATTCCTAAAAGCTAGTGGGAGTATTATGTTAAGGTTTTAAATCTTATATGTTGTATAACATATAGGAAGTAACATTCCTTGTAAGCTAAATGTTAAGTCTTAAATTGGAATGAAACTTCACTTGTAAGATTTAAGAATTAAAACATACAACCTTGGAATATATGTTTATTATTAATAAACATGTGCAGTAAAATAAATGATTCTAATAAAACATGATATATCATTTGGGAAATTGATAAATATCTTTTGACAAGATAGAACGTGAATGAATTCTAAGTTTGACATGTAGATTCATCATGTACATCATGTTGTGTATTAAAATTGTTGTATCATTCTTGAATAAGAAGTGATTTGACAACATTGATATCTAACTAAAAGTTATTAGATAACTTGTGTAATGAATATTCTAAAAGAATTACATCCTCAGCCTGGAATTGCTCCTAGATTCTACGGATGAACAATATGTCAAATGTTGTGCAAATTGTCATCAGCTTTAAACTTGAAAGTTAGGAAAGCATCAAACATTACACAATAAGATATTAAAGTTTACGGAGTTTTAATGAGCACATTGTTATTTGTATACAATGATGCTGGTTTAATTGAGATGACACTCAATACTAGTCATGGTAGGATTTCATCCTTGTTAATGACCATGTGAACTAGTTGTGCTACTAAGAGCACAGTTTCATTATACATTAAAAGAATAAGAATACTATAAACTTTAAAATGTTTGAAAGTTTAAAATTTTCATAAATTTGTGATAGAGGATGTTACACAATTTATGAATTATTATGTGGATTGGTGAATGAACACATACAAGGACTTCACTGATTGAATTCTTGAAATAAGTATTCTCAAAATTACGATAGATCAAGTTGGTTGATTTATGCCTTGTCAACAAGTATGATTGTCATTACTTGAGGAATAATTCATCAACTGGAATTTTCATGCATTGATTTATTTGGTATTTGGATAAGTGATGTTAAACAATTGTTATAATAAATCAAATACTTGGTATGTTTGATTTTATAATATATTGTATCTTATATTTGCATGTTTAATCCGTGAGTAAATTTATTTATTCTAAATCGTCCGTTGTCGATTAATGATATGGGAGTATCGTTAAATTAAGGCAAATCTGAGAGATATGGTAGAATATACTTGAAAGTATATTGATGAGAATGCATACCAATTTCAGATGATATTTAATGAATTGAATATAGGACTTATCCCAACTACATAATTTACTATGTGGATATTGTTATAAGTAAATTATGAATAGTTATCCTCAGACTTGAGATACCAGATAAGTGTCATGAATGTAGTGCACTTCGGTGGAACAACTTAACGCTATACGTAACTGGTAGTTATAAGGGTTGTTTCCTGAAGTGTTGCAAAGTTCGTGGGTTATTCTCGTAGTCAAGATAGAATTTGTTCCTTCAAATTTATTTTGGAGTTTAATACTGATGGGCCCCTCGTGGGGTTGACAAGATGTTTGCATGGCCATGCCCAAAGTTCTCCCCTGAATATGTTCAGTAGATTTGGTAATCTTGTTCAATCACTAATAACGAGAAACAGAATGGTTGAATAAAGAATGACTTAATTCCATATCTTTATTTAACATGGTATTAGAAACAAAAGGATAATAATAATGAGAAATCATTAAAAGATTTTCCAGGAGCCTTGCTCGAGTTGTACTAGAGGCATCGAAGTGTTACTAGACGCTAACCGATGTGATCACTCTATTAAGATATGTCCAAGTGGGAGCTGTTGGTTTTATGGACAAAATATTAATAGACGTGTGTTAGGATCGAACTCGAGACCACGGGATTGCACACTTTACGTATGAGAATTAAAGTTAATAAATAAATGTTGAATGTTATATTTATTTATTAATTAAACGAAATAACATAACGGACGTTAAGTAATTAGTTGTAATGGACTAAAGGGCGTTAAATGTATTTGGAAAAGGACTAGATTGCAAAGTTTGGGAAGTTTCCGGAATCCCTTGGGGATGCCGACCAATGATCGGTCAAGGAGAAAAGGAAACAAAGCCAAACTTGTTCACCAAGTTAGTTGGGTATATATACAAGGCTTAGGGTCTTGATTTTGCATCTCTTGTACTCATAAGCTAAAAAACATAAATTGTTTGTGTGTGTTTTTTTGCTTCAATCGATCGTACAACCCTTTAGGGTAGTCGATCATAGTTTTTCCAAAACATAATTATTTTGTTTAATTAAAACTAGCATTACTTTAATTTGTTATAGTACGTGTGTACAAGAACGTGGTAAAATCACACTATTGATTGTATCTTGGATTGAATTACAAAACGGTAAGGGGTAATTCACATAATCCTATAAACCCTAATTAGGGTTCATCCTAATTGCTAGTTTGTGGATTTGATTCTTGTTCGGCTAGAATCAAGTAAGGTACGCATGCTTTATTCTTTAGTTAATTAATTATTCATTATATGTTCCTATACGCTTCCGCACTTACTTTGATGTTTATTGTTTATATTTATGATTAGTCATGTTATATAATTCCAACAGGTATGACATAGAAAATATGTACCAACAATCTTAAAAGGTGTTTAGCTACATGGTTTTTATGTGGGGAGGTGTAGTATGTTTAAGAGTTTATGAAACATATTATAAAATTCTTTTCATGTTGTGTAAGGAACTATATTCAGTTGTGTGATACATGTGTGTATTGAACTGAGACATCAAGTTGGGTAATCAGTTTCATAAATGGGCTAAACCTTTAGTCTTGGTCAGTTTTTACTTTTATGTTGGATTTTGTAAAAGAAGTTTACATTTTAGAGATTCAACAAGATAATCTAATTCCATAATATTTGAGTTTTCAATGCACATGGACGCATTGGTTGTAGATGATTGTGGCAAATGAATTTTGTTAACAGGTCACCAAGCAGGTGTGACTTAACTGGGGACACGCAATTCATTACCGTTGACGGTTACATCCATGGTGGGATGGACCATAGATCGCGAAGGAGAACCATTGATATCATACATATGAGAAAATAGGAGTTATGCCAGTAGTAACCACATTTATCTAATTGTGAACATACTTTGTTTATGACGAGACTTTAATTACTACTACAGAGAGACTCGTTTGTGACATAGTGACGATATTTCGGAAAAGGCTATGTTTGTGAAGAAACAAAGCATTATGCTCGTTAGTGCAAAATCCAATATGAAATAACAAATAGGATGATATGAACTAGTAGACATGGTGATTTACGATCACTTTGCAGATGTCACTATTAGTTGTTTTGTTGACTCATGTTTTCTAGCTATTTTGCTTTCATAAATAACTACAGTCATTTAATGAGTAAATTGTTTCTTTTAAATGAACCAGACTTTCTAATGAATTATTGAAATTGCATATCAAGAATTTCTGAGATCATGCAATGAGATCATGCAACAATAACAATTATTATTGTTTTGATTGATGCAAAACCACTTGTGCTTTTATGAGAATGATCTTATTAAATAGAAAGAATATGCTAGATTTTATATACTTTGATTGCAATGCTCGATCACTCTTGTATGATTGAGATAATTCAAAGCATTTTGAGTCAACACGATCTAATAATTTTGGGTATCCATTCAAACCAAAGTTAAATTTTGTAACTAAATGGTAGATAATACCCATATCAACGATGCAAGTAGGCTCGTTGACATCGAACTATGGTGAGTAGTGATTTAACCATAATATGCAAAATGGTGGGGGTGCTTGATGTGTCTGCTACACATTTTAGCTAATTTGCCATGCACAGTCAAAATAAAGTCATTCAATTACGTATGAAAGGGTACAAAGTAATTAGAATCTGGGATTGTGATTCGAGTTCACAGGTTGGTGAATTTCTCCACCCACACTATGAGTTGTTTCTTGACCGCGCAAGAAACAAATTTGTAGTTTTACTTCATGAAGGAAGTTGAGGTTATCGCCTGCGATGTGGCTATCGAGGTTTTAGAATGGATCAGAGATCTAATGCCTCAAATTCCATTGTGATGGAATGTTTAGACAAATTAACGAGGATGGTACCATTATCGACATGTTCATCAAGTGATCTAGAAAATTGATTTTGACACTACTAAGCCTCTGACGAGAGACTTGGTGAGTGTTTGTGATGTGACCGACATATGATATAAACTTGTCGGATATCTTCTTTAAGCCTTTGACGAGAGACTTATTGAGGGATGCTAGAGGCATAGGTTTGAAACCATGAAGAATCGATTAGTGATGGAAACCCAAATTGATTGTAGTGCTCCTACATTACGAGTTTAATGGGTAATAACGAAGACATTAATAGATAGAAGGTGCTATCAATCAATTGACCCATGTATAGCGAAGATAGCACGGCGTTGCCGAATTAGGATGAGATAATCTCTTAACAAAGCTTGTGAGGCGTATTAGCAATGAAGACGTTAGAGTAGCTTTGCCTATATAACCTAGAGGTGGTGCCGTCTTAAATGGAGAGTTGTGGTTTCTCTCTTAGAGGGTTATGAAACAGGATTAAGCGCATGGCCATATTCGCGCTCTGTTTAAGAATGTGATGGTTATAATGGGAAGTGTGTAAAAGTGTGTTGGGTGACATCATTAAGGTTCGGTGGTTTAATTCCTTAGGACACCATTGAATCAATTTCATTTTACATGCTTTGAGTAAACGAAGGTTTAATCGTTATGACACTTTCGTGACACAACCTATTAGAGTAGCAGAAAACTTTCCAACCTGGTGGGAGATTGTTGGAATTATTAGTGATCTTGGCAAGTTTTATTATTCAAGATGCAAAAGGTACAAGTGGTTGATGCAGCAACTACTTATACATGTAGCGAAGTGTGTGGGTAAAGGGGAGTAATCCTGCACCCTGGTAAATATATTAACCAAATAAACGTTTAAGAACAATGGATATGAGTGAAATCCCATATCTCAGCCCGTTACATAGGCATAAAGCTTACATAACAAGATACTTCCTAGTTTCTAAACAAGAAAACAAACCACTACTCAAATGATAACATATGACACAACGAAATAAAATTACTTCCTAGGACCTTGAAACTTTGTGCCATACATGGCATTAAAGGCATCCAAATTCCCTGGAAGATCACGAACATGTTTCGCATAGTCATCGAAGTCATAGTCATCATACTCATCTTCAAACTCTTGGCCACCACCAAATATATTAGCAGACTCATCAAATGGGTTAGCAACAACCTCATCTTCAGAATCAGAAACCTCAATCTCTCCCACTTTAGAAAAAGGGTTAACTCTCTTAGTAGAAGAGGTAGACGGAATAGGTTGACCATCATCATCCACAAGAGTAGCTTTCCCATCAATAATTAGCTTTTCAAGCTTACCAATTTTCTCAACTATGGGCGTAGAACCAACATCCATTGTTTCCATTGAATCACTCACAAGCGGTACATGTGATGTATAACCAGTCTTAGTCATCTCATCCTCATTAACCTCCATTGTACCGACCAAGTATCCACATCTGTATCATCCATATTAAGAGCATCAAACTGATTAGATGTAGTGATCCTGGTTCCACTCGTACTAGCCACATCAGAAGCCATCTTCTTACTGACATTTACTTTCTTTGGTTCAGGAGGAGGTTTTTTGGGCCGATATTCAAAATGCTTGCCCACCACAGATTTAGTAGAACCTTCTCGACCCGGATTCGGCCCAACTAGCTTTCCCTTCTTCTTATTGTTAACAGTCTGAAAACCATCACTTACGTTCTTATGAGGTTGAGCAGTCAGAATCACAACCTTAGGACAATCCAGCAAAGTATATCCAAATACCCGACATTTCTCACACCTAGGCGGTTTCCATTCATATTCAACACGGATCTTCTTAATAGTCGAACCCGTACCATCAAGTAAAGGAATCTCGACAGTGAGGTTGTCCCTAAGAACCTCATCCGATTTCACTTCAATCATACACCTAGCAAAACTACTACGGCCCCAAGATTCTTTGCACATTTGACTAGTAAAAGCATCTAACCTTTTGGGCGTACCAATCAATGTAGCAAGAAGACTAAGCCCGTCATCAGAAAACATAGCTAAAGGAACATCATGGAATTTAACCCACACCGGAATGTTAGTCAAATCCTCTTTAAGCAAGTTGGTGTTCAATGTCCATGGTTTAAGAATAATAGGAACATTACGAATCAACCAAGGACCATTATCAAGAACATCATCGACGCCTTTTTCCGAATTAAACTTGAAGAAGAAGAATCCCTTAGCGTTCATCATAACCTTTTGTAAACCATACTTCGCCCACGTATTGCGAACATAATAGTCAACAACAGGAAAGCAAGGCGTTGACCAAGGAAGTATCCGTAGAGAGTATTCTCAAACCTCATGTTAACCTCTTCCACCACTTTCACTGGGACTGAAAGGTCAACATCATCCTTCTTTTTGCTGCATTCTAACCTCCGAAAATTAGACACATATTTCTGGGATTCATTAGAAGCAACACCCGCGTAAGAGACCGACTTAACTCCATTACCACAAGTAGTAACAACCTTTGGTGCATTAGGATCAAAAGTAACACCATGATTAGTACCATACATATGGGATTGCATAGCGACATCAAAACTCGACGGAGGAGTATTTGCTGAATAAACATTAGTACCATTCGAATTAGATTGAAGCCCAATCCCACTCGAATTGTTCACATCGGAAGATGAAGCCATCTTAGCAATATCACTGTCAATTTTATTCATTGCTTCATCAAATTTCTTATGCGCATTAGCAATCAATTGCTCCACATGAGGCTGTTTTGAAACATTAGAGGCCTAATCGAAGCAGGTGTATCATGGCTTTGCTCCAAATTTTCCAAAACAACCTTATCCTTAACCTTATTCACGTTATCAGCCCCATCACATTCTATAAGATCACCAAGAATCTCGTTCTGACCAGTACTCCCATCATCATTGCCTTTATTCAACCGTGCATCAAGTTCATCATCCTTTAGCAACCCAACTTGATCGGCCAAGTTATCAAGACTCTCATCCACACTTTGATTAGTATCATTCGAATCATTAGCAGGAGAATTACCCACATCTTTCGAACCCTTGGAAGCACTAGTCTTATTGAAGAACCCTTTTTCCATCTCTCAAAACCCCACAACCACAGCAAAACAAACTAATTCACCAAAAACAACGCAACAGCAGCAGCAAAACCAAAATAAATAAAAGTAAAACCCTAACGCAATGTTAGGGTTTTAAAACTTTGAAGCTTAAGAACCTAACCTCCCATCATGTAAATCAAAACAGTATGCAATTTGACCCACGTTCAATTGATATAATAATACGATAAAGAATCAATAGATCATGCTCATAAATAAAAGCAACACAAAACGGCACAACAAAAGCGTAGATGCCGACCCACGATAGAAGTAACCAATTAAAATAACCAACCTACGATGATGCAGATTAAATAATTAAAAGGTTGAAGATATTTAGGGAATCGCAGGTGAGAATCGTTTATTGTCGCCGTTTTCGCCAGAGAGATATTTTAGTTTGACAAATATTTTAAGACTATTGTAGCGAAGTGTGTGCTGTGTGGTACAAGCTGATGATGCAGCAAAGGAATTATTTAGTGTAGTATTGACTTGGTAAAAGGACATGGTGGTTTGATTTGGAAGGCCAAAAGTAGTTTGCAACCATTATCCCCATGTTCCCATATTTTATGGCAACTAACATAATCATGCTTGATCACCATGATGTTAGTTTACTAGCTATAAATATTTGACGTCAATATACAACCAATATAGATTCATGATATTGTTACGTGAATACAACAAACAAAACCACACAAGCTATACAAGTTAGACTGTTAGAGGCATGAACATCTTGATCCAGTTTTTCTGCTTCGCCATTTACATTATGTTGAAATTGTTCGCTGACAATATTCAACGTGGGTCTGCATCAATCTTGGGGTCATTACGTATGAGGCTTGCAGCGAATCGGGCACGTAAACACCTTTTAAGGACAGGGAACTTCTTCCCGTGCTAGACTCTTAACAGGTGTTTCGATCTTGTTGTTTAATGAAGACAACATACTGATGAAGAATTGTTGTTACTTTGCTACTTGAGGTCGGTTTCATCTCGATATGACAGGTTGATTTACCTTTTATTTAATGTTCCTTATTGTTTCGTAGTCAATAAAGGTTTAGTATATTGGTAGGTGTCCACAAAGATTCTTAAACAACATGAACATGATATGACATAGAAAATATGTACCAACATTTACTAATGCAACATAACACATATTTGGCTCTATTACTTTTGCTAATACACAAGTACATGCTAACTTTTGCGCTAAACTTGATAAATTCGCATAAAAGCTAATACTAAATCGTTACTCACCTTGATTGGCTTAGGCACTCCTTAGGCACTCCTCAGGCACTTTTCAAAATCCAATATGAAATAACAAATAGGATGATATGAACTAGTAGACATGGTGATTTACGATCACTTTGCAGATGTCACTATTAGTTGTTTTGTTGACTCATGTTTTCTAGCTATTTTGCTTTCATAAATAACTACAGTTTGTAGATGTCACTATTTTGCTTTCATAAATAACTACACTTTGCAGGTGTGACTTAACTGGGGACACGCAATTCATTACTGTTGACGGTTACATCCATGGTGGGATGGACCATAGATCGCGAAGGAGAACCATTGATATCATACATATGAGAAAATAGGAGTTATGCCAGTAGTAACCACATTTATCTAATTGTGAACATACTTTGTTTATGACGAGACTTTAATTACTACTACAGAGAGGCTCGTTTGTGACATAGTGACGATATTTCGGAAAAGGCTATGTTTGCGAAGAAACAAGGCAATATGCTCGTTAGTGCAAAATACAATATGAAATAACAAATAGGATGATATGAACTAGTAGACATGGTGATTTACGATCACTTTGCAGATGTCACTATTAGTTGTTTTGTTGACTGATGACGTTTGAGATGGGATTAATATAAGTTTCGAGTTTTATTTTAAGATCCATGATGTGTTTACTCTTGTTGTTATAGTCCTGCGTTTTTTTCCGGCGGGATGTGGGTGCAGTGGTCGTGGTATGGATCGACTCGGGTTACGGGTTTATAGAATTTTAGTTGTCAAAGAAGCAGAAAGAATCATAAGGTACCCTTCTCACTAGTATTTGATGATACATGTAAGCGGTGGCTAGGGAGTTGTCTTAGATTTAGGAAACTGGGATCCATCTTAAATTTAAAATGATCTTAGCAATTGATTGGGCGGTGTCCTCTTTTGAAAAAAGTTTGAGCATGCTTACAATGCCATATAATTGCATATTATTATCATATCAAAAGACTTTTATATAAGATATAAGTGGGTTAGATTTTCAACCTAATCGGACCTGTTTCATCACTTTAGTAGTCATGTGTTCGATAGTGTCATGGCTTACATGTTATTATTATGTAGTTGCTAACATATTTGTTTTTGTTTATAGACTTACATGTATGTTTTAAAACAAGTATGTTTTATAAAATGATTGTTTATAACCGAAATGCTTAAAACATGTATGTTTTATAAAATGATTGTTTATAAACGAAATGCTTAAAACATGTATGTTTTAATAATATTATTGTTGGTAATTTTGGTACTTTTTTTTGTATCAGGTGTAATTACAAGAATGTTCACGGCTATGAGCGTGCATATATGTCCGGGTGTAATTACAAGAATGTTCACGGCTATGAGCGTGCATATATGTCCGGCTTTTGAAAAAAATATTGACGGCTACGCGTGCATGTATGTTCTTAGTTTAACACGTATGTTTTTAACGTGGTTAAACAAATAATTTTAATTTAATGGTTATAGCTTCTTTATTTTGCATTTAACATGTATGTTCTTGGTTTCTGATAATTTACATTATCTAGAAAATACATAGGCACTTTACTATTTGAAAAACATAAATTGTAAAAATATTATTCCAAAAACATAAATAAAAAAAATTAAATTTAGGCCCTCGTACACATGTTTATACATGTGTATATTAGTTTGCGTTTATTTTTCCTAATTTTTATACTTTTCTTTGTATCAGATGTAGCTGAATTAAAAGAACGATGACAACGAGTGTGCACATTTGTCCGTCTTCTGAAACATTGAAAAGGAGCGTGCATATATGACCAACTTCTGAACTTTGACAACTACGAGTGTTCATATATGTCGGACTTCTAAAAATGTTGATAACAAGGAGTGTGCACATATATCTGTTTGCGTTAAATATTACTTGTACACATGTGTATAGATTGATTAGATTCATGTATTTCTGCTTCTTAGAAATTTGTATTTAATTGTATATCAATCGATATTGGATTTTGTATTTAACATGTATGTTCTTGGTTTCATATAAACTTATTTATCTAAAAAACATGTATGCACTTCACTATGAAAAACATGTATGTCGAAAAAACTATTCCAAAAACCAAAATAATAAAATTAATTCATAAAAACACATATGCACTAAATCAGTTTTAAAACATGCATGTTCGGAAAAAGGAAAAAATGGCAAAAAAAAAAAAAAAAAAAAACTCGAAAATTGAATGTTTTTAAAAAATATGATTTATTTATTTTAAAAAAGCAAAAATAATATAAACATGACTTTTACTATTATACCATTTTGTATTAAATAAAAAGGTTTAATAATTCAAAAAGGTTTAATAATTCTCGCAGTTCTCGCACTTAACAGGGTTCTCAAAATAAAGATCCCCTATATATATATATATATATATATATATATATATATATATATATATATATATATATATATATATATATAGGGGATAGCTTGGCTACAATTTTTAGCCAATTAGCTACAATCCTTTATAAAAATACACTATAAATGATTCAGGGATCCACAGTTAAAGAATCGGACCCACAAAAATATCCATGGACCCACATTTTAGCACAAAATTGTAGCCAATTGGCTACAATTAATTGTAGCTAATATATTCCTATATATATATATATATATATATATATATATATATATATATATATATATATATATATATATATATATATATATATATATATATATATATAATTTAGATCAAATAAGATCAAACTTAAAGTTATTAAAATGAGATCAATCTAAAATTTGACAAGTGACACTCTCCTTATAACAAAAATAATTTTTTTATTAGCTACAACTAAAAATGTTAAAGTTTTGATAGATTTGATTTTTAAATTTACGAAACCTAGGTGATACACTTTAATTAGAAGTGTAATGTGTATCAGGTTTTTGTATGTGTATCGGATTTTGGAATATTTATTAGTGTAATGTCTATCAGGTGTATCACTAATTCAAACTCATGTATCATTTGGTTATTAGTTTCTAAAATGTTAATTTGTATTAAAATATTATATTTTTGTGTATTATTGCTAAAATTGTTATTTATAAACATTTTAGTGGTTTTTTTTTACTTGATCTTATTTTTACAACTTTAAGTTTGATCTCACATTAACCCTCCCCTATATATATATATATATATATATATATATATATATATATATATATATATATATATATATATATATATATATATATATATATATATATATATATGGGATATCTTGGCTACATAATTTTGTACCAACTAGCTACAATCCTCCACAAAAATACACAAGAAATTAATCAGGGGCCAAGTAATAACTCAGGACCTACAAAAGAGTTAGGGACAAACAGTTTGAAGCACAATATTGTAGCCAATTAGCTACATAAAATTGTAGCTAATATATTCCCATATATATATATATATATATATATATATATATATATATATATATATATATATTGAAATTCTTTTTGTAGTTTAAAAATATTTAAGATTTGATAATGCTAGTGCTTTTAAAGAAATGGTGTTAGCAACACAAAGTTTGACTTTTAAATATTTATTAAGCAACTAAAAGCTAAAAGGCAGCACCTTTCCATCGTATTCTTTTCTTGAGAGAACTTCGGGTGCAATGTAAGCTGGTGTTCCAACTGCTGACTTTGGTTGAGAATGCAGAACAGCTGACTGAATTGCATAAACAGCAACAAAATTGATTATAAAATTTACAAGTACGTGTTTATGAAAATGTGGTAAAAAGATTACCTTTGAGTAACCAAAGTCGCATATTTTAACTCGAGGAGCTGAGCTTCCATCTAGCAGTGTGTTTTCGAGCTTAAGATCTCTGTGACAAATTTTCTGCAACGCAAACAATCAGTTAAGAACTAATATATATATATGCCACGTCATATGACACGTGTCACCACCCACCCACCCAAACCCCCGCCGGAAAAAAATTTCCCGCCAAAAAAAAAATTTTTTGGGCAAAAATATTCTTTTTTTCCCGCTAAATTTGTTTTACTGCATCACTGTTATAAAAGTTATTGCACCACAATCATGATTTTAGTGCATTAAAGTTATAAATTACTGCATCACAATCATAATTTTAGTGCATTAAGGTTATAACCTTGATTTTAATGCACCATAGTTGATGCATTTAACTATTAACTATGATGCAGTAACTTATAATAAAGATGCACCAAAACTTATTAGTGCATTAATGTTATAAGTTACTGCATCACAATTATAATTTTAATATATCAAGGTTATAAGTTACTGCATCATGCATTATAGTTGATGCACTTAACTATTAACTATGATGCAGTAACTTATAATAAAGATGCACCAAAACTTATTAGTGCATTAAGGTTATAAACTTACAGCATCACAGTTTTAATGTTACTGCATCACAATCATGATATCCGTGCATTAAGGTTATAAGTTACTGCATCATAATTATTATTGTGATGCAGTAACTTTATAACTGTAATGCAGTAATAATTTTTGGCGGGAAAAAAAATTTCTGCCCCAAAAAAAAATTTAGCGGGAAAAAAATTTCACGAGGGTGTGGGGGTAGGGGTGGTGATGTGGCATGGTGACTTGGCAGGAGGTGACACATGTCACCACCACAATCCTTCATAGATTTTTCATTATAAGGACCCTTCTCATTATATCCCATCTATATATATATATATATATATATATATATATATATATATATATATATATATATATATATATATATATATATATATATATAGTGTATCTTTATTTTCAGAACCATGTTAAGTGCGAGAACTCCTTTTTAGCCATTGGATTGGTTGATCAAGGATTAAGATGAGTTGTGCCATAAATGTAATAAACTGAAACACTAGGTTAATTTTTAAAATGGTCGGAGGGTAATTTAGGGATTACAAATTATCTTTTTTTGTCTTTTTCAAATTGTTCCTTTTAATAGGATATTAAATGTGAAAATCAATTACAAAACTTAAACACGTCTTCTTTCTCTCTTGTTTTCAAATAACTGCCTCCCTCCCTAATAACAAAACCCTAGCCGCCCTCTCTCATTCCCACACCACCATCGTTCACCGCTTCCATCCCTAACAAAATCAAAATTATGTATTCGAAAAAACCGGATCCGGGTCAAGTCAACTTAAAAATAAACCTCTTTGCATTTTCATCTCTTTCGTTGACTGCGCTTTCAAACCCTCTAACGGTATCCAATCTCGATATGTTATTTCATACAAAACAACTATATATACACATCTTGATTATTGTTTTTTTTTTAATTAAAATTGGTGATTGTGCAGGTTGACTAGATCGAACAAAGGTTACTTATATCCAACATATCGTTAATTAATTATGTAAGTACCTGCTTTATCATGTTTATTAATTTGTGTCTTTTACTAAATCTTTTATGATGTTTTTATTATTAGATTGATAAGTTTTTACATCTAGATTAGATGCTTTTTTTAATAAGAATGACTGTATGATGCTTTTAGTAGTTTAGGGCTCGTGTAGTGGAACCTCGAATAACTATCATTAAGGATCGAGCGTTACGAGGTGCATTTTGGAGGTAGTTAGGGGAAGGGTTTGGAAATGGTCATGGGGATATCCCGGTAGTTACATTCCTTTGTGGTTGTCTGCAACTAAGAAACAAGTACTATGATGGTTTATGGTTGATCATATTTTGTTGAATAGTTATCAGTTGATGGAGTTAAGGTTACCTTACGAAGGTAAAAAAATAAATTAGAAAACAATAAGGATATTAGTAGGTTTGAAGATCTTTTAGACAACCGGACCCCCATAACAAATTCGTGATTATACAAAGAAATCTCAGGAATTTAAATCACTTGTATTGAGCATATGACAATGTTAAAGGACAGTATTAGTGTTCTGTAAGACTCAAGTGCATGCCTGTGACAAACGATCAGATGAGAGGCCACATTTTTGAACTTTTAGGCAGCAGTTTTTTTTCCGTATATAACATATATGTTTACGTATATAACATATATGTTTACGTATAAAACATATATGTTTTGTGTATCAATTATAAAACATAAATGTTTTGTGATTGAATTATATATGTTTTGCATACATAAAAGAAAATTCTCCTATTAATTTGTGTTTGTTAGTTTAAGCTTGTCCATGAGTGTTATGTTATCTTGAGTTTTATTTTAAACGTATTTGATCTTGGCTATTATTTTTTCTAGGCGTGACATTCTTTGAAGGCGTGCACACATACTGAAAGTACATATATGTTCTTGGAAGGCGTGCATATATGTTTTTGGAAGACATGCATACATGTTCAAAAATAATCTGATGAGAAACTTCAAACACATATGTTTTGTGCAAATATGTCCGTTTACGTTAATTATTGCTAGTGGGTAAAGGGGAGTAATCCTGCACCCTGGTAAATATATTAACCAAATAAACGATTAAGTACAATGTATATGAGTGAAATCCCATATATCAGCCCGTTACATAGGCATAAAGCTTACATAACAAGATACTTCCTATTTTCTAAACAAGAAAACAAACCACTACTCAAATGATAACATATGACACAACGTAATAAGATTACTTCCTAGGACCTTGAAACTTTGTCCCATACATGGCATTAAAGGCATCCAAATTTCCAGGAAGATCACGAACCTGCTTCGCATAGTCATCGAAGTCATAGTCATCATACTCATCTTCAAACTCTTGGCCACCACCAAATATATTAGCAGACTCATCAAATGGGTTAGCAACAACCTCATCTTCAGAATCAGACACCTCAATCTCTCCCACTTTAGAAAAAGGGTTAGCTCTCTTAGTAGAAGAGGTAGACGGAATAGGTTGACCATCATCATCCAAAAGAGTAGCTTTCCCATCAATAATTAGTTTTTCAAGCTTACCAATTTTCTCAACTATGGGAGTAGAACCAACATCTATTGTTCCCAATGAATCACTCACAAGCGGAACATGTGATGTAGAACCGGTCTTAATCAACTCATCCTCATTAACCTCCATTGTACGACCAGTATCCACATCTGTATCGTCCATATTAAGAGCATCATACTGATTAGACGTAGTGATCCTGGTTCCACTCGTACTAGCCACATTAGAAGCCATCGTCTTACCGACATTTACTTTCTTGGGTTCAGGAGGAGGCTTTTTGGGCCGATATTCAAAATGCTTGCCCACCACAGATTTAGTAGAACCTCCTCGACCCGGATTCGACCCAACTTGCTTTCCCTTCTTCTTATTGTTAACAGTCTGAAAACCATCACTTACGTTCTTATGAGGTTGAGCAGTCGAAATCACAACCTTAGGACAATCCACCAAAGTATGTCCAAATACCCGACATTTCTCACATCTAGGCGGTTTCCATTCATATTCAACACGGATCTTCTCAATAGTCAAACCCGTACCATCAAGTAAAGGAATCTCGACAGTGAGGCTGTTCCTAAGAACCTCATCCGACTTCACTTCAATCATACACCTAGCAAAACTACTACGGCCCCAAGATTCTTTGCACATTTGACTAGTAAAAGCATCTAACCTTTTGGGCGTACCAATCAATGTAGCAAGAAGACTGAGCCCGTCATCAAAAAACATAGCTAAAGGAACATCATGGAATTTAACCCACACCGGAATGTTAGTCAAATCCTCTTTAAGCAAGTTGGTGTTCAATGTCCATGGTTTAAGAATAATAGGAACATTACGAATCAACCAAGGACCATTATCAAGAACATCATCAACGCCTTTTTTCGAATTAAACTTGAAGAAAAAGAATCCTTTAGCGTTCATCATAACCTTTTGTAAACCATACTTAGCCCATGTATTGCGAACATAATAGTCAACAACAGGAAAAGCAAGGCGTTGACCAAGGAAGTATCCGTAAAGAGTATTCTCAAACCTCATGTTCACCTCTTCCACCACTTTCATTGGGACTGAAAGGTCAACATCATCCTTCTTTTTGCTGCATTCTAACCTCCGAAAATTAGACACGTGTTTCTGGGATTCATTAGAAGCAACACCCGCGTAAGAAACCGACTTAACTCCATTACCACTAGTAGTAACAACCTTAGGTGCATTAGGATCATAAGTAACACTATGATTAGTACCATACATCTGGGATTGCATAGCCACATCAAAACTCGACGGAGGAGTATTTGCTGAATAAACTTTAGTACCATTCGAATTAGATTGAAGCCCAATACCACTCGAATTGTTCACATCAGAAGATGAAGCCATCTTAGCAATATCACTGTCAATTTTATTCATTGCGTCATCAAACTTCTGATGCGCATTAGCAATCAATTGCTCCAAATTAGGCTGTTTTGAAACATTAGAGGCCGAATCAGAAGCAGGTTTATCATGGCTTTGCTCCAAATCATCTAAAACAACCTTATCCTTAACCTTATTCACGTTATCAGCCCCATCACATTCTATATGATCAACAAGACTTTCTTTCTGACCAGTACTCCCATCATCATTGCCTGTATTCAACCGTGCACCAAATTCATCATCCTTTTGCAACCCAACTTGATCGGCCAATTTAGATGGTGCGTCAATAGTTTGCGAACCACTAGTTTGATCGGCCAAACTAGTAGAAGACCCCACATCTCTAGTGCCCTTACGAGCACTATTCTTGTTGAAGAAACCTTTTTCCATCCCTCTTAAACCCTCAACCTACCGAACCAAATCACCCCAACCAAGTACCAATCAACCAGCGAGCATGCGATGTATCCCAAGAAAACCCTAACTGAAGCGTTAGGGTTTAAACCACAAAGAATTCGATCCTATCCCATAATACTGAGTGAGGCCGAGTGATCAATCACAAATCGTTTTACGGTTTTTAATCTAAGTACGGATCAGATATATGGCTGAGATATAGGTCAATGTAGCTCACAATACCATACACGTAATAAACCAATTCGATAAAGAGAACAATATGTCAAATATAAAATACACCGTCCCACAGTTAAGAAGAATCTAATAATTATGTAACCACCCCACTATGGAGAAGATTAAATAATTAGAAGGTAACGATTGCAAGTGAATTGTAGGGTAGGTATTATCGATTGGAGTAGTCGCTTTATCACCAGAGAAGAGAGTCGACTTTAGGGTTTTTAGTTAATTATTGCTAGTGTACAAGTGTAAAGATAGATTATATTCATGTATTTCTTTTTATTATAAATTTGTATTTTAATTGTATTTCAATCTATATCGAATTTTGTGTTTAACAATATGTTTTTGGTTGTTACAAAATTTACATGATCTAAAAACACATATGCACCTTTTCTTTTGAAAAACATGTATGTCGAAAAAATTATTCCAAAAACTAAAATAATAAAATTAATTCATAAAAACACATATGCACTAAATCAGTTTTAATACATGCATGTTGAGAAAAAAAAATTTTTAATGCTTTTAAAAAAGGGAAAATTTTCAAAATGCCCCAGTTGCCCACTTATTTACCCCAAATGCCCCACTTTTTTTTCACTTCTCAAAATGCCCCATGGGCAACTCTCTCATGGGCAACTCTATCATATATTTGGGCCCACATTGTATTTACAAAGTACAAATCTAACACTTGGTCTGTTGGGCAACTTTGACCTACTATATTGGGCAACTGCCCTTTTTTGTCTTTTAGTGAAAAAGCAAAATGTACCTTTTTTTAATTTTTAAATACAAATAAGTTTGGCAACTTGGCCCTACACATATGTACTTTTGGGCAACTCTCTATAAATACACTCTATACCATACAAATACACCTTTAATAAACCAAATTATACCTCCAAAAAAATTATTTATTATCCTAATACACATATTTCATTAAATACAAAACCCAAAATACCCAAATCATCCCACACACACTACTGGTAACCCCACACACACCTTCCCTCTCAAAGGAAAAAATTTCACCTGCAACTTGAAAAAGATATCCTTCCCTCCAAAACTCAAGAATCCAACGGCCTAATCCTACTCCCTCATTAGTTCTTCTTCCCTACGATTGCAAAACGGAAGCCCTAATCGTACAATCAAATCGCTGTTCTTCAACATCTCAAGAATCAACGACGAACAAGTTTGATGCAAAGCTAACGGTCAGATCTAGATTAGAAAATATTGCTACAATTAAAGGTGCATTCAATGTGAATAGAACCAAATTGTTTAGAGAAACTGTGTTTGGCCCTTGGTTAGATTTTCCTAAGTATTCCCCTGACAACCACTTATACCATTATTTATATCAAAATGCAGTTGAGGTGTCAAAAGTTAGTGATTGTTGTCCACCTTTAACTTTTGTGCTTGGTGATAATTTTTTTTATTTTGGCCGTGAACAATTTAGTCTTCTAACTGGGTTTCGTTTAGGACCAGTAGATAAAAGAGAAAGTGACCACGGCCATGTTGTTAAGGGTTTAACAGATAGTCCTTTTTTTGATCGGTTGTTTCCCGAAAAAAAAAAACTAAGAACAAAAAAGTTAAGGGTGATGACCTTTTGGCGTTGGTAAAGTCGGCGGAAAGGTGGGATTCATTATCGATGAAGATGCTGTCAGGGTTGCTTTGTTGGTGATTGCAACATTTGTATTTATTGGTCGGGAAGGAAGGTTTAATGTTCCTGACCATTTGCTAAAGAATGTTGAGGATTTTAGTGTATGGAATGAGTATCCATGGGGTGAATACATGTGGGCTCATCTCGTATAAAGAACGGTGAATGTTGTTCCTAGGCATCTTGAGGCGTAATCAAAGAAGCCCGTTCCAAAAGATCCAAAAAGGAACAAACATACACTCTGTATGGATTTACATGGGTGTTGAAGGTTAGATTTTACTTGTAACATACATTATTTGTGCTTGTATATATTTAAAAGTTGGTTAATCTAAATAATGTGTTCATTGTTATATTTGAGAAACATACATAAGCAGAATAGTCATTCAGTCGTTGTCATTGTTCCTTAGGCATTGGCTTTGTTCCCTAGGCATTGTTCTGTAGTAAGTGTAAGTGTTTGTGTAGATTTAAGGATGTTATGGTTTCGCACTAGATAAATACATAGAAACGATTTGTAAACGGTTGGTTCAAACCACTGACAATGTCTCTTCAACCACTGCTAGTTCAGAAGAACCCACTGCTGCAACAACACGTTATGTAATTGTATCCCCTGCTACTACATATACACCCACTGCTATCCTAACCACTACAACCATAATGACAACCACTATAATCACAACCACTAACTCTTAATTCGATGTATTTGTTTTTTCAGATTTGGATTATGGAGACATTCCCAAACAGCTCCCCAGCTTTTGGACCAAAGACCCAGAGAAGATCCCACGTTGTCTAGCTTGGACAAAAGTTAAAAACTTTGAAAAAAAGCATTACACAATTTTATTTGATCTGGTAAGTAAAAACCCAAAATTAGTTAACTGTTGTATGTTTTTATTTCATTTATCATATCAGGTTATCTCCTTTGTTATTTAGGCTTTCAGACCATTACAGAAGATTGTACCAAACAAATGCCGTGAGTTGTCGCGTGGTACATTCGCGTTATGGAGTACATCCGTGAACTTGATTCCCAACTTGTTGAAAGAAGAGAAGAGTTGGCTGACGAACTAATGGTGGAAGAGACTATGGCTGATGTGGATGTATGCGGTGGAATTCAAGCCGATTTAAATGTTCCTTTCTGTGACGCAGATGAAATTGTTACAGATGGTCAAACGTCTACTGTCAATGACAAAGCTGATGAAGAAGAGATTGTTGTTGGGTTTGGTGAAATGTTGAATATGAATGAGCCTGAGAAGGTTGAAGATTTTGTAGTCGGTAATGTTGAGGTACCAGATGAGATCAAATGTGACAATGCGGAAGCGTCACATACCTTAGATAAAGATCACTTTTGTGCCGAGCTTCTATCCCTTAAGTTCAGGGTTGGTAGTATAGAAGAACGTGTAGGAGTAGTTGGTGTATCACAGCTCTTATGTGAGTTACACAGCGTACAAAAGAGAATTATGGTAATTGAGGAAGCTTTAGGAATAAAGTCACAAGATGATGTTGGTGAGATTAAGGTAACAAGCTGTTATTTGAATTTTTGTTACTTCATTCCACCAAAATGGTCTCTTTGAGTGCGTAAGTAAGTTAACGTTTTTTTCTGGTGGAGAGTGTTGATGCCAACCCGTGGGTACTTCGATGAACACACCCCATCAGACCAATGTAGGATCCGATGACAAGCGAGAAAATGTTGTATACGGATTCGAGGAGTTTACGCGGGCCTATGACCCAAGTTATGAAAGCTTCTTTATCGAGGTCCTCAAGATGCTTGATCATTCCAACAATATAATGCAGGTGGATAACAAATTTGATTGTGCTGCCTTACCAAATTTGAATGATGAGTTCTCAGACATTGCTTATGATGGTTTTGATCCAACTCTGTTGACGTATATATATATATATTTATATATATATATATATATATATATATATATATATTGATTTTTTTCCCTTCTTTTACTTTTTTCTATTTCAATATTAAACCCACATACCCTTTATCTAGGAATCGATGGATGTGAATGGTGCGAAAAAGAAAATGACATGAAGGGTAAATAAATTGTTGTGTTGCGGCCACCTCTTTGGTGGGAATGGTTTGTGCAGTTTACTCTTAAATTGTTAGAACCGCATATGGAGCAGGGGCTTTACAGTTAGACAACGTTATGATCCGGCCTGCGCAAGGTCTTGCACAAGTAGACACATTGGATACGGAGGTTGAGGAAACGGCTATGGAAGGGGTTGATACACAACCTGTTGAAGTGATATACCTTGATTATGAGGATGGGCAGGATGTTGTCAAGGTACATTTATTTATCTTATCATTTGTTAACAACAATGCATGCATAATAGAAATAACTTGAGCAAAGACATTATTAGCAACAAACAAGTCTCTGCTGCATTAATACATTTATACATTTGATTAGTATATGATTATGATTTAATATTATGATGCATTAGTTTTACACATAACTTCACTAAAACTCATATGCCACAAAGAAGTCTATGCTGCATTAATACACTAATACATTTGCATAGATAGCACATAAACACACATTAAAACAGTTTTCGACAACTAAAAAACTAATATGATTCTAAAAACATAAATGACCATCATCATAAACTACTTTTTAGTTCCAGAGCTCTCGCCCTTGCTTTTCTTATTTGCTTTAAGTCGTTGAAACAGAATTTCAAGACTACTAATCCTATTTTCCAAATTATAATAATTTTCAAATAATGTAGGATTATTCACTTGTTGCTCCACTTCGTTTTTATCATCTTCCTCAGTTTGTTGCACCACCTCGCTTTGCTGCACCATTTCACCTTGCTGCACCACCTCACTTTCAGCCTCCTCCTCATTCTTTAGATCTTCCTCATCTTCATCTTCTTCCTCCTCTTCCCCATCAAGTCCATAAATCTCATCCCAGTAGAAGTCTTGGCGACGCAACCAAGTAAGGATATTTGTCCTCATCTACACACTCACTTTCCTATATGAACCATATTCTGACATTGGTTCTTCCCCAAAAGCATCTAACACTGCGTCAAAAAGCAAATAGTTGTTTAAGACAAACTCATACTCTTCTTCATCATTTTGAAAGTTTCCATTTGGTGCTGCCATTGTTCTTGAGTGAGAATAAGAGAGAATAAAGTCAGAGTTGTGAGTACATTATATAAGCAGTAACAAGAATCTTATCTTTTACACTGTCAAAAAGTAAATTGTATAACCAGTACCAATACTTATCTTTTACACTGTGTAAAGAATCTTATCTTATCTTTACAATGTGCTACAGTTGATATAATTATTAAAATATAAATTTTGCTTTTTCACTTATTTGTAATTAATACATTAATACATTAATACATCACTTTTACAAACTAGGAAATATCATTACACTTGCGCAATATGGTTGACTTGACTGTTTGAGTCTCATTCGTATTCAGTTGCTTCCGAACATTAGTTTTACGGCTACTAGGACCAACATCTTAGCAAGCATTGGGTCCCAACCTTTGCGATTGCTTAGAGTTACCACCGCCAGTTTGTTCTATAACTTCTTTTTATCATCGTATATCTCTCTTCTTATGTCTTTAGCACTTTGGTAATCGGTAACTAGCTTCAGCATTTGGTCCATATAATTCATATCTCTCAGAAACATTACCTCTCTTGCTACCTTTATCGACCACTCCCTGTCATCGTGTTTGTTCTCAAACCTAACTCTTTTAGAAATCGACATAAATCAATTAATGTGATGGAAATATGGTTATGAAACTGAAAATGAATAGGAGCAAATATTTGATGGAAATATGGTGAACAATTAGACCATGGTTTCGCTATTAAATAGACACCACGTGCTAAGTCACATGTAAACAGTTAAACATACATAGTCAACTTTGCAGAGGATTTACTTTAGAAAATAATAAAGGGCCCTGAACAAACAGTCATGATTTGTTGTGCATGTCCTTAAAATAGACACCACATGGTTAGTCATGACTAAAAAAATTTATGCCGTAGAATATCACATTTCCACTTTACTTCAGTTGAGTATTGAAGTTATTTAATTGTTGGATAGATGAGCCTTTTGTTAAAAGATGAATCATTTTTTTAGGCTGCAAATATCAGATTAGTTTTCAACTCCCTAAACGTAGAGGAAGCCGGGGAGATATTGCACCTCACCCTATACTACTCCACCGCCACTACTCCAAAGAGAAGTTCACACGGATTAATTGTCAAACCCATCCCCACTAACGCTCAGTTTTGATGATACATTGGAACCGTTTGGAGGTATTTGACTGTGTCAACTTATATGTCTCTTACTTTGTAATACAAACATTCACTAAAAGTTTGTTCTAATTTAGAATCTGTCGAGAACTGGAACGGGAAGAAAAAAAAAAAAGGTAACGTGCCATATGTTCCGTTCAAAAAATTTTGAAAGAGAATAATGGTACTAGGTTTATTTTCCCATGGGGCAATGAAGACACTATTGCCGTCGCCGGTTTTGGGACTGTTTATTGGCGGGGTGCTAACAAGGATGGATGGTGAGGGGCGAGGTGCGTATAAAATCAGTTGTTAGTATTCTACCATAAATGTTTCTTAGTGATTCCCACTTGTTTTTAATAATGTGCCCAATTGTGTAAACAGCACCTTGACCTATGGGTAGATTTGCGTGGCATTTCAGACCATCGGATGCGTGGGCTATGGTGGGTCCCTTTTTCACACCTCAAGTAGTTAATGACTTTGTACGAACCTATTGGGCAAATGGTGTAAAGTACTCGGTGCCTTGGGTTGATGTCGAAAAGGTATTTATTTCTTTCCATATTGCCATACGTATAGATTGTTCAATGGTGCGTTATGCTTTAATGTCGTGATAGGTACTATTTCAATAAACGAACGACAAGCACTAGGCGGTAGGAGAGCGCATATCGATCACGCGGGTGTTTTGACATTGTATGATTCGTTTCCAGCCTTTACAAACAAACGGATTTGGTGGAAGTATACCATGCACCAAAATTCGTTATTGGTACGCCAAAATTACTAGACGAAACGGTAGTGTTTTGCAGCAAAAGGCATAGATATCAGCTTGTCGATTAGCTTTCAAAAATGTGTTGACGTCCCCAAACAAACAAGTCAATACGGTGATCGTGGGATATGGTCTTGCATTAACCTATAGGTGAGTCATAACATGCCTTTAAAGTCCGACGATCCTAGCGAAGCATTTCTTGCCTATCGCGAAAGAATGTTTGAGTACCTATGGAAATACAAGATTGAGTATGCTGGTCATTGACTATATTTATTACAAGTTGTGGTATCGTCAACTCTCATTGACTAAGTATGTATATAATTGGTATAGAAAGGTGTTAGCTCATAACATGCAATTCAAGCAGCTTATTTTGCTTCTATCATGGGCATACAAGGAATGGTCATTCTTTGTGTATGTATAATCAATTGTAGTAACTATTGGAATGATAAATCTGTAAATATCCAAAATGTTTTGTGAATGTTTGTAAATATTATTAGTTGATATTAGTATTTCTTGTTTAAATGATAATAATCACTACTCAAAACTTATTACATATAAATTATGATATTACTTTTAAACCAAACTTCAATCTTCTACTAGCGGTTTATTCTAAACTAGCCGTCGTATCTTCTCAACTAGTGGTTTCAACAACAGTGCTTATAGTGGTTTTGATCATACTAGCCGTATCTTTTCAACTAGCCGAGGTTTTGATCATACTAGTCGTGGTATCTTTTCAACTAGCCGTGGTTTCAACAGTTATTCTAAACGTGGTTTCTTCATACTTGCCGTGGTTCCAACAATAATTCAATCCATGGTTTGACCCACCATCCTCTCTAGCCTTATTAGATACACCACCCATTCTACTTAACCTTCCTTGAGAGTTTTATTGCCCAAGGACCTTGTACACCAGCATTTTCCTGGCAACAGTTTTGGACAATGGATAGTGTTTATCAATAAACATGAAAAACTTATCCTTAGTAGATTGTACAGCATGTACTGCGGAATGCTCATAAAGCATCCATTCAACTACTTCAAATTGTTTCAAATTTTTCCGTGGATTAGGTTGACACATGTTTTTCTTTGATCTCCACACGAACCTTGTTAATCCTCCAGTTGGCCCATGCTTTCCATATCTAAAATCAATGACTTTCCATAACTGTTCCAAATCCTCTTTTGATAGAAAGAACAACAAGCTTCAAAATCTACATATGTATACGCATCCATCTACTCTTGTTATTTCAATCACTTCTCTACCATTTTCAGTGACTATTTTCAAATCATGAACTGGCTGACTTGCGCTTAGTGGTGTGTCGATTAATCGGCTCTTGTATGTCACTCACCTTAAGATACACATCCATTCTTTCTTCCCTCTCCATCCCTTCATCCAATTTCTGTTTCTTAGAACGCACATTCTCCCAATACGCTTTTCGCTTTGTTCGTTCTTGATCCACTTCTTTATCATAATTCATAGGATTGAAATCATCTTTCATTCTTAACCAACATTCATACAGCTCTTCAATCTCTTCATGCGTGCATTTTTCAAATCCTTGCCTTTGCAAAATTCCACGTGCTTGAGAATCTTGATCATGACATTTCTCCTTTGAGCCCTAGTAGGAGGTTTGTTATTCTTACTATATGGTAAGGTACTTTCCTTCTGCATTTGTCTCAGCGCAGCCGGAACTTTGACCTTGATGGAACATCTAATAGTGCCCATTCTTAATTACTCCATTCAACTTTATCATTTCAGGCCTTGAAGAAATGCTTGTTCCTTGTTCCATCGTTCAATCACTCTCATACTAGCTTCATCTTGTTCTTTCTTTTTTTTTCAAAAGCAAGATGTTCAAATAAATTTTTCATCCAACTGTATTGATAATTCATGATCATGTGAAATCTGATCCTCCTTACTATCAAATTCAAGTTCTTCTTCTTCAGGTTCAGAAATAGATTCACCCTTTCCTATGTCTCGTTGATCTACTACTTTATTAACTGGCTCCCCATTCTTCAAACTATTAGCCAATGGTTTATTTCCAGTAGGTTCAATTACAATGGGAACAGTTGCAATAAGAATCGGGAATTGCTAAGGTTCTACATAAGTTCAGCAGGTGTACTGCAACTTCCTTCTAACTTCCTTCGCCGATGGTGGTGTTACAGTGGTTGTGATAATCGTACCATCGGTGGTTGTAGTAGCAATATGTGCATCCAAGTAACTGTCGATGATACCTCTACAGTTCTGAGATCTTTGTCATTTTAGTATCACTAGATAGAGTACTTCTTCCTCTTCGTCTTCACTTGCAACATTAAAAGGTTCTACCACTTGTTCTTTTCCTTCCTCTACCAATCTGCTTTTCTAACCTTCAAACCTTTAGCCAAAGGTTTACCCAAGGGTTTAGGACCAGCGGGTTTAAGTAGTATAGGAAAATGTGCGTGCCCGATCCAGTCAACCGGTAAGGTTTACATAAGTTCATCGAGGTACCAACCTCTTTGTCAACTTCCTTAGACTTGGGTGGTTGTGTGACCGTGGTTGTAAGGAGGCATCGGTTATTTCATTTGTACTACCAGGGATTCAGCAACAATAAGAGTGGTTGTTTCTGCCCCACTTCTTCCTCTCGTTTTCAACTACAACCTTTGAAGCTTCAAGCACGACTTTTCCCTCCCTTCGGTAACCATATAGTCACCACCATGATCCCCACTATCCAAATCCAACTCAACATCCATGTTTACATCCTCTGAATCAATGATTTTGCTCCTCCCTTTGAGGACACTGCCTTTCTTAGTCATCTTTGTTACTCTATTAGACGCACCAAACCTTGGTCTTCTTACTCTCTCCAACACGAAACCACTGTACTTCAACCTTCTTATTGTATTTTCCATTTGTGTACATTTAGCCTTCAATTCATTCACTACTTCTATAATATTCTCACCATATGTGGTACCCGTGGGTTCAGATACGGTGGCATTGGGTTGAGCGTCGGTGGTAGCGAGGGGGATGCATCTTGGTTTGGGTGTTTTGTGATGCAGGTATAGGTAATGGTTTAGCAGTGCATTGAATAGGTTAGCAGTGTGTTTAGACGTGGTAGGAGTGGGTTGAGCATCATTGCTTTGGTTGGGTTGGGATTCAAGTACCTCTTCATTATCGGGAATGTCGGCAAGTTAAGCATATTAGGAATAAAGGTGTAAGCTTTCCGAGAACTTGTCATTCTTTTTTCTCAAGTGTGTAAAACCAGAAGACATATGATGTACCTCATACTCCCTTTTATGAGGAACGGGTTTTTTGATCTGTTTCTCCACTATTAATTGAACAAACCTAGGATATAAGTAGTATTAACCCTTTTCTTTAATGTTCTTCATAAAACCCTCAAAGATCATCCTAGACCGTTAAACACTCCTCCTTGATAAACATATGGCAGTTGCTATTTATGATGGAAATTCATCAAACCCGTTGTCTTAGCTTAGACACGAAGCAAAGTATGTATCAAAAACTTCCATTGGGGTGAGAACATACCTTTATGATACTTAATTCTTTCCACATTTTTCTCATAACCCAATCTTTTCAACCCTCAAAAATATGTTCATCAGACAAATTGACAACCCCATCAGGATCCTCCAACTTCCTCCCTAATTACCTCCTCTTCGACTATTATCTCATTCTTATCAACAACACTCCTAATAACCTCTGCTCCATCCGTTCGAATTTCGCCTTCAACCAAAATTGATGAATGTAGGCTTTAAAAATGATAGGTTGTAAACTTATTGCATAGTGAATTGGTGTGTGTTTCATAAAATCCCATCTCATGGAACCCCTGTATGATTGTTCTTGGTTAGGTATGCGACATTGTGTGTGGTGGGATATTCTTTTCGGTTTGTGTGATTTCGATGTAAAAGACGTTTAATTATCAGTTTGGGTGTGGGTTAGGGTTTGTGTAGAGCGCCAATTTCAAGTGTTTAAAGATCAATTCCTGGTCTTGGCGCATTCTCTCTTCCATTTCTCTTTCAGCCCTATCTTGTTCGGCTAGTTGTTCCATTATTGCTTCATCTTCATGCTGCTTTGTAATCGACTTCTCACCATCAACATTCCCATTTATTTTGTTCTGCTCATCTTTATTCTTGTCACCTATTTCCTTGGCGGTAACGCCTTTTTTTACATCTATCTTAGATCTTTTGTTAACTTGTTTCCTATATATTTTATGAAGCACGTCATCACATGGTCGTTCCACTTCAAAAGACAAACGCTAGCCAATCCTGTTAATTATGTAAAATAATAATAATAATAATAAAAAGTAAGGATCCTAAATATATTACTAAAACTAGTAATGAATTGTTCTTTTTAGACATTACTACAAATATGAAATTGATATTACTTAAAGAATCTATATGTTGTTGGGATTAGTTACTAGTTTCATCCACTTGGCGATTTGGCAATTTTAGGCAACAAATTTTCACATAACACAAATAAATGTGTATCTTAGTAAATCTTAGGCAGTTGGCACAAGTACAACATTAACAATAAACAATCACAAATGGGTGGTTCATACTTAATACACTCATTAAAGTGTATCTATGTTGATACATTAAATTTGGGCAACCTTAGAAAGTTTACATTGTTGGGCAACCTAAGTAAATGCACAAGTACAAAGGGTCGGTAATTTGGACTTGGCTTGCCTCAAACAGTTCTTGTAAATTCCAAGAATTATTTCCACCTAAATTTGTTCAAAACACAACCATGGATTACGATGACAATTCTAATTTTAAGGTTTATTTAGTGCATCCTTCATCTAAACATGCAATTAAACTACCTAAAAATATCACTTTCAATAAACTAGTGGCGTATGTGAAGAAAAAGGTTAACGGTGTGAAAGACACACCAAATGATAGAGTCAGGTTATCTTACAAAGATGGTTCCATGGAAGTGGGCGTTGTTGATGATGACGTCCAATTCTTCATTCACGAACCGTTTGTAAGAATGAGCAAACTCAAGCTCTGCTAATTTCAACAAAAGAACCACCACCTTCAGAGGTAAAATCATCTTCGGCTTCTAATCATTTATCATTAGACCTGAATTTTCCGCTGATTCACAAAGATAGTTATCATGACACACCAAAGGTCGAGGATACCTTTTTCACCAACCTGATCATTCACTTCCTCCGTCGCAAAGAGACTCATTTAAAAATATGCCCACGCCACCAACTGCACCACAACTAGAATTAAAAAACATCGATTCCCAAAAAACCGATACCTTTTTTTTTTTCAAACATAAAGAATTTTATAATAAAGCAGAATGCATGTTTACTATTGGAAAGAAATCATTACTTGAGCGCTTTGAATACAAAGTTATTAAATTAGATCCCACTAGGTACAATGAAATGTATAAATGAAGGTCGCTCATGGAATATACACCGTAAAAAAACTGGGTAGCACTTTCTTTGTTTCTAGCATCAACAATGTCCACACATGTTCAAGAACTGAATTACATCCTAATCATCGTAATGCGACAATGAAGTTACTTAGTCAGTTGCTAATCGAAAAATTGAAAGATACTCGGAGGGTGTATCTTTGGAAAGGACATACAAAGAGATCTGAGTCTTGAATGGAAAGTAAACGTTTCTTAAAACGAGCTTGGGGGGGTAGAATTTGGTATTTGAGGTGTTGAACGGTAAAAATGAACAATCGTTTGAGCAGTTAGCTTTATATTGTCATAACCTAAAGCTAAAAAGCGGGGGATGTAACACACATCGATACGCGAAATTTGGAAGATTTAAGATGGTTTTGTAGCATTTGGTTTTGCGGTGTTTTGGGGCACATTTATATTAATTGTTAGTATTAGTATTTTTACTATTATTATTCTTATACACACACATCTTTATTATTATTATTATTATTATTATTATTATTATTATTATTATTATATTAAGCTTTAACATTATCTAAGCATAATATATACTTAACGATACTAGATTGAGTTTTATAGCCTTGCGGCCATTGATTATAATTGATGCTGCGCGCTGAAAAGTATCTAGGAACCAAACAGGCTTGGTGTTGGTATGGACAGAATAATCAATCCTCGCAAAGGGGTCGCTTGGTGCAGAGACCGGCTGAAGCCTGACATTGTTTTGGGGTGGTTGAAAGAATGCATTGGTGAAGTGCCTAATCGGCGATTATTTCAAGACAGGCATCATTCGATAACAAAAGCTTGTGACACAGTTTTTCCAAATTGCTTTCATGGTTATTGTTGTCGTCACTTGATGATGAATTGCAATATCATCCGTAAAAACATAGGGCTTTGTACTGGGGTTGTGCTATACAACTGAAGATTTTGATAAAGCAATTTCCGAGCTTCGTGCAAAAAAATCAAAAGCCGTCAAAAACTTGGCCGGAGGTTTGAAAAGTGGTCAAGGGCATATTGCGTGGAAAAGATACAATTATTAGACGTCAAACAGTGCGGAGTCAATAAATTCATTAACAAGGCACGTTCGAAAGGTACCAATAACTATGCTCTTGGAGTACTACAGACGTCTTCTATAAGATTGGTATTTCGAACGTCGCGAAAAATACTACGGTATAACTATATATTCGCCGTCTCACATTTACTTGTTCGATAATGTTTGTGTGCTTATTTTGCGGACACCGGAATTTGAACTTACCAAATGGGCAGCTAGGAAGGTTGAGCAGAGAATGTGGAAGAGTGCTAATTGGGAATTAAGAGGCATTGCCATGTGTCGTACCAAGTTATATACAATCGTCATAGTCATATTGTTGATTTCGTAAAGAATGATTGCGATTGCGGTACCGCTATACGGTTGTCAATTAAATTAGCTATTTGTTTTATTATTGTGTTTGGTTACGAAGAACGTGCAGAAAATGGCAACTTGACTACGGACTGTATGTGTGTGCGTGTGTAGAGAATAAAAATTGACTAACTATAAAAAAGGAAACATGGTTTACAAAAACTGAACTCAAAGGCACATATCATGAAATGGTGTATCCTTTGGAAATAGAGTCAGAATGGCATGATCGGGGTAACTTGCAAAAGGTTAAACCGCCGTTGATGGACAAGAGTAGCAAAGACCTAAAAACAAACTTCCCATCAAAAATGAGGATCCAAAAGTTAGAAAATGTGGGAGGTGTGGTACGTAGGGCATACGGCGTGCATCATGCATGGAACCATTGTCCAGAAAGGTAGTAACCTAGATTGTTCTTTCAAATGCATATATATTGTTTTTTAGTATTCGACAAGATAGGTTGTATATATTGTCGAAAAAAGCAATCAAGGACAGAACAATGGTAAAGAAGTTATGCAAGAGATGGCACCGAACAGGAAGCGTAAACGTGGGTCAGTACTCATTTTCAATTGAAAGATGACCCACAAGCGAAGTGGACGACAGTATTTTCAAAATGGGAGAATTTACCAGGATTGGGATGCCGCGTATCATTGGGATGAACCAACTAATAGCGTTTGGGAGGCTTACGCATATAATCGGCATTAACCTAAATTCACTCCCTGAATCATCAAATACATATCACTTGGATGATTTCAATAACATGGATTATTACTAGGTCAATGTTCTCTTTATTTAACTAATGTAATAGTTGCTAAATGGTTCTGTAAGCCTAAGTATATGTATAAAAAGTTAAACACTACTTATGGTTGTTGTGGTTTGATTGTGGTTCCAAGATTAACTTACTGTATGAATGATTGGTGTGTTGCACTTTGATAAGTGTTAGAAGTAATAGTTTTAACCAAGTATTTGTATTTTGTCATGAATAAAACGTTGTGTTTGTGTATGAATGTTTAGTTAAGTTTTATGTTCAAGGGCATGGTAAATAATTGTGAAAGGTTAGTCAATGCAAAAGGCTAGTGCAAAACCAACTATGATTTGTCTGTTTTGGATCTGTGAAATAGTAAATCTTGTGAGCATGTGTAAGTGGAAAAAACAAATATAGTGACAATATGTGGATGGGGTTTAAAGCATTTGAAAGGCGTAAATTTTTTGGATGTTATTCAATAATATGGGAGCAACTGTGCATCATGTGACAAATGCTATATGAGGACATGGATTAGTGTCATGATAATACAAATACAGTTAACGGTAATGTATGTATTTGCTGCTTGCCTATTTAAAGACAGCAAACCCACCTTGTTAGTTAACCAGTTTATTTTTTATTTGTGATAAAGTATTGGGATAAGGAAATGTCTAGATTTCCTAGGTGTGATAAGCTTAGAGCGATGCAAATTCTAACATGGCTGATATGTTAGTCTTCTATTGCTACCAAGCATCTGGCGAAGATGTTCGTATGGCACAACAATTGAATGCGCTTGCGGAAAGATTGCTTCAAATCACTGAAGAAAGGCTTAGCTTCATTCAAGAATGGGAGAGTGTTGAGAAATAGCATGCTCAAAAAACAGCATAATATTTGAGGGGGTAAATGGTAAAGATGATCAAAAGATCATGCAGATGCGTATCCTTTCACGGGAACTGGAGCTAAATGCTGCGAACAATGGCATCTTTATCGAGAAACTCAGGGGCTTGTTGGATCTCTAAGTGTGTGTCTTTTCAGTGTGTTCTATGTTGTTTTGTTGTTTTTTTTGCATAGTAGTATGTCCGTCAGTCATCTATTATGAGTGTTCTTGTATTGCTTGTGTGTGACCCATGAAATGCGATTGTAAGATAATGAATTGAATAAAATGGGTTGTTAGATATGTATGAATTACATTTTTTTCCTAAATTCGCACTTTTATTTTGAAGTGGTTATCATAACAGTGTGTGTATATTAAGTATTGTTGGATAGAATTACCTCAGACGTGGTATTTTTCTCAACTTGTGCGTGGGTATCTTCTCAACTAGCCGTGGTTTCTTCTGAACTAGCGTGGTTTCGTCTCACTGCCGTGGTTTCTTCTCAAGTAGACGTGGTTTCTTCTCATCTAACCGTGGTTTCTTCTCAAGTAGACGTGGTTTCTTCTCAAGTAGCCGTGGAACCACGGCTATAACCATTCTTGAAACCACGGCTAGAAGGATCAAAGCACTGATGAGTATGTCATTTATCTTGCAAAATGAGAAGAATTAAACAAGAAAATTAAACAAGTAAATTGGCCACCATGAAAAGGGCACGTATCTTGCAAAATGAGAAGAATTCCATCGACTACATTCTTTAACTTTGCAGTGATTTGTTTTCTTCTAAAAGGTAGCGGATTACGCACATACAACAAAAATGAAAAGCTTTTCATTATTTAAAGATACTAACAAGAACATTAACAAGTTGTAATCAAAGGCCACCATGAAAAGGGCACTTATCTGGCAAAATGAGAAGCATTCCTTCCGATAAATTCTTTAAATAGAGCTCGATACAAAAAACGCAACCATGCGAACACTTTTAATGACAATGATATTAACAAAATAATACATCCCTGTTTGGGGTTCACATTAATTAAAGTAGTTGATACATCAGTTTAGCTACTACATACCCTAATACAAAATTCATCCCTTGTCACAAACAGTTAGAATTACAACCAAATACGACAACAACATGTCTACCAAACACATACACTGTGTTTTAAATAAAAATTAGCTATATGCTCACGATATGCAAGGGCATCCTGTACAGGGTTATCGACGGCCAATGACTTCCCATGTGACAGTCTATATAAGAATATGCATACCCAGATACCACAATCACCAAACAGAGTCCCCTGATCTTGAACGTTGGGTGCATTCTTGAAGGTAATTACATATGTTGTCGGATTTATACCTTTCTTCTGGAAGACACTGGCTTTCTCTAGAACGATCGGTAGTCCAGCCTGTATATACATCCAAACATATTTTGTTATTTTACATACCAACTTAACACAATACATAACAACTTAAATGTTTACATCTGACACACTGAAGCTACAACATACACTGAAAACGTAAACTACACCAAAACCACAATGAAACCAGACATCCTAATAAGCCGCCATATCACGATGAGTTTGCAAAATAAGTGATTCACGTAACGGTTTGAACAAAAAGGACCCAACATCTCCCTCGATGCCCATGTGCTGGAAGTTCCCAATAGCAAGCTTGTATAGTACAATGGTTGCGTTAAATCCTTCCTGGTTTCCAAGTTCAAGTACAGGGTCGTTGTTGTCGTCAAAACCAATTAATTTGAGTGCTATTGGAGTGGTGATGCTAAGAAGCTGTGTAGCAGATGCTATCGTTCCACCAACAACCGTTATAACCCATATAGAGAAAACATAACTGACATCCCCATGAATGTTTCCAGAAACCACAAGATCGTCTCTTAGGTTTGAAACATAGAACGGTAAAGCAAGTTTGCCTATTAATTCATCAGGTAAGTCCAGGACTTGGAAACGGTGGGTGACCAAGTCAAAAGAAACAATCAAATAGCTGTCGAATGTGGTACCATCGTTAGCATACAACCGTTGATAACCACACCAATACATATAACCCCCAACATTTGATTGACTTGCTTTTTTGATTCTGATTGTGTTAGGAAGCAAGCAATGCTGACCTAACACCGTCCATTGTCTAGTGGAGAATGTGAAAATTAAGACATTGCATGGCTGTGTTGGATTGAATGGGTATGAAATTTTTAGGAAGGTCGGATCAAAATTGTCAGGACGAATCCCAAAAGCCAACAAGCATTTTTCATACTCCTGTGATGTGTTCAAATAAGGGACAAGGTGCTGACTGATCGGTTGATGGATGGGTTCCAAACGACCGCCATGGTATCACGGACAATTGGTCCATAGGTAAAACCCCAAACTCCATGTGACCAACCAATTGGTTTGCGTCAGAAAAGAAATGTTTGAGGAAAGAGGGTTCAAGTCAAAATTTTGATCTACCAAACCAAGGTAACCTTTAAGACTCTGCTTGTACAGCAAAAGGTATGAAACTGGTGGAGTGATTCGAACACCATAACGGACGGTGAAATGCATGTTGTCTATGCAAGACTTCCAAGCCTTGCAGACACTGCGGCATTGAGCCACACACCTCACTGAGAGCCTATTAACTATGTCCATTTGAACTTCAATTGGAATGTGTGTCAGACATCGAAATTTTAATGGGAAGCTGTGAATCAATTAAAGATGGCAACTTTCACAGAATTTTGTGGGCAACTATTAAACTGTAAGAATGTGTTTAGTGTTGTATGGACAGTAAGAGTATTATAAATACAACAAAACAATTAGAGCATTCATATCTAGGGACCAACCCATAAGATATGCATTTAAGAAATAGTACTTGTTTTAAATGGTTAAACAGTTAAGTTGGAGTTTAAAGAGTTGACTTGTGCTTAATACTACCATCAAATTAATGAACAAGTACAAGGGGCAGGTTCATATACACTTGAAGGTATATGTTCCATAATTTATTATAGTTGGGCAACTATGACGCATGGGCAACTTAGTCAATAACTAGTTCGTTGGTAACTACTAGTTACAAAACTGTTGTTCCTTTTCATTGACAGGCAACTTAGTCAATAACTAGTTTGACAAACATTTATCAATTAACAACTTAAAGCAATGGTACCTGTAAACATGCCTGCATCTCCTTGTACCAAGGACGCCACTCAGCTTCAGGCTTATAGCCACTGTCATAAAATGTTACAACCCCCGTCCTAATATGGAATCGAGCCAGAAACCAATGTTTTTCCTTTTCATTTATAGGCATATAAACTGCGTATAATACCAAGGCCAGGTTAACAAAACACATACCAATATATGTATGAAGGAATGAACACAACTATTACCTGTTCAACATCAGCCCATTGGAGTTTGTACTTTTCCCCGTTAACATACCAAATGGGGATGGAGTCTTGTAAGAGTAGCTGAACAAAGTATGCAGTAACCATAGCCCAATCACGCCATCGGTCTGAAATGCAACATGTATTCCACCCACAACTCTATGTGCTATAAAGCAACAATAAAAATGATTAGGGTATAAAAGCAACAATATAAAATGAATATACTATCGGAGTGAAAGATATGCGTGACTTTACTCGTCCATAAGCCAACCTTTCTTAGGAGGGTCTAAACACACTAAGGATTCCCAAAACCTCCGATCCACACGAACTTCTTTGGACCAAGGAAACATACAGCGTAGGGGCCCCTGCTTTCCAATAAATTCGTCGTACTCATCAGTAAGATGTACTTTGTCGATAGCCTTGTTTCTTCGGGAAAGAACCTACACACACGTTGTTACTAACACGTAAATTAAAAACACGTTTAAAAAAATATAAATGTTAAAAGTTGTTTTTCATACCTTAACCCAAGGTTTAACATTTTGTAACTGTGCGGTCATATCTGGATCCCGGCACCTAGGTGTTCGATTATTTTCAGATTCTAGAAATCTTTTGACCAGATAATCTGACGACTCGCACACCATCTTTTTTACTCCTCATGTCAGGTGTTATGTCTGCCTTGGCTCTTTTCCAATGGTTTGAATTATAGAAAGCTATACACCTCTTTTTCTTTTCCTTCTCAATCTTCAACAACTTTGCTTTTTGCAACCTGCGATTCTTCTCCTCTATCATCGCCATTAGAAAATCCTTTTCCATCAGCTTTTGTTCTTCCATCCTCCACCGTTCTTCCTCTTCTTTCCTCAACCTTAATTCCTCTTCCAACAGATACTCCTGATTAACGGTGATGCATTTAAAATACATTGAATACTATAATATGGCAAAAGTGTACATTTGGAAATCACATTACCAGAACTACATCATCTTCATCATCACAATCAGCCTGCTCTGACGACTGCTAATAGAAAGAGTCAACCAATTCATAGAATTCACGATTTAGTTGGTCTCGAAACTCATAGCTGAGGTGGGAAAAGGATGCAGTAAAGTCCAATTTATCCTGTAAGCGAAATAAAGTTCATTGTAAAACAAACGAATAGTTTTAAGAAATAAAGATAATATATCGATGAACTGGCCTACCCGAAATCCGCACGTTCTTTCATATGCAAGGACCTACAATGTAATAAAGGGTATTATCCTTAACAATAATTCTAATATAAAAATATAGTTATTATTTAATATTGACTACTAAATAACCTGAATAATAGCCTCTAGTTTGAAAACACGAGAATTCAACTCTTGAATGACACAATCCTTGAGGCTGATTTCTGTTAGAAGACTACTGGTCTGTACCCTAGACACAATCGGTAAATACTTTTTTTCTGTCCTACCACGTTTCCGTGCAGCAGCCAACTTCTGTAGATACACATCGTAATCATGCGGTAATTTTGTTGGAAGAGTCCTTGGTATGTAGTGCAGGTAAAATTCCCTAAATTGAATATACCACTCCGACTGGTGCTCGTCTAATGTTGGTTTCAGATCATAAATTATCTTCGAGTCCTAAATAACATAACCAACAACAAGGAAATTAAATTGCATATACCAGTCCGACTAGTGCTCGTCTAATGCATTGAAACATTTGAATGTGTTTTACCTTGCCAAATAGCAATCCGTAATCCAATCTTGTAAACATTACTTTCCTTGACCACGCTACTGCCCTTGGTATGACATCTGGGACTTTATTCCACCAACGACTGCTTCTTTCAAACGACTCAAGAATCCATATCTACAATAATAAAGATGCGTTACTCTCATACCTTGGGTTCAATAATAATACTAAGAAAAGATAATATAGATAGGAATAACCTTGAATGCCCAAACAAATCCAGCAACCGTGTATGTTGGAACATACTTCCGAGATCTTTCCAAACCCTTTAGGTGTTCCCACTTGTGGTTTGATACAACGTCTAGTATCTGGTCGTACAGTGCCTCCAAATGTCTCTCCCCCATGGAAAGGAATTCCATGCGTCTAGGTCTTCGACTAGCCAAACGAGGAGTGAATCATCCACCTCTTCAACCAATAAGCGACCCATAAAAACCACCTCTAATGATAACAATAGACAAACATGGACTGCGTCTTCATCAGTTAATTTACCGAACAACTCTTCATCCTCAACAACACCAAGAAGATCTAAGTTGGAAAGTTTTACCCCTAATTTTTTTGGAAATACCCTCAACTTAAATGTTAAATCCCCTGAACTATATAAATCAAAACTTGTTGTCACAAAACGAAAACCTGTTATAAGAGAAAACTCGGGTCGACCAAAATGTAGACTACGACCATCAACAGTATATATAAGGGGCATGTCATAGCTTGTTTTATCCATAAAACCATGTTTTTGTAAAACATAATCTAACATATGTGGTTCACGGTCAAAAAAGAACATATCCAGCCACCCTCCAAAACAGGTTGTCCTAAACAATTTCCTTCGAGTATGATTCAGCTTTTCTTTAATTATTGAAAAGTATTTCAATTTGCTCCTAACGATGACATTGGCTTCGTATTCCTTAGAAGGAAAAAAAAAGTTAACAACAATTAACAAGTATCTTACGACAACTACAATCAATAAATAAACGTATAATGACTTCCTAATACTGCAATCATATTTAACAAATGAATTATTTGTATCATACTCACACCAATTAAACAATGGCCCAATTTTAGACAACTTTTTAAACATTTGAATGAGGCTCAGATCTGTATAAATCAATAGTTTACAAAACAACGGGATATAACCGCCATGGCTACAATAGTATAAACTATAGAATTGCCACGCCAAGATACGGAATATCGCATCACTTGCATGATTTAATAAGATACATGTCGTCACAGCCTCATACACACCACTCTTATGTATACATGCTCATGTGTATTGTCTTACCAAAAACATAATTATAGTTTCGCTAGATTCTTGAAAAAAGTTAAGGAACAATACGATATAGTTTGCGGATTCAAAGAAAGTTGAACATACCAATGTGGCCGCGTTAGTTTGTAGGTGTGTATGGAATTTCAACTTAGTGAACCCTTCTGAATCCCCCTACAGTACCTTTTGTCGTTTCAACTCCCTTTGGGCAAAGGCCTGCACCAGGCGGATTGCTAGATTGTTGAAAAAACAAAAGGCACTGTTTGGGAATTCAGAATGGATAACTATGCTGAAATTCCGTACACATATACAAAGTAACGTGACCACCTAGAAATGTTCTACTTCCCTTTTAATCCACAAGTATATCATATTGATCCTTAACTTTTTTGAAAAACCTAGCAATAGTATATAAGAAGTATATCAGACTCATATAAACTTCCAAAGCGAGTGTGCAGTGTAATATGCATTAACAAGGCTCAGATCTGTAAAAAAGTTGGATAAACACCAGAACATCAGGATATAACCGCCATGGCTGCAAAATAATGTAATTAAATTGCCATGCCAACATACGGTAAATCACATCATTTGCGTATCAAAATAAGATATTCGTCATCACAGCCTCTTGCATATCACAAATACACAGTTGTGAACAACAGGAACTGAAAACGGTTAATTATGGCTTTTAAAATCATACTTATAGTTTTGCTAGATTCTTAAAAAAAGTTAAAGAACAATTTGATATACTTGCGCATTCAAAAAGAAGTTGAACATACCAATGTGGCCGCGTTATTTTGTAGGTGTGTATGGAATTTCAACTTAGTGAACCCTTCTGAATCCCCCTACAGTACCATTTGTCGATTCAACTCCCTTTGAGCAAAGGCCTGCACCAGGCGGATTGCTAGATTGTTGAAAAAACAAAACGCACTGTTTGGAAATTAAGAATGGATAACTATGCTGATATTCCGTACGCATATACAAAGTAACGTGGCCACCTAGAAATGTTCTACTTCCCTTTTAATCCACAAGTATATCAAATTGATCCTTAACTTTTTTTAAAAACCTAGCAATAGTATATAAGAAGTATATCAGACTCATATAAACTTCCAAAGCGAGTGTGCAGTGTAATATGCATTAACAAGGCTCAGATCTGTAAAAAAGTTGGATAAACACCAGAACATCAGGATATAACCGCCATGGCTGCAAAATAATGTAATTAAATTGACATGCCAACATACGGTAAATCACATCATTTGCGTATCATATAAGATAATATGTCATCACAGCCTCTTGCATATCACAAATACACACATGTGTCCCAAAATAAACCAACTACTTCAAACAATTACCTATGTAAAGGAGTTGGTTAACAAAGTTGATTGTCAATATGTTAGAAACAAGTGGATAAACGTTAGTACTTTGACCCTCCACTCGAAATCCCATTGCCATGTCAAAACCCATTGCTATGAAGTGACATAGGATGGGTTTTCGAGAGGGAAGCTCAAAGTACCAACGTCCTTTCTACAATTCGTGGATTCTAGAAAAGAATTTCAGTTGGATAATCATGAAGTGTGGCGTGTCATGAACATTACACACTATCGTGATCATTGAGATATTCAAAGACAATTTGAATGTATGAAGTTGCGTATGGCCACATTCTTACTTTCAACTTGACTTTCAATCCACAAGTATATCATATTGTTCCTTCTTTGTTAAGTAACTCCTTTACATATATAAACTAAATTTTTATAAAAATCTATCAACAGTCTATAACAATTATATGACACTCATTGCAAATTACTGGCAATATTATGATACGTACAGCCCATTTATTGTTACGGTTACCTGATGATGAGGGCTGAATATTTAAGGGTAGAAAGGTGGTGCAAAAGGGTTTAGCTTGCTCTCAGAGTTCATAACTGTGTATGTGTTAGGAATTAGAAATTCCAGGTATTAAAGAGTCGGTCACCTCAAGTATATGTAATAGTTAGAAAGCTCGTAGTCATAGTACTTTTATGTTAAGTAGTATTTAGTTTAGTAACACCGTGGAGGACGGACGGGTCTTTACCCACTGTATGCCTGATCCACAGCCCGTTGTGTGGCGTTTTATTGTAAGACTATAAATACTCTCTACCTTCCAAGGTAGAGAGTTAGAGCTCATAATAAGAATTTTCTTTCTCTCACTAAAGTTCCCTAAACCTCTAACTTTTCTCTCTAGAATTCCACTTATACGCCTACTTTGTGTTATGGTTTGATGTGTATGTGAAATCCAATATCCTACAATTGGTATCAAGAGCCATGGTTAGATCATATCTTACACATCTTTGGATTTCTAGTGGTTTTTAGGTGGTTTTTGAGTTTGAAAAAGTTTAGTGGTTTTTGCATCATTTGGTTGATCTCTTGTGTTAAAGCTTGGATTTTGTTAGTACTTTTGTGTTTAGAATCATCACAAGTGTTTAGGTTTTGATTTAGAAGGTTTGAATCATGGTGGTTGGGTTGTTTTTGGATTGAAAAGTGGTGTTTATGTGTTTTTCATGCTAGCGACTTGAGCCACGGAAAAGTTTTCTTGGTAGCGACTTGCTTTACAATTTGGTAGCGAGTTGTAGTTGAAAGTCTTAGCGAGTTGGGTTAGCGACTTGTCTAGTGAGACAAGCCGACAAAAACTACAAGTAGTGGATTCTCCACTACACGTAGCGACTTGGTGTAAGTTAGCGACTTGTACTTTATTTTGTTAGCGACTTGGTGTTAGCGAGTTGGTACCTAGCGAGTTGCTATTTAGCGACTTGACAAATCAGCGACTTGGTGCTAAGCGAATTGCTGTCAAAATTTTGCTAGCGACTTGGATTGTAGCGAGTTGTTATATAGCGACTTGGCACTTAGCGACTTGGTTCAAAGTTTCCTAGCGACTTGGCACTTAGCGACTTGGTTCAAAGTTTCCTAGCGACTTGAGTGATATCCTTTGAATACGGTTTTCTCTTGATTTAGTAAAATCCCGTGAAATAATCTATTTCCCGGTTTAATCATAGAGTTATAAAATCCCGTTTAATCAGTCATCATGTCTACCAACGCTCCTACAATCATCTCCACTGTTACCGAGGATGTTCAAGCAGCTGGTTCAGACACTCGTCCACCCATGCTTGACAGAACTGACTATGACTCTTGGGCTCAACGAATCAGATTGTACTATCTTGGAAAAGAAAATGGGGTTAACATTCTCAAATCCATTGATGAAGGACCTTACCGAGTTGAAACTACTAGAGATATACTTGATACTACTGAAGATGGAACTTTGATTTACGGAATGGACAGACCAAAGATGTATGATGAGCTTGAAGATAAGGAGAAAAAGAGATTCGATGCAGATATCCGAGCTTCCAACATTATACTGCAAGGTCTACCAAAGGACATCTACAAGCTTATCACTAAAGCTTCACAAGTTATACCCATGGGTGATGGAACTCACAAACTCATTCCCGATCCAAAGTTCAAACAAGCTGATGCTGATGCACACGTGGGTAACTTCATTAATCAACTGGCTCTCCTGATTAGTCAAAACATGAATTCTCTCCCACAAACCAACAACAACCTCATAACAGCTTCTAACCCACACAATCAAGCTACTGTCAGAGATGGGAAATTTGTTGTGCAACCAGTTCAGGAAAGACAGTATGATCAAGGAAGAGGAGGAGCTGGTAGAGGTTATGTTGGTAATCAGAATCAAGGAAGAAATGGAAATAAAGGTCAAACCAAGCCGATCAAATGCTATAACTGTGGTGGTGAGGGACACATTGCAAGGAAATGCACATCTCCAAAATGTCCACAGAATGCTGATTACTTCAGAGATAAGATGCTGCTGGTACAAGCTCAGGATAATGGTGCTGTGTTAGATGAAGAGGAGTTATTGTTTCTTGCTGAGGGCAATGCCAAGACCTATGATGCAGATGTGGATGAGCAGCCAATTCAGGAGATAGGTCACAATCATCAGACACCTTTCAAGTCACTGACTGTGATGCATACGACTCTGATGTGGATGATGGACCTACTGCACACACAATTTTTATGGCTAGCATTTCTCCAATGGTTTCTCCCAAGGTCTCTTCTTCACCACAAGCTGGCCCATCCAAAGACAAACTCATCTCAGAGGTATTAAAACTATACGATGATGCTGATGTACAAAAGATGCATGACAAAGTACAATCAACTGAAACTATTGAATCAAATATTGAAGATATGGGTAATATCAATGTTGTCCCATATGATCAATATGTGAAACAAAGTGAAAGTAAAGTTGTACCAAGTGATGCATCTTCTACAATCAACGATGACTATGTTTTTGATGAATACACCACATGTGCCTCTGATGATTATGTTATCTCTGAACTTAATGCCTATAAAGAACGTGTTGCTATTTATGAACAACGTGCTAAATTTGAGTTGACCACTCGTGAGCAGGAAATGGATGACCAAATGCGTACAACTATTAGAAAAAGTAGGTTTAGAGAAGAAGTATTAAAACAAGAGTTAAACTCCTTGCAAGAAAAGCTTTCTAAAACTGCTAAGCAAAAACAAGAACTTCAAGAAAATGTTAAAATGCTTAAGCAAGAATTCAGTGCTAAGGAATCAAAACTTTTGAATGATTTTTTTAATCTAAAAACCTTGAAAAACAAGCTTGAAAATAAGTTGTACGTACAAGGAAACACCATTCAGACTGCTCACATGATCACTAAGCATAGAGTCCTAAGCGATAAGCATAGCATTCCCCTTGTTGAGGAACCAAATCCAGAGGTCATTAAAAAGGCTAGAAATGCTCATAAGGTTCTTTATGATGGCAAGGAAATCCTTAAACCTAGACGAAACCTAGTTCGCTGATGCACAGAGAAGATAAGAAATCAGATGAAATCACTAGGGAAAAGTTAAACAAGAAACTAGCTGATCCACAATGTAAAGAAAAGAAAGTAATCATCAGACCCCATGATTACAAAAAGGAGAATTGGATTGCCTTAAACAAGTTTAAGCCTAAGACATTGTTAACTCCCGAACAAGTGTTCTGGAAAATGGATTTAGATAAGCAGAAAGCTGAAAATATTGTTGAAACCAACCCCCTCCCCTTTTGGAAAATGCCTAGAGCGACTGTGTATCCTCCAAATACACCAATGCATCTAGTTCCTAGAACAATTGCCACTAAAAGCAAGACCTTAATCAGTCAATATGTTATCTTTCAACTATTTGTTGATTTTGAGAAAACTTGCAAGAAAAGGATCACACCCACTGGTATAACTGAAGGAGAAAGAGGTTTTGAGCAAACTAAAGAATGTTATTTAACTGAAGTCATGCCTTTCTTTAAACAACTAAAAGATCACTTTGAGAGTCTTAAAAAGGAATGAATTCAGATATTAAAGGAATGGAAAAGGAATTTGATGCAATGATAGTTGAGGTTAGTGACTATGAGCGAGCATTAAAATATAATGAGATTGAGAGGAAGAACTTGCATACCTTGAATGAGAATCTTATTTCTGAATGTATTGCTCAAGACGTGTTTTACACTGCTACGAATTGCTCCATTAATGCTTCTCAATTTCATGAATTATCTGTTGCTCTGAAAGTCTCTCATGATCGTGTCATTGAGCTTGAAAAGATTAATTCGAAACTTAATGAGAAAATTGATCAGGATGATCACGATAATTTGGTAAAGCATCTTTCTAAACTAGGAGTTGAACATTTTGATTTACAACTAAAATATCAACATCTAAAAGAAAATGTTAAAACCTCAAGTTTCAAGACATCCTTGGATGCTCCTGAATTTGATGCGGTTTTTGAAATTAGCAAACGTGATGAACAGATTCGAGCTCATTGTAACACGATCAAAAAATTGAAAGCCCAAATCTCTCAATTGAAGGGTGAAAAGAACAATGTGACTGGATCCCAAATGCCTCCTCCTTTAGATTCTCAGTACTCTCAAACTTTTCATCTTCAAAACTTAGTTAATGCCTTACAAAGGAAAACGAGAGTTTTCTAGAAGAAAATGAAAAAGTTAAACGACACTTTAAAGAGTTATATGATTCAATGAAAGTCACCGTGACCTTAACAACGGAAAAATAACGTCTTTACAAAAGGAAATTGAGAATCTGAAAAGTCAGGGAAATGGGAAACTACCACTTGTTTTCAATAAGAATGTTGTCTCAAAGTCACCCTTAGACTGCAAATACACTATGACAGTTAAATATATTCCTCCTCATCTTAGGAATAATGAACCTGCGTTTCATGACTATTGTGCTCACCTTAAGGATAGTCTAGAATGTCTCCGTGAGATTGTCGAAGAGGATTTCATTAACAAACCTCTTGATAGTGAAATTAGGTTTGCTTACCTCCAGGCCAAACGATCTCAAGAGTTGCTAGAATGTGTAATTGCAACATGTCCCAAATCCTTAGGTGAAAAAGGCAAAGCTGTGAAGCCTTGTTCTATGCCTAGTGCCAAGCAGGAAATCCGTTCTATGCCCTATCTTAAGAAAGGAAACACTAATGTGCCTTCAAGTAGTTCAGATTCCAGATATGTTAGTGCTAAGAAAGTGAACTTTAGTGTGCCTGCAAATAGCTCAAATCACAGTCTTAAGAAAGTATACACTAATGTGCCTTCTAGTAGTTCAGATCCTTGCACATCAAGTTCAGGAATGCAAAATTTAAATCAACCAACTAATGTTCCCATTCCCTCTACAGGAGTAATCAGTGACTTTAAAGCGAGCAGGTCAAAGTCTCAAGACAATACAAGGAATGATAGGACCTTGCAAGCTAAGAATGTGCATTGGAAGATAGTAGAAGACCAATCTAGGAACTTTAAGCTTGAGTTGAATAAAACGAATCGTGTTGATTCTAGTATTAGCCTTAAGCGTACTGTAATTAATTCGAACTCTGATACTATCTGCAAACCAGCATTGCATCTATTCCCAATGATTCCACTGCTTCTACTTCTGATATGGATGTTTCTATTTCTGATGTGGGTGTTCCAATTACTGTTACTAACCAAGTGGAACCCATTCTTGCATGGGGATCCCAATTATCCAGTTATCCATTCTTGTCTGTGTTCAACTGCAGATCGTTCAAATCGTTCTGTGGTACCTGGACTCAGGCTGTTCCAAACATATGACTGGAGACCGGTCGCGGCTCATGAACTTCGTGAGCAAATTCATCGGGACAGTTAGATTCGGTAATGATCATTTCGGTGCAATTATGGGTTATGGTGATTATGTTGTTGGTGATAGTGTTATCTCTAGAATATACTATGTGGAAGGTCTTGGTCATAATCTGTTCTCTGTCGGTCAATTCTGTGATTCTGATCTAGAAGTAGCCTTCAAAAAACATACTTGTTTTGTTAGAGAACTTGATGGTAAGGAACTTTTAAGAGGAACTCGTAGTTCGAATCTTTACACCATCTCTATCGATGATATGATGAAGTCTTCTCCAATCTGCTTGTTGTCAAATGCTTCGAAAACAAAGTCATGGTTATGGCATCGTCGTCTCAATCACTTGAACTTCGGCACCATCAATGGTCTCTCCAGAATGGACTTAGTTGTAGGTTTACCTCGACTAAAGTATGAAAAGGATCATCTTTGTTCAGCATGTCAATTGGGAAAAAGCAAGAAGTATGCCCATAAACCCAAACCTACTAACTCTGTCACAGAAGTTCTTCATACAATTCATATGGATTTATGTGGACCAATGAGAGTGCAGAATATCTTTGGGAAGAAATATGTGTTAGTTGTGGTTGATGATTACTCTAGATTCACCTGGGTCAAGTTCCTAAGGTTAAAGGATGAAACTCCAGATATCATCATCAAACTCATCAAACAGCTGCAGGTTCGTCTTAACAAAACGGTCAGAATCATCAGAACAGACAATGGAGCTGAGTTTGTTAACAAACAACTTAGTGAGTTTTATGAAAGTATTGGAATTAGTCACCAAAGAAGTGTTCCTCGAACTCCTCAACAGAACGGTGTAGTTGAAAGACGAAATCGAACTCTTGTGGAAGCCGCAAGGACTATGCTGATTTACTCAAAAGTTCCAATGTTTCTCTGGGTGAAGCCATCGCCACTGCATGCTACACCCAAAATCGATCCCGATTCACACGCTCATGGAAAACTCCATATGAACTTGTCCACAACAGAAAACCTGATCTTTCATTCCTTCGTGTGTTTGGTGCCTTATGTTATCCAACTAATGATGGTCAAGATTTAGGAAAACTGAGAGCTAAAGCGGACATTGGAGTTTTTGTAGGCTATGCACCGAACAGAAAAGGTTACCGAATCTACAACAAGAGAACCCGAAATATCATGGAAACAATTCACGTCACGTTTGATGAGCTGACCGGTCAAATGGCTCCTGGACATTCCAGTTCTGGACCCGCACTTCAAAACAGTCCCATTGGTTCATTTCTTGTGCCAAACTCCTCATCATCAACTCCATATGTAGCCCCCTCAGAAGATGATTTAAAGAAACTGTTTGATCCAATGTTTGATGAACAATATGAGCCAAGTAACAATGATATGTCAATCCAATCAACAGAGGCTGCTTCTATCCCTGTCAATGAAATTAACCCTTCAACTTCTATGTCATTAAGCCAAGAAGCGCCTGCTGCTGACCAATCTGGTTCATCAACAAATCTTCAATCATCAAGTGTACATTATGGAATTGCCTCTGATTCACCGGATGATGTCAATCCCTTTGATACTCCCAAAGATGCTCCATTTGAAAATATATTTGCTCCTGAATCATCATCTGAACCATCTTCTACAGGAGACATCAACTCTGCTACTTCAGTCCCTCAACAACAGCCACATGAACACCTCAGAAAATGGACTCACGATCATCCATTAGACAACATCATTGGAAATCCCTCTCGTCCAGTATCCACATGGAAACAACTTGCAACCGATGCCTTATGGTGCTTCTTCAACTCCGTACTCTCTAAGATCAAACCAAAAGATGTTAAAACTGCCATGAATGAAGACAGCTGGTTCAATGCAATGCAAGAAAAAATTCATGAGTTTGATCGTCTCGATGTATGGGAATTAGTACCTGGTCCAGATTGTGCTATGATCATTGCTCTCAAGTGGATCTTCAAAGTAAAGCTTGATGCGCATGGTGATGTTTTAAAGAATAAGGCTAGATTGGTTGCAAAAGGATACCGTCAGGAGGAGGGCATAGACTTTGAAGAATCATTTGCTCCAGTGGCTCGAATCGAGGCAATCAGAATATTCTTAGCTAATGCTGCAAGTAAGAACATGGTAGTCTATCAGATGGATGTAAAGACGGCATTTCTGAACGGAGATCTTAAAGAAGTTGTCTACGTCAGCCAACCTGAAGGCTTTGTGAATCCAGAGCATCCTACTCACGTGTATCGTTTGAAGAAAGCTCTTTACGGTTTAAAGCAAGCTCCAAGGGCATGGTATGATACGCTATCAAAGTTTCTTCTATCTATCGGCTTCAGCAAAGGAGCAGTTGATCCAACATTGTTCACCAGAAAGTCAGGCAAACATTTAATTCACGTTCAAATTTATGTTGATGATATTATCTTTGCCTCGACTGACCCCAATGAATGTGATCGTTTTTCAAAAGAAATGGGTTCAAAATTTCAAATGTCAATGATGGGACAAATGTCATTTTTCTTGGGATTACAAATTTCACAAAGTCAGGAGGCATTTTCATAAATCAAATCCTAAATATGCAAATAAAGAGATTTAAAGAAATTTGGATTTGATTCAAGTGACCCGTTGACACTCCCATGATTGAGCGAACCAAAAGCGATGAGGACCACTTTCGGGGATCATGATTCCAAAAAAAATATCGTAGTATGATTGGATCACGATGTACCTCCTTTGCTAGTAGACCAGACATCTTGTTATTTGTTTGCATGTGTGCTAGATACCGAGGCTAAGCCTACTAAAAGCACCTTGAAGGCGGTTAAGCGGGTCTTCGGTATCTCCAAGGAACAATCAATATGGGACTTTGGTACCCGAAGGACACGCATTATGTCACTAACACCTATCACGAGATCGCGATCATGCGGGATGTCAAGATACTCGTCGTAATGCGTCGGAGGTGCTCATTTTCTAGGTGATAAGCTTGTGAGCTGGTCTTCAAAGAAGCAAATGAGTACTTCTATTTCCTCTCAGAGGGAATACATAGCCTTGTCATCTTGTTGTGCTCAAATCCTTTGGATGAGATCTCAATTAACGACTATGGCTTTGTATTTAACAAAATCCCTCATCTTTGTGATAATAAAAGTGCTATTGCTCTTTCATCAAATACGTTCAACACTCAACAGCTAAGCATATCGACATTCGTCATCATTTCATCAGGGAACAAGTGGAAAAGGGTGTGGCGGAACTCTATTTTGTGAGGTCTGAATATCGGTTAGCAGACATCTTCACCAAAGCTCTTCCAAGAGAACGTTTTGATTTCATACTTCCACGACTAGGCTTGAAAAGCCTTCAACCAGAAACACTCAAACGTCTTGAGGCGAGGAGTAAGGTCTATGCTCATTTATCTCTTGTAAATATTTATTCGAAAAACAAAATACAAAATTATAAAACTTTCAAAATCCATAAAAATCTGAAAAATTCAAAAAATCTTCAAAAAAAATATTGTCAATTTGTCATGTTTTTCTCAGTTTGATAATATCTACGATCTTTGTCTTTGTCATTCAAAGAATGACACGGGACTTTAGATGTTGTTCGAATATTCATTTAAAAAAAAATTCAAAAAATCAAAAATATATTTTTGGGAGAAAGTGAAACAATGGTTTATTGTCATTTGGTAACCGGCTTTCAAAGAAAGAACGAACCATAATTTATCATGTTTTCAAAATTCCATGCTCTGATTCTTTAAACATTTATCTGTGAAAACTAAGCTGTTTTGAAAAATAACTTGGACTCTATTTTTGATAATCATCTGGACTTATTTGTCAAAATATCTATCTCTCAAACAACAACCTATGTCATTGTTTGAGGGGAGAATGATTTCAATTAAATTAAAAAGTTATTTGTCATTCAATTGTTTTCAAAAGATATTCATGCATGTTTTATCAATGGAGTTTAAAGTCTTAAAACCGATCCTTATCGGCTAAAGCGCTTTCATAATCAAGTCACAATTCTCCTTAAAAGCTTTCAAAATCAATGTAAATCTATAAGAGATCACAAATCTCAAATGATTTGATAATTGTGATAGGGGGAGAATGTATGATTTAAATTGGATTTAAACTGATAATTCGGTAAATGGTTTTATAAGGATGTACAAGCTCTCCTTCCCACATGTGTCAAACGATTTCAAATTTTCCATGCACATGTTGAGGGGGAGCATCTATCTTAAACCACAATGATTTGAAAGGTGATCATTTATCTCAATGTGCAGGTTCCCTCTAGTATGTGCAAAACTCTTTTCAAACCTCGAGGCACATATTGAGGGGGAGCATAACTTTGAAAACCTCATCCTTCCCCAAAATGCTTAATCTTCTTGATTTGATTAGGGAAGTGATGTTGATATCTTTTAGAAAATGGAATTCAAAGAAGTTAATTCTTTCTCTTGCCTCCGTGTGCAAAACGATTTCAAACACTTGATGCACATGTTGAGGGGAGCTCTTATTCTAAAAATATCAAAAACAATTCAGGTACAAAATGCTTTGATAATATATCACAAGTATCGGAATTGATTTTCAAATGGTTCCAATGGCAGATGAACAATACCAAATAGACCGACCAACTTTACTTTATGAACGGTGATATAAGGATGATAAGGTTAGGTATTTGTTCCCATGATCCGCCGAACGGAGGATCTACCGAGGACTATCCACTAGTTTGTGTAGAGTTCTTAGGTATGATGATAAAAGGAGAAAAATGAGATATGGGAAGAGTGCGGTAGAGCGAGTAAGTCTTTGGAATAAACCCAACAAGGTTCTTGCTATGAAGTCTCGGTAATCACTGAAGGGGTTGAAGAATGAAAAAGAATTGAATGAGAAAAGGGTGAAAAAATAGCCCTCCATTTATTCAACCATAGAGGCAGAGGGTACAATTCATATACTGATGGTAACATCGGTATGAAGACAAGGCGTCATGGACCCGGTGACGCTTCACTACAACTTCCCAAGCTACTCAAGTTCCTCTTAAAAGGACTTGTTTCATTCTCACGAGGAACCGGCATAATCTATCGACTTTCTCTTAGAGATTGTTGATATTGAAGAAGGAGACCCTCTTCCTAGTCTCCGGCACAAGAACCAAATATGCACATATTGAGTCTAGAGCCACGAGATCATCTATAAATCTCATTAGGACACTCTCATTGAAGACTCTGTTTCACACAATGTGGAAAGAGAGATTTTATCTTGAGTCTTACGCATTATCCTTGTGGTAGTGCGAACATCTCGTGATGTGTTTACATATTCAACGTGAAGATGGAAAGCCTTCAAAAGCCAACATCAAACAAGCTCCTGGTAGGTGGCATGTGAGATCTATCAATTAGATTAACCATGTGACAAGCGGCAGAAACAATGGGGCGATTCAATCTTTTGAATCAATCCTTTCGAGTTATGGATTGTGGATACCTTTGAAAACGGTCTTTGTGCTTAAAAACTCTTTCTTTAGCGTCGGCCGTGTACTAATTTTTCAAATCAAAAGGTGTTTTATGATTGATAATTGATTTTCAATAAAACCTTTGTTGTATTGCAAAAACAATTTCTATTGAGCAATACACGATTGTTTTTCAAATCTCTTTTCATCAATCGGTGGACTTAAATTATTTGGTTCACTCACTCGTGTTGTCTTCTTTGAGGCGTTCGGTTTGAGAAACGGCTAAAGCAGCTGAAACCATCGAAATTCTTGAATTATACGATCACGGCGTACGATGCTGATCAGCGAGGGGAACCGTGGGCCGTGTACCTCAATTCATCGAAAAGTGATCAAAGACACTTTCGTGCGCTTTATTTCTCTATCTTATAGGTACACCGGCGTTTGCGGATGATCAGAATGGAGAGGTCAATCCATAGCCGCATGCTCACACAACACATTCATATCGAAAGAAATCATGATTGGTGCATCAATGGCTATGATATTCTAACTCCATGCTTCGCTAGCTGCTGCCAATATCATGAATCAACGGCTTCCGCTACTCGATGAGAAGATATCATGATCCAGAATGTGAGCATGTCGGTCCGAAAGTCACAACATCACATAATACCAACACCACAATGGATGTATCGAGAGATTTTCTATTAGTGATGATCTCAAAACTCTCAACATTATTATCCGCGTGGATCGATAAAAGACCTCCACTTGGTATAACCAAACATGCAATGAGTGGAATCAATGACTACGAGCTTCGGAGCAAAGTACTACATCAAGAATGCAAGATCAATTGTTAATGTAATATCGGATTGTATTCAATGTCATTTTAGTATATGTTTGAGGTGACCTCCCTTAGGGGAGATTGTTAGGAATTAGAAATTCGATTAAAAGTCGGTCACCTCAAGTATATGTAATAGTTAAACTCGTAGTCATAGTACATTTATGTTAAGTAGTATTTAGTTTAGTAACACCGTGGAGGACGGACGGGTCTTTACCCACTGTATGCTGATCCACGGGTTGTGTGGCGTTTTATTATAAGACTATAAATACTCTCTACCTTCCAAGGTAGAGAGTTGGAGCTCATAATAAGAATTTTCTTTCTCTCACTAAAGTTCCCTAAACCTCTAACTTTCTCTCTCTAGAATTCCACTTATACGCCTACTTTGTGTTATGGTTTGATGTGTATGTGAAATCCAATATCCTACAGTATGTGATTTTAGTGTGTAATTTTTGGTGAGAAACTCTGTATGTGTGTGTGAGAGATAGAGAGAGAGCAGAGATGATAAGAAGAGAGATGAAAGGGTTTGTAATGATAGTGCTAGAATAGTGTAGAGTGAAGTGGGGTTAATGAGGCACCCTCACAAACCCTTTCATATCTCTCGCCACCATTCCACCACTATCCTTACCAACCTTTTCATCTCTTTTCTTATCATCTCGACCCTCTTTCTCACACACACACACAGAGTTTCACACCAAAAATTACACACTAAAAACACCCACACAGTTATGAACTCTCAGAGTAAGCTAAACCCTTTTGAACCACCTTTCTACCCTTCGAGATTCAACCCTCATCATCAGTTAACCGTAACAAACAGTAACAACAAATGGGCTGTACACTTTCCTGTATCTTCTGAACCAAGTCATAATATAAAGTAACAAAATATCAAGATATGAAAAAATTAACTTTCCTAAATGGCCCATGGGCAACAGTCGGCTTTCACATTGGTCTAAAACTCCTGCATATACTTGTTTGTTCACGTGCAAACCAGGTTCTTGATTGAATAGCATGGTCGATCTAAGTTGATTTATGATTCACACAAATGATCCCAGTGTCGACATGCCATTCAATCAGAAAGTTGAATAATACGTAAACAAACTATCACCGCATATGATTAACACCGCATCTAAGATATAACCGCCATGGATGCAAACAGTAGTGAATAATCAAACATGGATGAACGACACCATAGGTGGTGCCGTACATCCATCTTTGATCATTCATATGTTAGTTTCGTAACATAATACGGAGGCTCAGATCTGTACAAATCAATAGTTTACAGAATCGAGGATACAACCGTCATGGCACGTAGTATAGAATTGCCGCCATGAAAACGGAATATCGCATCATTTGCATGATTTAATAAGATACTTGTCATCACAACCTCTTACCAATTAACAGCATATATACATAATTGAATTGTTTGAAAAAGTTACATGTCTAGTTTACTCACATATATGATACAAATCTTCGAGCCAATCATGCTTCATTGGGACGGGCGTCTGCTAAGGAGAAATGATTATATACTCTCACAGAAAATATATATTCATGTGTTGCCATAGGATGCTAGCCACAATGAAACATGATTGACCCGAAGATGTTAATCATCTATGTGAGTATACCAATCAGGAGTTTCTATTTATATGCATTAGCAAGGCTCATATCGTAAAGGTTTGATAAACACAAAAACATCAGGATATAACCGGCGTGGCTGCAAAATAATGTATTAAAATTGCCATGCCAACATACGGTAAATCACATCATTTGCATATCAAATAAGATAATCATCATCACAGCCTCTTAAATGTACTAAATACAAAATACATTTCAAACCTTCCTTCTCAAACACACATTGGCAATAAATAAGCAAAAGTTGCCCAATAAATCAACTACGTAAGTACAATGTGGGCCCATGTCAACTATATGGGAGAGGTTCCACCTGCACCACATTTATTGACATATTGAGGGTAATAAATTTTCAAACTTACCCACCTTATATGTGTGAATTTAAATTCAAGTGGTGTTGCTAAATAGGTTACAAAATTCTATCAAAAATGTCTACAAAAGACTTCACCAATTTCCGGCTGTTTCGCAACAAAAGACTTCGCAGTTTCGGAACAAAAGACTTTGGCCAACTAATTGATGAAGAACAACTTTTAATAGAAATGGAGGAGGCTGCTATTAAGGAGGAAGAAGAATGGGAGATAGCAAAGAGAAGCTGCTCTTAAGGAGGAAGCGAAAGCGACTTATGCTCCAAGATGAAGAAGTCTGTTAGAGATGGAGGAACTGCTCGGAATGACAGAGAATTCAATGCATTGTATGCAGAGTGGGATGAGCGCAGATTTGAAAGTTGCTCTGAGTATCTATACGACGATGGTTACGACTCTAACAACTCTCAAACTTGGGATCACCCGGATTATATTTAGTTGTGTCGCAGTTTAATTTTCAGTGTATTTTGTTTCGTTAACCCAACCAGTTTGCACCATGATTAGAGTGCTTTATTCAGTTACTATCACTTATCTTACAGTGGTTTAGTCACTTAGTCTACAACAACATCCATCATTTTGTTTCTCAAACTTAATAAGTAGCAACAAATCACTAAAACCACAAGAACAATTAATCACCCAATACGTTACCAGTTTTCTTACACTGCTTTATTCACATCCACAATTTGTTTCATAAAACTTAACAAAAACAATTAATCACCCAATACGTTAACTACTAAATAAGTGAAACCCTAAATCAATACGATACCAACTTAAAAAGGTAACCCTAAATAAGCGAAACCCTAAATAACCGATACACAATCATTAACCGACACCCTAAATTAACGAAACCATAAATCAATAGATGAAATACGTAAAATTAAACGCCCAAATAGCGAAACCCTTAATCAAAAACAAAATTACTTACCCTAGCCAAAATAGTTTTTCTTATAGACATTAGCTGGTAGAGTGTCGTGGTGATGTGAAGAACTGTGTTATCTGTTGCGAAAGAAAGTGTGTTATGGTGGTTGTGGAAGAAGTGTGGTGGTTATGGAAGAACTGTGTTGAGGAAAAAATAAGAAGTGTGTTGAGGAAGATTGTATTTGTATATATAAAGTGTATAAATGTATACATGTTATAAAATTATTTATCCCCTTTTTAATTTTTTTTTATACAAATAATACTTTGCCCAAAAGTACATAAGGGTGGGACCCGGTTGCCCAAGATTTTTGTACTTTTTATTAATAAAATAAGACCATACTTTTTAACTAAAAGACAAAAAATGTCAGTTGCCCAACATTGAAAGTCAAAGTTGCCCAACCAATTAAATAGTACACTTGTACTAAGAAAGTACATGGTGGCCCACAACATGGGACACATGTCAATTATTTAGGATGGTTGCCCAAATTTGGAGTTGGGAGAGTTGCCCATGGGGCATTATGAGAAGTGAAAAAAAAGTGAGGCATTTAGGGTAAAAATGTTGGGCAACTGGAGCAATTAGAGAATTTTCCCTTTAAAAAAACATGATTTATTTTAAAAAATCAAAAATAATATAAAATTGACTTTTACTATTATACCGTTTTGGATTAAATAAAAAAGTTTAATGATTCAAAAATGTCAGGTTGCATTGATATGTTACACAATATGCATTACTAGGAGTACATAAGGGGTTCTCGCACTTCACAGGGTTAAAATAAAGCCCTATATATATATATGTATGTATGTGTGTGTATATATATATATATATATATATATATAACAGGAGGCATTTTTCACAAATGCCACCTCAATGCCATGTAATTCTATTTAATGCCACATAATCATTTGTTGTCCAACTAAGCAATATTTTTATCCACCTAAGCACTAATTGTAAATTTCGGATTTTTAATAATTATTTTTGTAAATTTCGGATTTTTATTAAATATTTTTGAAAATTATTTATAAAAAATGAGCCTTGCAAGGATTGAACCTTGGTTATTTGAATAAATAACTTGTGTGTTTACCACTTAGGCAACAATTTATTTTGATAATTATGTTGCATATTATAATCTATAAATGGCTATAATTTTATTGGATATATTGCAAGTCCAAATCTATAAACATGTACAACAAATTATTGACCAGTTTAATTAATTAGATAAGTATAAAAATCCCTACAATATACAAAAACTCACCATATCTATTCCTAAATTATAGTCCATTCATTCGATATATATATTTTTTTAAATCTCAGAACCATAATCCGTTCCACAATTGTTTCATAACCCTAATATGTTAAACAAGACACAATTAACTAATAATGTCATAATATATTTCTTTTATGTTTATGCAGCTTCTGCTAATGGCCTTGCATTGATTTATCTTACTGTTTCATATTTCTTGAGGTTAGTATATATCATTGTTTATGTTCTTGCTATGATCCTGCTTATAAGTTTGTTAACATGTATATGTTTCGTGATAACTTGGACAACGATCTCTAAAGGAGTGTGTGTGTGTGTGTTTAAGCCTCTTTAAACTGATACAAAATCTCTTTTCATGTTGTCAGCATATTCTGATGCATGATATTAGTGGTTCTGGCTTTTAGATCCCGATGGTAAGCATTTAACAATTGCACTTACGTTTACACAAATTCTTTTTTTTTTCTTCATTTACGGAGTTAATTGCATGAACTGAAACTCACAACTATGATTGATTTAAACATCATAAAGATATATATGTTAAACAGTTAGACTTGTGTAGATACGCATGTAACCCCTACTTTTTTTTAACAATTAAACCTTTAATTTCTCATAGGTATGAATTGTTTTATTGAGTTTCATTGGATTAAAGTGTTACCTTTATGATTGAAAGTATTAATTACAATGCTTGATTATGTTTAACACATTACAAATATCATCTTTTTATAGCTACTACACTCTCTTACATCGTCATATAATGTCTAAAATGTGTGAATCACTCTGTTATCAAGTAATAGCATGGTGATAAAATGTCTATAGTGTAAGTTATTTTATTTTGTTCACAGTTTCCATAACTCTTTAATACCGTTTTCTTTATGCTTCATCTAATTGTAGGTTCAAATCGGAGAGATTGAACTTCCAGTTGGCTTCCCCAAGGCCCTATTGTTAACAATTGAGGTCCAACTCTAAATGAAAATTTGTTCCATGTTTCATAATGTGAGGTTAGAAAACTCTTGGATCTATGATTGCTCATTTTTTATAAACTCATAATTTGTGCATTTGTGAAGTTAAGATGATACATCCTGCAACGTGAGTTGACGCCCAGGTTTTTATGATCTTTTATAAGAATAATGAGTTTCTCACAGTCGTAGTTGATGCTGCTAAGTAAGATGGTGAGGTACTTTTACTTGCAATTTTATTACTATACATTTTTTATCTTTTAATTGTAGTGCTTCATTTAATTTGATTTGTGTAAAACAAGGTATCCAGAAAGGTTTTTACCAAACTAACAAGCTCACATTGAAAACTAAGGATAAATGGTATTGCCAAAGATTTGATTATTGTGTTTTCTAAATCTGAATGTCCATTGATCTGTTATATTAATTCTAACATATGATGCTTGCGCCATTTGCATCAAAGAATGCGAGGAGCTTTTGCCTGCATTAGTCATAACAGTTGATGCTTTAAGCAGACATGAATCAGATTAGCTTCAATACATGCTTCTTGCCCGTTTCTATATCCATCACAATGGCAGTCAAAACAAATGCAACCATAGCACGTTCTTCCGAGTATGCTTCCACACTATCCAAAAACCTGATGAAATATGTGTGGCCACCGTCCTTCACCAGGTCCACTTGGCACGACTATCATATAAAAAGAATGCTTCAGTCAAGGCTATCATGATGTATGAAAAAATATCAAGCTTAAATGCTAGAGACTATGCACATCATTTTATTTGATCTTAATTCAGTTAATATGAAGTCCATTATATGATGTAGAAATGTGAACACGACGTAGACATCACACACTGAAGTAGGTAAGATTTACCATTCGTTGATTGTAATTTTCATCTTATTACGTTTCATAATCATTTGTATACTTAGCATTCATCATCTATATTTTGACACTGACTATAATTCTAAAAGAATATCATATTATAAATAGCAACAAGTTAATCAATAGCCTCATCTAATATTTTAATAAAACTCGCATCTTTAACTTTAAAGGTGTTAGTGCTCTATAGATTAAGACAACAGTGGCTGCTCTGCGCAACACAAACAACCCAAATTGCCTCACCTCGGGTGACTCACAACAGCAAAGATCATGAGAACTCGATTTTCTTGATTGGTATAGGGAACGTTTGGGCTTAACGATGTGGAAACGGATAGAGACCCAACCACAAAGAGAGTGATGGTCAGATATCCAAAATCAGAAGTCAATATCCCTCTTTATCTACTTATTATTACAACTATATGTTGCATGTATTTATATGTGCAATCTCTTTGCAGTGGAAACACTGTCATATTTACATTATGGTTTCAGGTTTTAGTTTAACTATTAACATATTTTCTTATTGCTTATACTTAATTTTATTTGATCTTAATTCAGTTAATATGAAGTCCATTATATGATCCAAACCCTGTAGATACCGATAGTTACATGGTGATCACTACAACAATCGTGGCTTTCGCAGGCGAAATATCAAGGCTTTCCGTGGGGACATGTCCCCTGGGAAAACTTTCCCCGGGGAAAGTCCCCCGGTAATACCCTCTCGGGAATACTTTTACCGGGGACTGTTTACAACCTTTACCGGGGACGTGTAGGTCCCGCAGCCAATTGTCGCCGGTCAAACATGTCCTACGTGGCATCTATTTTTGCCGGGGACTTGTCCCCGGGGAAACTATTTTTCAACTTTAATTTAAGTACCCTAATTAGGTTATTAGTCCGACGTGGCACACGTTTTGCCGGGGACATGTCCCTGGTGAAGCCGGATACCACTATTAAGTTAAACTCTTTCGCTGGGGACTTGTCCCCTACAAAAACAGTACGCTACTGTTGAGTTTCCCTTTTCCCCGGGGACTTGTCCCCTGCAAAACGGGAAACTACTGTTGTGTTTTAGGTTTTGCTGGGGACATTTCCCCGGGAAAAGTTGTAAACAGAAATATGCTTTTGCACTTTCTCCGGGGACATGTCCCCGGCAAAAATAACTGGCCCATTATGCAGAATATTGCTACAAAATGGGTAATTTCCAGATTTTTTCCAGAAATTTTTCGTAAAAAATCTACAACCTATTATCCTTTTCCAAAATCTACAACCTGTTTTACCAATGTCACAACAATCGTGGTAATATGCCAATCATAACACAAATTCGCTAAACATAATATCATATATACCCATCAATCGCTAACATAGTTATCCTTTTCCAAAATCGCCAAAACGGTTCCTAAACCGTTAACGCATGATCATCTACAAAACTATAAATAAGTTACCTATCCGCAAATGGTCCAAAACTATACGTATAATCCATTTACGGGAATCCTAGCACATAATGCACATAAACGACACAATAATCCATGTTATTCTCTACAAACATATCCAAAACGTGTTAAAGTAACATAAATCGGCATCTCAAACCCCACTACACCCACTACCGTCCCCGGTATCTCTAGACTCACCGGATGGAGTAGCACCAGATCCCGACCCACCTGGTGGAGTAGCACTTGATCCCGGGGCGGACAGTATTCGCTCCTGCCAACCCGGAAATGACCTCACAAACTCCATGACCTGGTCCATCTGACTCCTCTGGGTAGCGAGCTCCTTGGTCTGTTTCTGCACTGTTTCCCGCAGTGAGGACACATCCGCTGCATCACGAGGTCGGGAGGCGCTAAAGGTCTTCTTCACTCCACCGCCGGGTAAGACCTGACCTACACCAGGAATATGACCGCGCTGCTTACCACCAATCACGGTACGCAGAATCTCACGGTCAGTCATATGGGTCCCATCAAAGGTGCTCTCTTCCCGCATCCGCATCATCTCGTTCTGTTTAGTTACAAAAAAACAAGAAAGTAATATATAAGTCGTGATGCATTATATTTCATCAAAAATCGGTGACTTTGAAAATAAATTATACTTACATATCTAGCCTCAGATACCAGGGACTCAAAGACATCGCCCCTCATATGGTTCCGACGGTAAAGCTCTAACAAGTCTTCTCCAACCGCTGCCTCAGTCTCGCTGCTCAACTGTTTAGAAATAAAATCAATAATGACACACCCAACACCATGTATATATATAAATTAAATGATTAAATAGTTTCTTACAAAGTTATGGCGAATAGAAGCATACGACTGAGATCCGTGAAGGCTAGAAGTCGTGTTCGCCATGCGGTTTTGTCGGTTCACCTCTGATATCTTCTGCTTCTTGGGGTTTGTCCAAATCTTAACCTGTGTATTTTAAATTATAAAAACTATTATATAAATGAATTATTATTATTATTATTATTATTATTATTATTATTATTATTATTATTATTATTATTATCCCCTGTGAAAACCTTGGAGCAAGCTGAACACGGCATCTGAACAGAGAAGAGGGGAACGCCTAGCCGATAACATAGTACACATCTGTAAGTTCTGGCATTCATAGTCTGTCCCAGCCCAGCTATCGGGACCACTCTGAGCCAGTCTGAAGTATGGTCTTCCATTTGCGATCTCCATAGGGCCATCTGTCTAGCAGATAAGCAGAAGGTGGATTCAGCCTCTTTGGTGGCAGTGACAATAATAATAACATAGGTTCTCTCCCCAACTGTGGGCGATTTGGGTGCTCCTCCCCAAAGGTTGATCCTCTCGATCATCTTCCCGGTGTAGGCTCCTGCCACTAGATTGTCTCGATCTCACCGGTGTTGTATCTCGTGGGCATGTGTGTGTTGATCTCCGAACCATCATTTGGATCCAATTGTGTGGGGGGGTGTTAGGGACCTTCCTCCTTGGGACAAGAGGTGTTGTTTGATGCTGTTTTCATAACCAGTTTCTCTCCTTTGTGCTTCTGTTTCTTCTCCGTTTTCTGGAAGTGTTTTGGGTCACTTTGTGGCAGCGAGTTGGCCCTTACCCATTTAGTAGCGAGTTGGCTAGCATGTCTCTAGAAACGTTTTTGTTGGCTAGCGGATTGTTAGCTTGTACTTTTCTGGTAGCGAGTTGAGTTTTTGGCCGTGATTTGCTCTTTAGCGAGTTACTCTTCTTTTTCTGGTTGTTTTCTGCTTCAGCATGCTTTTCGTTTTTCTTTTTAGGTGGGGCCCACGCTGGTGCATCCATTTGGTCTTTGTTTGTTTGTGTTTTGCTTTTTGGTAGGACTATGTATTTGATGCCTTTGTTTTTTTTTAAGTTTTAGTTTGTTTTCTTTAGGTTAGTGCAAAAAAGGATATATATATATATATATATATATATAATATCTCTATGGCTATTATTCGGTTTCATTGTCCCTTTGCGGGTTTAAGTGGTTGCCAAGACGGGAGTGGGAATGGGCTTACCAAAACCTCGTTGATTTCTCATCTTCGTGATCGTCATTTCAATGAGGATGCGCTAGCCACCACCAAACTTTCTTTGGCCACTAATTTGGTTGTTTTTGAGGCTGCTGAGGTTACGTTGAAACGTATGGGTCTTTGGTTGTGTGGGGTTTGTTTTAAGACACATACTCTTCGCTCTAAATGTCGGCATGGATCTGATTTTGTACCACCCCCTGATTGCGGTGATGGTGTTGTCAGATTTGTGTTATTTGATCTCGCTAAGCCTCAAGTTCCCTCTTCTGTTCAGCTCGCTTGCGCTGAAGATTTGGTTTTGGAAGAGCACTCTAGTTTTGATTTACACTTACTTGACACCTTGCTTGCTAAAGGGTTGTACACTGTCAAATCCATCCCTCCTAAGTGCCGTTTGGGATTCTCTCGTGTTTTGAAAGGAGCTCTTGATAAGGTGATCTGCACACCTGAAGACATTTCTTGTTGGGTTAACATGTTAGCCTTACCTCTTTGTCTCCTTAAAACCTTTTGCCCGAGGAGTAACACGGAGTGTAGGTCTACTACTAGGCGCTAGCGTCAAGAAGAATATATCGCTAATGCCATTCGGTCTTGGGGTACGTCTGGTGGTAGTTTGCAGCTTGTTAGAGAGGTTTTAGCTGAACCCTCCCCTACTTGGTCTAATATTAAGGAGGGAAACCTGGAATTGGGTGAGCGTAATGTCAAGCAATGTAGGAGGAAGATTTGTGATGGTCATTATACTGCTGCTGTCAGAGTTCTTTCTTCTTCAAGTGTTGCTCCTTACAATGATACTACCTTTGAGGACCTAAAGGCTAAGCACCCCTTCAAGTCCGCTCCTTCAATGCCCGATATACCTATTGATCATCATAACCTCATTGCATCTCCTGCTATGGTTCTTGACATGATTAAGAGTTTCCCCCGTGGTACATCTTGTGGTCGAGACGGTTTACGCGCCCAACACCTATTGGATTGTTTTAGCGGTGCTGTTGTGGCTATATCTGATGAGTTAATCAACTCCATCACCCAGGTGGTAAATCTTTTTCTTGATGGTAAGTGTCCAAAGGCTTTGGGTGAGTATATTGCCAGTGCTCCTCTCACACCGCTGATCAAACCAGGTGGTGGTATCCGTCCTATTGCAGTGGGAACTGTCTGGAGGCGTTTAGTCTCCAAGGTGGGAGCTTCTATGATTGGCCACTCTTTAGATGGATACTTGAATGATCTTCAGTTCGGAGTGGGGGTTTCTGGAGGAGGAGAGGCCATTCTTCATGCCGTGAATCGGTTTGTTGAAGACCGTGGTGATGATGTGGGTCTTTCGATGTTGTTGGTGGATTTCAAAAATGCCTTCAATCTGGTGGACCGTGAGGTTATGTTACAAGAGGTTCGCCTCCACTGCCCTGCCATATCACGTTGGGTTGAATTTTGCTATTCCAGCCCAGCCAGATTATATTATGGGGAACACACTTTATGGTCACACCAAGGCATGCAGCAAGGTGACCCTCTTGGACCTCTCCTTTTTGCGTTGGTGCTACATCCTTTGGCTCGCAAGATCAAAGACTCCTTTTCCCTCCCCTTTCAAGCTTGGTACCTAGATGATGGTACGATCATTGGGGACACCCTGTTTGTTGGGAAGGCCTTGGAGCTCATTATGATAGAAGGACCTCGTTATGGTTTGCACCTCAACGTCGATAAAACTGAGGTTTTTTGGCCAAAGGAAGATCCTAGAAGCAGACTCGAAGGTGTTTTTCCTCCTAATATCGCCCGGCCCCTGCATGGCGTAAAATTGTTGGGTGGGCCTGTAGGTGTAGATCTTGAGTTTAGTAGTAAGCTTGTTTTGAAACGAGTTTCTAAAACCATTGAACTTATGGACGCTGTTGCTAAGCTTAATGATCCCCAATGTGAGTTGCTGCTTCTCCGTGCATGTGCTGGCATTTCCAAGCTGTATTTCTCTATGCGCATGTTCCCCGTGTCTTTGAACATGCTCAGATTTCATTCGATGAAGCACTTCGCTCCTCTTTGGAGCGAATTGTCACTGCCTCTGGGCCCGGGTTTGGAAATTGGCAATGGAGACTGGCCACTCTTCCCTTTGAATTTGGGGGGCTTGGCGTTTACGCTGCTGGCGATGTTTTGAACTATGCCTTCCTTGCTTCTAGACTCCAATCGGCCAGCCTACAGGCTGAACTTCTTCGGCAGTCTGGTATTGGTGCTACTGGATCTTCCTTTGATGATGCCTGCATGTTTTAACGAGAAAATGGAGACCGACCTTTTGGGTAGCTCTTGTGAAATTGCTGCCCCCAAACTCATGAAGAAATTGGCAGATTTATATTTCGCACGTGTCACCAAAGAGGTTGAATCCACCTTCTGCTTATCTGCTAGACAGATGGCCCTATGGAGATCGCAAATGGAAGACCATACTTCAGACTGGCTCAGAGTGGTCCCGATAGCTGGGCTGGGACAGACTATGAATGCCAGAACTTACAGATGTGTACTATGTTATCGGCTAGGCGTTCCCCTCTTCTCAGTTCAGATGCCGTGTTCAGCTTGCTCCAAGGTTTTCACAGGGGATATTTACGGGGACCATGCTGTATCGTGTGCTGGCACTATTGGTATTAAACATCGGCACAACATAGTGCGTGACACTTTGATTGATATCTGTTCTCGATCTGGGGTCTCAGCTCGTAAAGAGGTTGACATCGGATTGGGTGGAGAAAGGGAGCAAGTCTTACGGCCAGCAGATATCTTGCTCTATTCTTGGGATGGAGGGCAGGACGTATGTGTCGATTTGACGGGGTCGTCCCCCCTCACACAAACTGGTATGATGGATTTTGTGCCAGGTCGTGTAGTGATTGACGCCGCAAAACGTAAGCGCATCAAATACGGAACCAAATGTACAGACATTGGATATGGGTTCACCCCTTTCTCATTTTCCTCCTTAGGAGAACTTGAGGTGACGGTGACCTTACTTAAGCGGATCCGGAAGTTCTCTATAACTCATGACTTTGGAGCGCGCGCGGCTGCTCATATCTTCAGTAGGATTAGTTTCGCTATTGCTAAAGGTGTGGGAGCCCAGATTGTTTCGAGGCTCCCCACTAATTTCTTGTAATCCACTGGTTTTGTTTCTAATGAAAAAAAAATAATAATTAAAAAAAAAAATAAAAAAATAATAATAATAATAATAATAATAATAATAATAATAATAATAATAATAATAATAATAATAATAATGATAACTATTATTATTATAAAGTGTCGATCCAGAAATTTACCAACGCATCCCAATCCTCTTGCGTCTTGTTCGCTGGACGCTTTCTTTTGATCTCCTCAATTTTCTCCACCCCACCTGCTACCGTAAAGTTATCTTTTTTGTATCTATATTTGTTGTCGTCGTATCGTTTTTGGAGATAATACTCGATCACAACAATCTGCTCTCCATTCGGGCCAGCAAGGTGTCGGTCGAGATCAAAGTAGTGCTGCAATAAAATATAAATAAAAAATAATACAAATTTAAATAAACAAACAAGTTTGAATAAATAAAAACAATAATTAAAAAAAATAAAGGTTAAAAAAACTTACGTGTAGATGCTCATGGATGTGGGCCTTGGCCGTTTCGGGAACCTTAGCCCATGAATCGCAATACATGGGAATCGAGTCCCGTAACACCTCCCCAACATAGTTGGAGAACCAAGAAGAGTGAGGGCCCATGTGTGTCCAAAACCCCTCTTGGTTGACCCAAAAATCGATCGACACAGGACGACCATCCAGTGCCCTCTACGCCTTCAGTGCCGTGTTCTTAGTGGGACCACGCACCACCTTCCCACCTTTCCCAATTTTAGAGTTTGGGTTGGCAGCTTTGGATTTAGAGCCTACAAGTAATCAAATTCAAGTGATGATGACATAAAATAACATTTTATCAATTTAAAATAACATGTAATCAAATACAGTTTAGTGAAAAATAATTCAGACATTCTTACACTGGCAATTGGTGCCTATCCTCCTCGAGGGACCACGAGGTGGCGAATTACCTCCATCGCCACCTTGAGACCTAGCTACTACATCTGCCATCTGTTAAACGAACATAAAAATTAGTGAAGAAACATATATATAATTAAATAAATAAACACATTTAACAGTATATATCAACAAGATAATTATAATAATTAAATAAATAAATAAATAAATAAACACATTTAACCACTCGATAACAATTTCATTTAAATAATTAAGTGTTGTTCTACAAATTACAATTCGAGATTAATCTCCCACATCATCAACATAAAATTCAACATTATTAGTACTGTCATCTTCATCATCTTCATTCTCGTGGTCATCATCATCATCAGATGCTAAATCATGAGGAACGTGATCATCATAATCAATATCATCTTTGTCTTCCACAATAGTGATTATTGGTGGTGGTGCCTCAACTTCCGCTGGTTGAACATCTATATTTATAATGTTATAATCTAACTGATCCAACTCAGTAGAGAGTGTGATATGGGATGAGTTGTTGTCATGTACAACATCCTGATTGTCTTCTACCACAATGATATCCGGGTTCCAAATCTTTCGATGATAAGAATCTTGGACGGCCTTCCAATTACCACCTTTACCCGGGAAATCAAGGTAAAAGACTTGTGTTGCTTGCGTTGCAAGAATGAATGGTTCGTTTTGAAATGATACACGATCGGTCATGATTTGCGTAATGTTGTTTCTATAGGTACAACGTTTTAGGCGATTACTGTTATTAGTGTCGAACCATTTGACTTTGAACAACACAACAATGAATGAAATATATGAAAACTCGAGAATTTCTTCAAGCTGGCCATAATGCATTCCTCCATCAGGGTTAGGAGTTGAAATTCCGCTGTTTTGAGTTGAACGACGTAAATCACGGTCGTGTACAGTAAACTTCACACCGTTGACTACGCAAGAGTTGACTGAGACTGCAGTACATGATGGTCCACAAGCCAAAGCGAATAACTCGGCGGTACAACTTGGGTCCTTCTGTACTTTTAATTCACGAATCTAAGAAAAAGTTAAGAATAGATAGATATGAGTAATTGTAACATATTGGATTTCACAAACACACAATCAATCACGAGTAAGGCGTATGATTAAATGGTTTAGAGAGAAAAAGTGGGATATTATAGAAAGAGAAACTCATGGAAGGTTAGATTCCAAATGAACATCCAACCCTCTCCCTTGTGGGGAGAGGGCTATTTATACAATACTACTACGCCCTCCGACGGGCTGTGGATCAGGCATACAATAGGTAAAGACCCGTCCTTCCTCCACGGTGTTGCACTAGACTAAACTATGCTAATAACTGACTAACAACTAGCATAATAAACGATATGTCTACGAGCTAGCTTAAGCTAGATTATACTTGGGGTGACCGATACTTCACAATAGAATTTCCAATTCCTAACAATCTCCCCCTAAGGGAGGTCACCCCATGATTTACATTGTGAATCCTAGCATTCTATTTGATCTTTAATCTTGAGCTCGTAGACATCAACTCATCAAAATATTCAAACTTTGTGCTTCCGTGGTGATTTCATCATTGTCCAACTACAATGTATATTTCGTGGAGGTTATAGAGTTGATCCACATTGATGACCTTTGAGCTTTAATAGAGATCATCAGCCACAGTTAATCTCAGCATCACCCATTGTTGTGTTGCCAGCATATGATGTTGTGACATTTGGACCGACATGCTCACATTCTGGATCATGATTTCTTCTTATCAGAGTAGCGGAAGCTTTAGTTGATTCATGATATTTGCAGCAGCTTAGCAGAAGCATGGAGTGAAAATATCAGAGTCATTGATGCACTAATCATGATTTCTTTAGAAATGAGTGTGTTGTGTGAGCATGCGGCTATGGATTGACCGCTTCATTCTGATCAGCTACAAACGTCGGGCGTACCTGCATACAACAATAAGCAATAAAGCGCACGAAATTGTCTTTGATCACTTTCGTTGAATTGAGGTGCACGGCCCACGGTTCCCCGTTGATCAGTACAAGTACTGCCTGTGATCAGGTATAATTCCGAAGAATTTCCTTGACAGGGTTTCGCAGCTGCTCTTGCTGTTCTCAAACCGGAACGTCTCAAAGAAGACAACACGGAGTGAGTGAACCAGAGAATTGAGAATCACTGATAGATGAAAAGAGATTTGAAAAACAATCGTGTACCGCTCAATAAAAATTGTTTTTGCAATACAACAAAGGTTTTGATGAAAATCAATTATCAATCATAAACACCTTTTATTTTGAAATATTAGTGCACAGTCGATGTGCTAAAGTAAAGAGTTTTTTAAGCACAACGACCGGTTTTTCAAAGGTATCCGTCAATCCATAACCTGAACCAGGATTGATTTAAAAGATTGAATCGCCCCATTGTTTCTGTTCAGTTGTCACATGGTTGATCTATTGGATAGATCTCACATGCCACCCACCAGGAGCTTGTTTGATGTTGGCTCCAGAAGGCTTTCCATCTTCATTGTGAATATGTTAGCATATCACTCAGATGTTCTGGCAATACCACAAGGATAATGCGTAGGACTCATAATATATAATCTCCCTTTCCACATTGTGTGAAACAGAGAGTCTTCATAGACAGTGTCCTAATGAGATTTATTTGATGATCTCGTGGCTCTAGACTCGATTGTGCATATTTGGTTCCTATGCCGGAGACTAGGGAGAGGGTCTCCTTCTTCAATATCAACAAACTCTAAGAGAAATTCGATAGATTATGTAGGTTCCCCGTGAGAATGAAACAAGCCCTTTTAAGAGGAACTTGAGTAGCTTGGAAAGTTGTAGTGCAGTGCGTCACTGGGTCCATGACGTCTTGTCATCAATACCGACGTTACCTTGGTAACTAACAGAAGCATATGAATTGAACCCGGTTCTGCCCTAAGGTTGAATTATTAGAGGGCTATTTCTTTTCACCCTTTTCTCATTCAATTCTTTTTCATTCTTCAACCCCTTCAGTGCTTACCGAGACTTCATAACTAGAACCTTATTGGGTTTATTCCAGTACTAGATCAGTCTCAGTCCGCACTCTTCCCATATCTCACTTTTCTCCTTTTTTCATCAAACCTAAGGACTTCTACACTATCTAGTGGATTGTCCCTGGGTAGATCCCTCCGGTTCTGGCGGATCATGGGAACAAATACCTAACCTTATCATCCTTATATCACCATACATAAAGTAAATTGGTCGGTCTTTTGGTATTGTTCTTTCCTTCTCGAAACCAATTGAAAAATCATTTGGAAAAATCAATCAAGGTACTTGTGATATAAAATCAAAGCATTTTGTACCTTAATAGTTTTGATCATTTAGAAATGCTCCCCCTCAACATGTGCATATGATCTTGAAATTTTTTAGCACATGGAAGCAAGAGTTCTTTGAAATAATTTCTTGATCACAATTTCCGTAGAAAAAGCCATTTGATTTTCTTAGAAAATTCTCCTCCTCAATATGTGCATAGGATATTTGAAATCATTTTCTCACATAGAGGAAAGAGATTTTTTGAAATACAACCACGATTACCAAATATTTAGAAACCATTTAACACACAATCAAGGTACCTTATGTAAAAACATGGAAATCTTTGTACCTTGAAGATTTGAATTTGTTTTGAAATGATCCCCCTTAATATATGCTTCGAGATTCGAAAATAGTTTAGCACATATTAGAGAGCAGTATGCACTTTGAGACAAAAATGGTCATCTTTTATCATCTTTCATATTTATATCACATTTTCTCCCCCGATCAAAAATTTCAAATCCTTTGAGATTTTGGATCTCAAGTGATTTAAATATGTATGAAACAAAACATTTGTTGGAGAAAAATGTGTCCGGTTTTATATGATCTGAAGTGGACAACACTGAAGTTCCCTTTTTAGACACAATGGGAAACCACAATACATAACCTAACACTATTACATACATTATAGTTGTTCATAGTTCATACACCACATGTTACACATAAAAAGTACAAAACAGAAACTACTTTCGGAAGATGACTTCATTCAGTTCTTTGAAGCAGTTTGTAATGACCTTCACGAAGTCTACCACCAACAAAACTTTCAAGGCTGCGAAAGATCATTCGAGTCTTAAGTCTTTGCCTGATCGCAGGAATGAAATCTTCACACCTCTTCAAGTCCTCATCTGACCATAATTTTGTTTTGTTCCACGGCTTCAGATCAACTTTGACTTCATTCACTCTAGAGTTCAATTCTTCTTCGACCATCTTGAGAGTGCCATCACTGAATTTGTAGAGCTCGCACAGTCTCATTAGCATGCGTGTCCCGTATCTATCGGTGAAGAGGACGGCTCTAGGGGTGTCAAGAACTCTATAGTCGTGACGAAATTCATGTCCTGAGGCATCCCATTGCGGCCTTGTAAGGTTGACCCGAGTCTGGTAGCTTTCCATTCCTAGCTGAAAATCCTTAACCCTTTTTCGAATGACTAAGCCCCTGATCCAAAGGTTGACAGCAGCAGAGAGAGCCTTCTTCTCACGGACAGGTAGATGGTTAAGATGTCCTTGGAGGTTCAAACGATAGAGATCTTCAAAGTCATTTGGCAGCAGATGTTTGAAGTCGTTTTATTCTATCACATGATCTTTCTAGTCTGCTCTTCGAAGAACGATCTTCTTAAGGTAATCATAGCCATAGATTGAGAAGATCTCTACACTGACAACACTTAGAATTCGCAGCTTGGATCTAACAGCTTTGCGTCTTTTATCAGCTCCATGTCTTTCAATGTAGAATTTCTTCTTTTTGAACCACCAATGAGAAATACCATATGAAGCCTCGATGTCATACACATGTTCTTTGTCAGACCAGAATTGATCAGGTACCATCTGCTCAAGACCTAGATCTGTGTAGGTAGCAGCTTTCATCTTTGAAATTGACAAAGCTGGTCTTGTTTCAGATGTACGAGCACATAGATAGTCCAGGTCATGGTTGAAGAAGAACTCAGACTAAATGGTCATTTGTCCAGGTTCACCACCGAGAGGAAGAGGCATGTTCACATTGAAACGGCTAATCTGCTCACTGACTTGATCACTCAGCATCTTGTGGCATTCTTCCATATGATATTGGAGTTGATTGGCATCTGAGTGAAAAACCTTGACAATTTCAAAAGCTTGTCCTTCAAGATCCTTTGGAGTGATGGACGAGATTCCCTTCTGTTCACAAAACCACTTAATGAAGCTGCCCATATCTCCAGTGACATGAAGGAGAGAGTCTTCATCTGGGGTTTCATAGTTAGTAGAGATTGTTGAAGCCCAGTTGTTGTCAGGGATCATCGTGTCAGTCTCTGGGATGGACCATGAAGGTTCTGGAGTATGAGGTCTCTCTTCGGTGAGCCAACTTTCAATTGTGTCTTTTGAAGGTGCAACTCTAGATGGGTTAGAGCGTTCACCTGACACGTATGCATCAAACCAATCATCTTCAGACGGCTTGGGGATATGCTTGGTGGATGCATCATCGTCATCAGATTCTGACTCTACCATGACATACGATTCTTCATGAAGCACTTGATCTTCAGGAATAGAAGTGAATGTGGGTGTGAACCTTGAATCAACCGTGGTCCAAGCTGCATATTTCTTCTGAGTTCCCTGATCTCCGGATGGACTAGATTGATTGGAAGGTTTTGGTGGTGATGATGGTGGTTGTGTTGGAGTTGTAGAGGTTGTATTAGAAGATCCTCCAGCCCCAGAAGTTCCAGCTCCTCCAGTTGGAGGTGAAGGAGGTGGTGGTGGCTTAGGACCTCCAGACTTATCAGTTGATTTCATCGGAGTAGTCTTTCTTTTCTTCTTATCTTCTCTTTCTCGTACATCCTCTACAAACTGCTGATAATTATCAAGTCTCATCGATTCCTCGAGTGCTTCATATAATTTCTTATGCGTATTGTCCAGATGCTCTCATGCTTCATACATTCTTTCTGAGAGGGCTGATCTCATGTCAGAGGTAGGCAAGTCTTTGAATCGCTGAAGTAATGGAGCCTTCATTGCCCATTCAACCGCATCTTTAATATCAGCTTCTATTGCCTTTGTTACAATCTCATTGAGGTTAATATTCTCCAGCTTTACGACACGACTATCAAGATTATTGACGGCGATAGGAAAATGCTTCTCAATAGTTGCAATACGTGTCATAGCCTCTTCGAGCAATTGCTCAGTCATTTTAACTGGAGGAGGTGAACCAGGAGTTGGTGAGGTAGGTGAAGTGACGGCATCACTGACAGTGACAACTTGTACTGGATCAATATTGGGTTTGGGTGGTGGAAGTGCGGTTGCATGAATAGGTGCAGACATTGAAGGAGTGGTTGATGTGTCTTACTGAATATCAACAGTATACATGGACTCAGCTTCCTCTTTCTCATCATTTTTCTTAAGCGGCTCGTTATCTGAGGGTTTGTCATTTAAGAACTGATCACCAAATGAGAGATCAGTATCTAGATTCTTCAATGAAGATAGAAAACCAGTAGACACGTTTGGTTCTTCCAAGTGCATGTGTTCATCAGATCTTGACTCAAGGTTTTCTTGTGAGTCTTTCAGCAATTCTTCATCATCATTCTTATCTGATTGGGTATCACTTGATACAGGTGTATCTTCCTGTGCTTCGGATACCTCCTTTTCCAATCCAGATTGTTCTTGAGCTGAAGTTGATTCAACACTTCTTTTCTTCAGTTCAAATTGAGTGGTAGTTCTTGATGGTGAAGAGGAGAATGTCAGAAGCATGTGAGCAGCTTGTTCGGCATCAACACCAACAATCCCTTTCCCTTTTTCTTGTGTGATTGGAGTTGTATGCGTGGCTCGGGTTCAGGTCCTCTTAACACGACACCTCCAATTGGTGGTCTCATGTTCAGGCTTTCCAGGCTTTGTTGAATTCCTTGCTGCAAATTAGCCTCATCTTCGTCAACCAATTGACTGTCACCCTTTGGTGTCTCAGTTCCATCAACATTTTCCTTTTCTACCTCCTTCTTCTTTCGTTTCTGCTTCAGGGTTGTGGTGTCAGTAGGTTGTGATCTTTCACGTCTCTTCTTTGGAAGGGCAGCATATGAATATTTTGACCCAGAAGTAGACTTAGCAGTTTTGGGTTGTGGTGGAGTGGGAGAGACATCAACATTAACACTGGACCTGGAAGCCCTTTTCTTGTACAGTTTGAAGTGATCTGTCTTCTTAATATCGTCAGTGAGAAGAATATCAGGAATTGGCAGTCCAAAGATATCTTTATTGACACCTCTAGCAATATATTTGAGGTTGCCGAGAACAAATTCATCCTTAGCATTATGTAGGGCTGATTCACTACTAGGGTTAAAGTTATGAGTCTGTTGCAAGTACTGGATAACAAGCTTCGAAAATCTAATGCTAGGAATCACAAGTTTGTTTACTTTCTTTCGACCCTGAGCTTGTTTTTGCATATTTGTTCTATCGGTAATGAATGTGTTCATTGACAGTGAGAATTCTTCCCCGATACGTTCCGAGACATTAACATTCACCCCATTGACGAGACCCCATAGGATTTGCAAGATGGGAATCCTCACTTTATCGAACCCTGATGTTTTGCCTGATAAGCATAAGTTGAGAACTGTTGTCATTGCTCTCCAGGGTTGATACATGTGTCCGGTGATGATGTCAGAAGCCCTTGATATGCCAACTTGATAACCCAAACCAATCAGAAAGACTATTAGCTCTTCCGCACTAGGTGGAGGTTCAGATCGAATGGTGGGGTTATAGGGTGTGATTCCTAGGGCCTTGCTGAGAATGTCAGAATTAATCACAAATTCCTTATCATCCAGCTTGCAGGTATATTGAGCCGTGATTTTGTCCCATTCAATGGTGTTCCAAAATTGTTGTAGGTAAATGGTGGGAATTGTGCATTGCTTGGTTAGGGCACTGAAGAAATTTGTGTTTTTGAGGATATCAATTGACACTTTAAGTATTGGATTTTGTTGCAACTTTTCCATATCAACATAACAGTTACTTTTTCCTATCTCTACCCATTTATCTTCAGGAAAGATTTCGTTGTCTGTAAGAACTTTGGGTGGAGTAGAGGTAGTAAGGTTCTCAGATGAGGTTGTGTTTGCCATTGAAGATCTAAAGATACACACATACAACAGCAATGATTGAGAGCATGTTAGTTAAGATGTGGTTAGATAAGCACTATAGAATGCAATCTCATGACAAAGACACAACACGTAGCAGATTTGACAGTGTTCCCATAAACAGATTGAAATGTTTAGAAAATAGATCAAGTAGCATTAGTAAGATTTCAAGATAACAACTCCTTTTGTGAAAGTTATCGAGAGACAAGTTGTTTTTTAATCAAATTAGTTAAAAACAAAGTTGCTATGAAATAATTTCATGAGACAACATGCAATTAAGGAAATGTTATAACAGGTTGTTAAAACAAGTTGTCATATCAAGTTGCTACAAGTGAAACCAGATACAACTTGCTTAAACAATAATGTTATAGCAAGTCGCTAAGGGCAAATTGTCAATACAAGTCGCTACAGGAAATCCTGAACCAAGTCGCTACCATGAGATTATTATAGCAAATCGCCTTAAATAATTTAATAAAACAAGTCACCACTTGAAAATTGAACCAGCAAGTCGCTAACTTGTAATGACAAGTCGCTATCAAAAATAACAAGGCCAAGTCGCCTTGTGAAAAATTACTAAGTCGCTAACTTGTAAAGACAAGTCGCTATCAACAGTAATAATGCCAAGTCGCTACTCATCAATAAAGCAAGTCGCTAGTATGAACACAGACATAATTAACGAACCAACTCGCTATGAAGAACACAAGTAAGTCGCTACCAAGAACATTTCATAACAAACATACCAACTCGCTATGAAGAACACAGTTAAGTCGCTACCAAGAACATTTCATACCTAGCGTCTAACACCACGCTCAAATCAACAAATTCAATCATTTCAAAACTGCAATCACACTTAAACGCAACCCATAAAAACAAACAATAGCAGAAACACAAACAAAGCAACCCATATACAAACATAATAGCGAGTCACTTAAACACACTTTACAACACATAACAACATAAACTACTTCAATCCAAGTGAACCCCAATCTGCACTAAACCCATTAATACATGTAACATTTGTTTCAATAGATGAATCCTTTAACAAACCTAAGCGAGTGGGATGAAGATTGATCAAACAGCACGAATGGAATCTGTTAAAGGATCTGTGATAGGATATGCATATATACATCACATGTAAAGAACGGAAAAGGCAAGATGTAACATATACCACAATCAGGTTGCAATGACAAATCGTCATGAGAGAGAAAAAGCACAAGACAAGCTTTTGATTTTTTTGAAATTATGAAAACTAAATGGTAAGTCGCTAGGGTATAGGAACAGAATTTTACAAGAATACCAAGTTGCTACTTTTAGTCCCTGTACTTGTGAGAACGTCTAGCAACTCGCTAGCAAAGTAAATTAACAAGTCGCTAAGACTTTACTTGCCAAGTTGCTAACTCTGTTAAAGGTAAGTTGCTATCTATCATATTATGTATTATAGACACTTTCAGTCCATGAACTTATCAGATTGCAAACTAACACAGATAACATATAAGATAACATAATAAGATAAGCAAACTAACACAGAGGACACCATGAAACATGACAAGACAAAGACATGCATCTGAGCACAATACATATCCAACAATGGTGCAGAGAAAAATGAGATAACTTGAAAAATTCTCCCCCTCAATCAATGTCACCAATGAACATTGATTAAATTTAACTCACCCGTTATAAAACAAGAGTATATCTTTTGTTCGAACTTCATCTATGATCCCGTGTCATTATTGAATGACATTTCTAGGACCGTAGATGTTATCGATAACAAGAGATATATCTTTTATTAGATTGTGGGAAATGATTTAAATTATGAATTGAAAATGATTTTTGATTTTTTTTCTTTTTTTTTTAGTAAGAAAGATTTGAAAAAGAAAAAAAATGATTAAAAAAAATGATTAATTAAATTTTTTTTTAAACTAATTTGTACACAGATTTATAAGAGCGAGTCCTGATTCAAGTCGAATAGGAGTCAAAGTACGAGGAACATCAATTCTGGCAAGCTATAACTCCTGAGTGAGCAATATTCATTTCTGATGGAAACCAAGTCATGATGTTCCTGATTGAATTGAGCATTGTACCTGAAAAATACTGAGGACACATTGCACTAGAAGCACATGTAGTATTGCAAATAGATGAGTTAGTGACATGAGTAATCTCACTATTGGATGTTGCACAGTTTGATCTAGGCGTGTCATTAATAGAGATCCCTTTAGGTTCAATATTCTTGAAGAGTTTTCCTGTGGGCATCCACTTAAGGCAAGATCTAGGTATGTAAGTCCGTTTGGATCCTGTAAACTTAAATAATCTGCCAGTGGGAATCCATTTGAAACAGCTGCTAGTAGATTTGGATGTAGGCACTTCCCTCTTTTGAATATTGGTCCTTTTGTAATTAGTTGGTTTCTTAGGGGATTGATCAGCCATTTGATGCTTCTTATGAGAACTAGATGAACTCCTAGTATTCCTGATCTTAGAACTTTGAACATTAACCTGGGGTTTGTTATTCATCATATCGGAATGAAGTAGTGAAGTGACTGGTTTTGTCAAAACAGTATTCGCATCAACTTGGGAGGCAAGCCTAGATTTCGATGGTTTAAATATTTCGGTTCTAAAAGCGTTGGGCTGCCTAACTACAGTATGTTTTGAGTTGTTCTGAACAGTTGGCTTTCCCAAGGTTGATGGTTTTGCAAACTTAGTGTTCACCCTATTTCCAATATATTTCCTAAGCTCATTTTTTAAGGCAACAATAGTGAAGATCTTATCTTGAATTTGGGCTTTGAGGCATCAATGTCAGCCAAAAAGGAATTAGTTCGATCTATCAACTTGGAATTGTTCTCTAATAAGTTCTTTCTTAAGGACTCATTTTCCCTCAATAGGTTGGACACACATTGAGCCAATTCATCATTCCTAGATTTAAGTGTATCACTCACTTCATGGTTAGGATTATTCATCCCAATATTACATTTCTTATGCAGATCTGAGAGTTCTAATTTCAGATTGCATATTGTTGAATCTTTGGCCTGAATCTGGGTTTTTAAGTGGGTAATTTCAAAAAATTCTTGAAATTCTGGGAATTGCGGATTTATGATGGTATTTGTAGTAAGAAAACTTTCTTCTCTTTGTTGTATTGCAATTTCCAAGGAAATGCAATGTTTTTCAAGAATTGAGTATTTGTTTGAAAGTTCATCATAAACCCCTTTTTCAACCATGTCATTTGTTTTTAAGATTTTAGATTCAGGCTTAACCAAGAAACAGTTATCAATATCGTGATCAGAGTTAGGATAAAAATGATCAGGCACATTAGTGGATGCATTATGTTGATCAGTTAAGGGTACCTCATTACATAACTCCGGATCATTTGCTGGGATGGTATCAGTATTCTCCTCATGCATACCAGGAGGTACTGAAATGCAATCTGATTCAAGCTTTTCTGACTCTGACTCTGAGCCTTTGTATTCAGTACAGTCGGTTTCATCATCCTTTGTTGTATCTGATATACTGCATTCAACATCATCCATTCTTTCAACTAGTCCATTACCCGATTTAGCACAACTTTCATTTGATTTTATCTGACACCCATTCAACACATTCAACTGAACATTCTCTTGAGCAACTTCCCTAATGTACATTTCCACATTATCCATAAGTTGAATAAATGTGTTGATGTACTCATTAATTTCCATTCCAGTATGTTTCTTGAATGAAATTCCAGTCACATGTTGATCAAAGTCTGCGGAATATTCCCCATTGATAAATGGCTGAAATTGGTTGTAGATTACTTGAAGTGCAGCGTTCGAGTCTTCCATTAATACCTTCTTTTTGGTAATTTGAAGCTTCAGTTGTTCTAAGTTCAGCAACACAGTTCTTGTCAATGTGGATAAGTCTTGACGAAGGAGAGCACTGCATGTTCGATGCCTAGTCGTGGATAACAGATGTGTGAGGTGCTAATGAAGTAGTTGAAAGGACTCAATGTTGCATTCCATTTGCCTTGCATCATTTGTCAATACCAAGTGTGACTCATTAGACTTTGACTCAGATTGTGAAGTGTGTTGATCATAAATTGCTGAATCAATCAAGGTAGAACATTTAGAATAGCAACCAGTTTCATTGTTCTGTGAGGTATCATAAAGTTCAAGCACTTTGGAGATTAAAGGGTCAGTGATGTAAGACATTGTGTTGATGGATATTAGATATGAGTAACTTGCATCAATTTACTAAATTGCTATATAGACAAGTCGCTAACAAGACAACTCGCCAAGAACCATAACACCAAGTCGCTACGAATTAGAAGACAAGTCTTTAAGCACCAAGTCGCTAAGAATTATGACAACAAGTCGCTAAGCACCAAGTCGCTAGACACAGTTAAGTTACTAAAGAACAACTCGCTAAGATCCAAGTCGCTAGTATCAAGTCGCTAACAATTTACACTACAACTCGCTAACAATTTCTGAAGCAAGTCGCTAACCTCACCAAGTCGCTAGCCGTAGTGGAGAATCTACTAACTTGTACTATTTGTCGGCTTGTCTCAATAGACAAGTCGCTAGGCTCAAGTCGCTAACAACTAACACTGTAACTCGCTAACTTTTACTGAAGCAAGTCGCTACGAAGAAAAACACTACGAGACCCAAGTCGCTACCAAGAAAAACTTCAAAAACACACTTTTCAATCCAAACCAAGCCCAACCACAGTGATTCAAGCTTTCCAAATCCAAACCAAAGCACTTACAATGATTCTAAACACAAAAGTACACACAAAATTCAAACTTTAACACAAGAAATGATCCAAATGATGCAAAAACCACTAAACTTTCTCAAACTCAAAAACCATCTAAAACCACTAGAAATCCAAGGATATGTAAGAGAGATGATCAAACCATGGCTCTTGATACCATTTGTAACATATTGGATTTCATAAACACACAATCAATCATGAGTAAGGTGTATGATTAAATGGTTTAGAGAGAGAAAGTGGGATATTCTAGAAAGAGAAACTCATGGAAGGTTAGATTCCAAATGAACATCCAACCCTCTCCCTTGTGGGGAGAGGGCTATTTATACAATACTACTACGCCCTCCGACGGGCTGTGGATCAGGCATACAATGGGTAAAGACCCGTCCTTCCTCCACGGTGTTGCACTAGACTAAACTATGTTAATAACTGACTAACAACTAACGTAATAAACGATATGTCTACGAGCTAGCTTAAGCTAGATTATACTTGGGGTGACCGATGCTTCACAATAGAATTTCCAATTCCTAATAGTAATAGTCGTTATTTTTACAGGGTAATACATACAATAAGTCTACCTTCATCTCAAACCAGCGAGGAAACCCTTCTTGCAAGTCTCTGCCAGGAAATGCCCTGTAAATGTTCATGATATTAGAATAAGTCGTCGAATAACAACTTACGTGAAACAAATTTTGAAATAAAACGCGTACCTCTTGTACGCGTTCATGTACGGGTCGATTTCATGACTGTTGTGTAGTACGTACCATACTACTTGCTTCATTGTGTCTGCATTAAACCGAACTAATGATAGTTTACCATTCTTTTTGCAGACTGATCGAAACAAACGCCCCTTGTAGGGTGATAAGTCGGTTATAAGCCGAAACAAATGCCCCTTGTGGGCTGATAAGCCGGTTATAAGCCGAAACAAACGCCCCTTGTGGGCTGATAAGCAGGTTATAAGCCGAAACAAATGCCCCTTGTGGGCTGATAAGCCGGGGGTGTCACAAAGACTTAAGTTTTGGGAAAGCAAGTCAGTTTCCAAAAAGGAACTGATAGGGGGTTACTAAGGCCTAAAATAAGTTAGGCAACAAGCTATTAATAAGCACTAAACAATCTACTAACTATCAATCTTAAGCTAAGCCAACTTGTAAACTCAACAAACAACTAAATGCACAAGCTACTCAATAAACAACAAACAACTAAAGGGGCAGTTATGTTATAGCCAAAAATGCTCAACTATAAACTTTCGTCGGGGACATGTCCCCGCTACAAACATAAAGACAAAAAAAATACCTCGGTTGTGGGGTCTCGAGAGCACGTGCGTTGTGGTCTCGGCTTCACTTCTCGGCTTCACAGCAGCAGCTATTAGTAACCAAAAAAAAAATTAACAAAAAAAATATTAAAAAATCGAAATTGACAAAAATTATAATGTGGTACCACTGTCGATTAAAAGAAATTATAAACAATTGAAATAAATTACAAAAATTAAAAAAATACCTCGCTTGTAATGTGGTACCACTGTCGAGAGTAAGAAATGAGGAAAGAATTAAACAATGAGAGGGGTTGAGATGCATCGTGCACAGTGGTGCGAGTGTAGCAACGCAGTGGTAGTGGAGGTGGTGGTGAAATATTAGTGCTGAGAGTAGTGGTGGAGGTGGTGGTGAAATATTAGTGGTGAGGGAGTGGTGGTGATGTGGTGGTTGCCGGTGGTGAGTTTAGAGGGAGAGGAAGACGAGTGAGTGGTGAATCTTTGTTTTTCATAGTGGTGTGACCAGATTTGTTAATAATTGAGGTTAATATTTGCTTTTAACTTTCCCCGGGGACAGGTCCCCGGGGAAAGACTTTTTTGTCTTCTAGCTAAACTTTCCCCGGGGACATGTCCCATGGGAAAGTGTTGGCGGGATAAAGTAAAAGTGAGGAGGGAAAGTGAAAATTTTACGCCAAACCTTTCCCAGGGGACATGTCCCCGGGAAAAGCTTTAATTATAAAATTAAAATTATCACTTTAAATAATTTGAATTAATAATAAATTATAAAATTATATAATTAATAATAAAATTATAAATTATAAAATTATATAATTAAAAATAAATTAATCTAATTTATAGGTGCATTGGTATACGTATCATGTTAAACGACCAAGTATAGGTGCATTGGTATACGTATCATGTTAAACGACCGAGTATAGGTGCATTGGTATATGTATCATGTTAAACGACCGAGTATAGGTGCTATGGTATACGTATCATGTTAAACGACCGAGTATAGGTGCTATGGTATACGTATCATGTTAAACGACCTAGTATAGGTGCATTGGTATACGTATCATGTTAAACGACCAAGTATAGGTGCATTGGTATACGTATCATGTTAAACGACCGACTATAGGTGCTATGGTATACGTATCATGTTAAACGACCAAGTATAGGTGCATTGGTATACGTATCATGTTAAACGACCGAGTATAGGTGCATTGGTATACGTAACATGTTAAACGACCGAGTATAGGTGCATTGGTATACGTATCATGTTAAAAGACCAAATATAGGTGCATTGGTATACGTATCATGTTAAACGACCGAGTATAGGTGCATTGGTATACGTATCATGTTAAACGACCAAGTATAGGTGCTATGGTATACGTATCATGTTAAACGACCGAGTATAGGTGCATTGGTATACGCATCATGTTAAACGACCGAGTATAGGTGCTATGGTATATGTATCACGTTAAACGACCGAGTATAGGTGCTATGGTATACGTATCGTGTTAAACGACCAAGTATAGGTGCTATGGTATACGTATCATGGTAAACGACCGAGTATAGGTTCTATGGTATACGTATCATGTTAAACGACCGGGTATAGGTGCTATGGTATACGTATCATGTTAAACGACCAAGTATAGGTGCATTAGTATACGTATCATGTTAAATGACCGAGTATAGGTGCTATGGTATACGTATCATGTTAAACGACCGAGTATAGGTGCTATGGTATACGTATCATGTTAAACGACCAAGTATAGGTGCATTGGTATACGTATCATGTTAAACGACCGAGTATAGGTGCATTGGTATACGTATCGTGTTAAACGACCAAGTATAGGTGCTATGGTATACGTATCATGTTAAATGACCAAGTATAGGTGCTATGGTATACGTATCATGTTAAACGACCAAGTATAGGTGCATTGGTATACGTATTATTATTATTATTATTATTATTATTATTATTATTATTATTATTATTATTATTATTATTATTATTATTATTATTATTATTATTATTATTATTATTAATGGTCTCAACTTCCCACCAAAAAAATGGCGCCAAGAATTCCCACAAAAAACATGGCGCCAAAACTTCCCACCAAAAGCTACCAGATCTGCTCTATATATCACATAAAGAAAACTTGAAATCTTATCCCACCAAAAGCTACCAAATCTTATCCTCAAAACCACTCAACCTCACAACCTTTTATCTTCACACAAATTTCAAAACCAGAGATGGAGCCATTTAATCCTTTTATGTGTTCTTGTGGAGCAGGAAATATAAAATTAAGAACATCACATAGAGAAAATATTCATCTAGACGACAATATTATGCATGTCCTCTCTCAAAGGTGAACAATCATACATTTCTTATTTATGTAAATATACAAATAATTGGGTTGTAATCTCTTATAATTTTCTTATTATGTAACAGCCCAGAAAAGATAATGGGTGCGGATATTTTATGTGGAAGGATGCATTTGACGAGTACTTAAGAACAATCACTTCTCAAGGTTCTGGATCTGCACCAACAGAGTGCTCGAGCTGCCATGAAAAAGGTCTTAGGATAAACTTGCTGGAATCACAAAAACATGTGCTAGAGACAAGAGTAAGGTTGCTGGAGGCAAGACTTGAAATGGCAAGGATTCCTGACGACCACGCATGTCAGTCGGATGCATTACTTCGTGAGGTGTTAGGTGACATGGAAAATCTTCGTATGTAGTAGTAGTTGTTGTTGTTGTTGTTGTTGTTGTTGTTGTTGTTGCTGTTGTTGCTGTTGTTGCTGTTGCTGATCAAAGTAGTAGTTGTTCTTGTAGTTGTTGTTGTTGACGTTGTTGTTGTTCTTGTAGTATGTATCTGTCAAGTATTTTTATAAATCAAAGCACATGCTGGATTTGTAAAGCTGACCATGTTCTTAGTTAACCAGATTATGGTGTTCAAACACCCCTTTTCTAATACTAAATTACATATGCTCAAAGAATGAAACTGAAGAAACAATATCACATTTAACAAACACGAATTAAGAACCATATTAATTCATCATAAATTTAATATTTTTGTTTTTCACATAGCTATATATCTACTCTGTTTCGTCAAGTCACATCAATAAATCCCAAGCGTTGGATAACCTGGAGATACAACCCAGCTGCTCAAAATTCAAGTCTTCGTTTCTTTTGAACAGATATTTTGTAACGACAGACGATGGAACTAAAGATATGCCGTTTTAATTTTAAAATAGCTTAGGGTTTTACGTAATGAAAAGACTATCCAAGCATCGGGGTTTTAGTTATGTATTAATAGTTGCAACACAGTGCATTTTTTATAAATAGCAGGTTTTGCAGGGGACATGTCCCCGGGAAAAGGTTTGGCAGGAATTTTCCCGTGCACAATTAGCATGCTTTGGACTTTGGTCAAATTTTGGTACACGTGAAATACACTTTCGGCGGGGACACGTCCCCGGAGAAAGTTTGCGTTGAATTTTTGACTAGCTGGTCAAAGTTTGATAAAAATCAAACTTACTTTCGCCGGGGACTTGTCCCCGCCGAAAGTTTCGTTGAATTTTCCATAATAAGTCAGCGTATTTATGTGTCACGTCAGATTTTATTTTGTCATTTAGTGACTTTCGCCGGGGACATGGTGTCCCCGGCGAAAGTCTCCTCGCCCGTCCAACCGATTGTTGTAGTGGATGTTATGCTACAAGAATGGATCTCTAACTCGCGAAGGTACACTTCAAGATCTAATATAATGCTGTTTGATGTATGTACAAACTATCACCATGTAATTTTGGACAGTATATGATATTGATAGATATACGTAATCGTTGTGCGGATAAGTCTTGGGACATGTTCAATCAGTCCCTAAATCAAGCTCTAAAGTAGAACGGTATATTTTACTTATGTTCTTTTGCACTTTTCATTCTGTGATTTCATACAGTTGAGCTGCTAATTGTTACACTACTATTAACTTTTTTCTTCATATTTTGGCCAATGGAACCGACAATCATAATGAGTTAATGACTTTTTGTTGTGAAAATGTATTTTGATCAAATGTAAAAATTAAAATTAATGACACAAAGAGCTACTGTAGCTTGCAAGAATATGCAATTTATGACGTAACATGTAAGTCTTTAAGGTTTCAGTGGCCATGGCTATTCTTACATATTTGATTATTTTACATGCGAAGTAACATTAGCCAACATCAACACAACAAAAGAACAAAGATCAATTCAATTTGATATTGTTTATTTGTGTTAACACACGCAGCTCTGAAAGTGAGGCTAAAGTTCCAGTAAGATAGTTGTGAGAAACATCCAACTACTCTAACATCTCCAGCTTACTGAAACCCGAGGGAATTTCACCTGTCTGACCATTGTTGTTAATATTCAATATGCCAAGTGTCTTGAGCTCTATTATTGATGAAGTTATGGTTTTACCTAATGAATTTCCACCAAGCCGAAGTTCTATCAGACCCCGTAACTCAGATATAAAGCTTGGGATGCTCCCTACCAAATGATTTTCACTTAGATCCAGAGTCAACAAGCCAGACATGGTTTGTAAAGCTATTTGAATAGATCCGTTGAACATGTTATGATTGGCATCAAAGCTCAACAACTTAGTGCAGTTAGCAAGCAGGATACTACTGGACATGATAGGTTTCAGAGCCTTGGCATTGCTTTCTACCGTGGTGCAGATTGTTGTATTCTTGTGTGTTATGTGAATGTACATAAATCATTTGATGATCTAAACAACTTAAGGGAAGAATTCCTTATTCAGGTATTGTTATTATAATAATTTGAAGATAATCTTGAACTCACCCCGTAATATAAGGCTTGATTTGAAGTTGGGAATTTGTTCTATGAACTGATGGCTTAATAAATTTATTGCAGGGAGTCCTTCTGACCAAATTTTTTTTCTCATTTGTAGTTCATGGTAACAAAGTTGATGTAGATGGTGGCAGCCGTAGAGTGGTACATTTCACTGAGATTTTGAAATAAAAAACAGACTTTCCAAAGTAGGTGAACTGATTTCATCAGAAACCATCAGATTGTTGGTGTTGATTTTGCTTTCGTTCATATTTATGCCGACTCTTGGTAAGTCAACTGTAACTCAAAAACTTATTAGATAACATGTGCATGTGCATGATAAGCCGCATGCTATACTTACAGATCTAATGCTCTTATGAAGGATTGCAGATTGGATGTCCAGTTGTGTATGGGTTGGCTGTAAAGGGGGAGTATGGAGCAAAAAGTGTAATTGAAATATTAAAGGATGGATTGGATAGTAGCTTTGTGCTGCTTTAAAATGTTTTTTAGGTCCTTATTTGGTATTTCTTTTTCTCAAACAAGTAATTATTTCTTCATACAGCAAAACTTACTTATTGTATATGGTTCTAGACTCATTTTTAATGAATCAATATCTCACAGATTCTAACTTGTCATGACGCAATGATTTTCAGGTAGAAATATCAAGGTCATGGTTCTAATTGTTCGCATTCATGTGAAGCTGGCCACCTAAAATGACTGGCGCTTCCTCTATGTACGGAATAAAAATGACTTTATACTTGCAACCTACGCCTCAAAGTGGCTCATTACATAAAAAATGGCATATCTCAACTCCATTCTATGGAAAAAATGGTTTGTGTTTCAAACATGAGATTTAAATAAACCCAAAAGGTCAAAACACATGAACATTAAGATAAACACATGATTTATTGATAAGGTCCCTTTTGGTGACGGTTCGATTCAATACCAGTAACTATCTTAATAAACTTCCTTCATGTGATGACAGGCATCCTGAAGTTATTTTCAGAAGATGCTCCCTTTGTTACTTCAGCTTCCTCTCGAGCACTGAGCATGTTTTTCCCTCACTTTGGTAATTCATGGGGCAATACCTTTTTAAAAATTCTAAACTTATGACCTACAGATTAGAAAGAACGAGTTCTAGCCATTTGGACAAAATCCAGGTATTGAGCTAATGTCATAAATAATCCAGATGATAGAGTGCCTAAATCTTTATTAATAACCTGAAGCCTTGAACGGTTAAAAGTTTTCTCTTCTATTAACATTTGATGACAGCTGCATCATTAAATATAAGAGTTCAAAAATCCCCTAAGAGTGACAAAATTTAAAGTTCGAGCAAAAAGGTAAGGAGCCACTGACTGGACATGCTAACCCAATTGACTAATCTGAAAGTTCAGTTGTCATTTGATAAATCGATGAAAAGGTGGTAGAAACTTACAACAGAGATCGATCTTCATTGAAAAGTACCATGATTGAATTGAAATCCTAAAAAAAAAATATCTAGAATTAAAACTTTTAATGATGGCTGTAGTGTTCCCATTTCATCATGTTCGTTATCTTTGCTATTTTATATTTTCTATATCAACCTTGAATTTTTATGCAACCTTGAATTTTTATGGATGAAACAGCTGAAGTAAATTCTAATTTTCTTCCTCTTAAATCAGGGCATCGCGCTGATAATCACAGTAATCCAGATAATACGAGTTCCTAATCTCAAGGTACTTATCTAAATCTACTCCCAGCTGCATGCTTCTTCCAATTATGGTACTTGCTGTATAATGCTCAATTTATGTTGAATACAAATATATTGTCATGCTCCTTTTGTGTTAGTTGTAACTCAAGACGTTGTTAAAGCTACTTGGGGTATTATGGTGCCCTCAAAACACCACAACTGTTTGCATCGACCTTTTTGTGTGATCTTCATTCTTTCTTAAACCCAACAACAGGTACTCTATTACTCTTTTTTTTTTAATCTCTAGATGTACCTTGACTGAGCTTTTGCCTGGTCCTTAAAGTAAGAACGAGCCATAGAATATGGGTAAAGGAGGTTTTCCCTGTTTAGGTTACCCATAGAGGGCAAGCCTTTGAGCCTGAGGGTAGCGGCCTAACAGGGTTATCCCTGTAGCCATTGCCAACCCTTTCCCTGCTCACCCCCAAGATGTGTACATAATGAGGTCTGAACTTCAGACCTCTTGTGAGGACATCCGAACATGCCATAGAGTGTGATGATACATTGCTTGATGCACTTTAGTGTTCATTCTTTGACTAAAGTAGGTGGGAACGGTTCTCCTCAGCTGCGCGTTCTTGGATATATATATATAGACTAATAGGAGATGAGTATATGGTGTTAGATAATGGCTAATGTCATGTTAAGTTTGGAAGTGAATTAGGAAAAACAAACATCAAATAATTAACTTAGTAGTCAAAAGTGCTTATAGCCACAATTAATAGTTTCCTCCTGATGTTGAAACCCCGAAAGCCACAATTGCTCGCTCTTCGGTGTTTGTTGCCCCCACTCCTAGTATTCCTGTGAGTCAAATTTGGGCTCAGAAATCATCTCTTGCTGCTGAACATGCAGCAGCTGGAAACTTTGACACCACCATGCGGTTGTTGAGCCGCCAGTTAGGAATCAAGAACTTCACACCATTGAAATCACTGTTTATTGATCTTCACATGGGGAGTCATACTTACTTGCGTGCTTTCTCTTCCACTCCATTGATCACATTGGCCATTGAAAGGGGTTGGAGTGAATCAGCAAGTCCTAATGTGAGGGCTCCTCCTGCACTCATGTTCAGTTTCTCTCAGAGGGAAGTTTACCAAAGCCTTACGGCTCTTTCTTGGTATTCTCCATACCATTCCCCTGATTATTGTTGAGTCAAGAAGAGAGGTGGATGAAGTTAAAGAATTGATTATTATTGTGAAAGAATATGTTTTGGGCTTACAGATGGAGCTTAAAAGAAGAGAACTGAAGGATAACCCAGTTCGCCAACAGGAATTGGCGGCTTACTTCACTCACTACAACCTTCAGCTACCACATTTAAGACTTGCCTTGATGAATGCAATGACTGTGTGCTATAAGGCAGGTAATCTAATCACAGCATCAAACTTCGCAAGGAGGCTCTTGGAGACCAACCCAACTGCAGAAAACCAAATGAAAACAGCCCGTTCAGTTATGCAGGCCGCTGAGAAGAACATGAAAGATAAAACGCAGCTGAATTATGACTTCCGAAACCCGTTTGTTGTTTGTGGGGCAACTTACGTCCCTATATACAGGGGCCAGAAGGATGTATTATGCCCATACTGCACTTCACACTTTGTTCTTTCCCAGGAAGGGCAACTTTGTACTGTTTGTGACCTTGCAGTGGTTGGATCAGATGCTTCCGGTCTACTATGTTCTCCAGCCCAGATCAGATAATTCAAAAGTTTTGTTGACCATCTTGCAAGCCACACTTCATTGGGTAATTCCATTTCTCATGTGTTTCCTTTCTTACTGGATTTTTAACTGCATTTATGGATAAGTTGGTATTTTTTATTAAGTTATATTTGTCTATCGCAATAATGCTATTTTTAATATAAAGTTAACGCTCCTTTTTTTCTTTCTGGAGACATCATTGTATTCGTGTAGCCTTTTATATAGAACCTTTAGTAATAGAAACCCCACTTTAATATTCATTATATCTTGATAACTGTGTTTGATTTAGCTGACACTATGGATCTTTTGGTTTTATATAGCTACATGGTTTTGGATATGCAATGAGAGTTAAAAAGCATTATCTTCACATTACAAGTGAATATAACGGGTCATTAGAGTATATGGACCCGACAAATGAAAAGACAAGAGGCTTGGGTCACAAGTTAGACGTCTTTTCCTTTGGAGCTGTTTTAATTAAAGTCATGTTTGGTAGGATTTGCATCATCCATCAAACCAATTCAAGACCAAGATAACTAGCATTTTGCTCGATTGGCAAGACTATATCATGAAGCAAGAACATTGGATGATATGACCGATCCTGATCTTCAAAAACAATTTTACTTGAAGTCATTAAACAATTTTACATAAGCAACATATATTGTTGTTTGAAGGAGCAGCAAGAAGAGCACTCTTGAGAAGGCGCTGGAACTTCAACATAAATATGTAAGACGTTAATCATCGGATTTTCTTCTCCCTTTTATCATGAACGCATTTCTCACTGTTGAAATTGATAATCTAGGAACTCTTATTTTCAACTAAAGTCATATTTTTCAACCACTTGAAGAGTTTTGAACACTTGAAGATTCAACTAACTGATGTACTATTGGACATTGAAAATTTTGCCTCAGCATATACGACATTGGGTCAGGTGGATATGGTATCGAGCGGAACTCAGGCATTTATATACTGTAATCAAAATTTATCATCAATAGAAGGGAAGAGTTTAAGTGACAACATGTTCTAGAGACGCAACACTGTCGCTATAAAGGGCATCTTTAATACAGGAGACAGTCAAGGAGAACAAGGGTTCATCGCAGAAAATAAAATGCTCAGTAATTGTAAGCATCCAAACTATTAAATTTTGGGGTAATAATCTGTGGCAAACATGTCATTCTATCAATTGCTAATGGTTTTCAAGTTATGTTCATTACAGATATATTACAGGGGTTAATCATGGACAATGCATAATTGGTTCAGAAGATCATTCCTGCTGAAGCTTGTTTCATTTCTGCTGATGAATATATTATAGCCGTTGAGGGGGTCTTTGTGTATCTTAATCTCCTATTTAATCCATCCCCTAATCTAGGGTTAGATACAACTGTGTACGCAGTCATTGTCTTACATTCTCTCTTTTCTGATCATAGTACTGATCTTGTTTCTTCTTTATATTTGTTTGGTTATTGTCTCATTGACATTAACCTAACCTTTTAACACTTTAGATACTATTGTTGGTTTAATCTAAGCCGACTATTGAGGCTTTGGTTTGAATAAAGTATTGTTGTGAATCTATTGTTGCTGATACTTTCGAACATGGTATCAGAGCTTCAGGCTCATAATCATTGTTGATTTCCCATCCAAGGGTTTCTTCGTAGAAACTTGGGGACATCTCTTCAGCAACAATTGGTGGTTTGGGGTTATTGCTATTGGCGTAATCACTGGGTATTTTCTATTCACAATTAGCCCTAGACTAAGTGAATCTAGGGTAATTGTGATTTGTTCTTTCCGCTGCATATTGCTCTGTAAGTCTAAATCTACTCTCTTCTTCAAACAAACAGTACTTAAGTCTTTGTGGGTGCAAACGGGTAGACTAACATCTTGATCTGCCACATCTGAGAGGTATGAATACCTGCTCTGGTTTACCCCAGTCCACAGGCTTGGTGCTTGTTGTTTCTTAATTACAAAGTCTTACTTATTTTTTATCTGTTTATCTGCTCTAGCTGTTATTCTTGTCTATGTTATTTGCTTGTCTTATTGTTTGCTTTATGGCTGTCGGTGATGATAATACTGGTGGTGGTGGTAGTGGTTCTTCCACTGAGAAAAGCTTATCATTTGGTGATGCTTTGTATTTACACCCTAATAACACCAATGGTACTCCTATTATTTCTATCAAACTCACTGGAACTGAAAATTATAAAATATGGAATATGGCCATGACCTTTGCCTTAAGGAATCATAATAAGTTAGGGTTTATTGATGGTACTTGCATAAGAGATGACTCAAACCCTAGTCTTGCTAATCAATGGGATACTTGTAACTCTGTTGTGGTTACCTGGATTCTTAACTCTCTTAGTCCTGAATTATTTGCTGGTGCTATCTATGCTAAAACTGATTATGAAATGTGGAATGATCTTAAAGATACTTATGATAAGGTTCATGGTTCAGCTATCTTTAATTTGCATAAAAATATAAACTCCCTTAGTCAAAGTGGGTCTTCTCTTGCTGATTATTACAACAACCTTAACTCTTTATGGAAACAATTTGACTGTATGATTAGCTTGCCTCCCTGCACCTGTGAGGCTGCAAAACATTTTGAAAAACACAATCAGCTAATCAAATTAATGCAATTTCTTATGGGTCTTGATGACACTTATATTCATATCAGAAATAATATTCTAACCAGAGACCCTCTGCCTAATGTCAAATCTGCTTTCTATGTTGTCTCTGGAGAAGAATCTCACAGAAATGTGTCATCTGGGAATAGCTCTGCTAAACCCAATGCCACTGTTTTTGCTGCAAAAACTTTTGATAATGGAAAATTTTTTGATAACAAAAAAGGTACTTGTTTTAATAAAGGTACTGGTTTTAATGCTGGTAACAGCTCTAATAACAGAGGACAAAACATGAATCTCAAATGTACTAATTTCAAAAAACCTGGTCACACTGTTGATAGATGTTATGATCTTGTTGGTTATCCTGCTGGATATGTTAAAAAGAACTTTAATGCTAAACCCTTCAGCAGTAACAATGTTTCCACTGATACTAATAATATCACTGATAATAGAGCTAGCAACTCTCCTGTCTCTTTGTCTAATGAACAGCTCTCCAGACTTATGAGTCTTCTTAATGACAACAATGTGTCTTCTGCTAATGCTAACATGGCAGGTAAAAATTTTTCAGGAACCTTCTTTAATGGCAGTGTCAAGTTTAACATAAACTTCAACAAATTTTTTAACAACAACACAAAAACCTTATCTGGAAACATCAGTCTTGGTTGGATTGTTGACTCTTGTGCAAATCAGCACATCACTGTATCTGCCAATTTTTTGATTAATGTTGATTCGCTCCAGACAGTCAGGTTTTATCACACAAGTCAACCACTTGTGAATGGTCAACCGTAATAAAAAGTCCAAACAGTCTGAAAACGAAATACAATTAAATCCAGGAGAGTATAGTGTATCCCCGGGTCGTTAAGTCCCAACGAGGTGTGAACACTGTAGTACAACGAATCTGTGATCGGGTGATATTGAATGGGAAAGGGGTTTGAATTTGGAATAATTATACCTAAAGAAAAAGTTTGTAAATTACAGGGGCTTAAATGCAAATTAAAGAAAATTAAAAAGCTAAAGTATATTAAATAAACGCTATCACTATTTTTAAAATTGATTTTTCTTAATTTTATAAAACAAAATAACTTAAATAAACTATTTTAATTAAGTCGTAAACTTAAATTATCTAAAAACGTGACTTAAAATGAAAACGTACGTTATATGTAAAAATTACGCGAGTGCGCAAGTAAAAACGTAAAATTTTTGAAATAAAAGTCCTACAAGTGTAAAAACAATTTTATTACTTACTATATGACAAAAGAAAATTTTAGAAAAAAGATTTATATTTTTTAGACTTTTATATTTTTTATTATGAATTAAATACTATTTTAAACTAAATAAATGATTAAAAATACTAAAACAATTCAGAAAAATCTGAAACTTTTTTGTAAAATACTTTATACTAATACAAATCTAAGAAAAATATAAAAGATGCAACAACTTTTTGTAATAAGCTGTAAATAAGCTAAATTAAACGTATAAGCTAAATTGGACTATAAGGGTTATATATTAAATTTTGCAAAGGATAACCAGTCAAAGACCCAAGGGCAGTTGTTATTGTGAGTGTGTGGTGAGCTGGGTGGCCAGGGTTCGAATCCCAGCAATGGCTTTTTGCAAACTATTATTTTTTTGGACTTTTTCTTTTTGAAACTTGTTAAGCACACTGAAATAAGCAAATGTTAAAACTACAACTTTTTATGAAAACAACTAATAAGCTCAGTTTGAGCTTATTTATCTCAACAGTGGACAAAAAATGGAATTAAGCACAAGGATAAGCAAAGAAGCTAATAAGCTAGAAAATAAGCTAAAGTAAACTGAAATTAAGCTAGACTAATGATAATAAGCTAATATTACAACTGAATAAGCAAAATAACTTATAAATAAGCACTAAACAACTCCAAATAAGCACAAGTTAAGCTGGTACACAGAACACTTTTTGGTTTTCTAAACACTTTCTAGCTTAATTTTAAGCACTAAAATAAGCTAGGAAATGAAAGTAAACACTGGAATTAACAAGCATACTAGATAAGCTATCCAAAAAGCCAAAGTTCAATGCCTGGGGCCCACTATTAAGCTCTAAACAAGCTTGTGAAAGTGGCTTGTGAGCACTGAGTATTTTAGTTCACACAGAAATGGGACAAACTATAAGCTATAAGCAGCCCTATCAAACAAGCTACAAAATAGAAAATAAGCACTGGAATAGCTAGACAGCTAGGTTAGCTACACAAAAAGCCAAAATTCACAAGCTGGGGTTCAATGATTAGCTTTTTATGAGCTTGTGAAAATGGATATAAAGCTGTGCACAGGGCATGTTTCAGACAAGGTGCTTGAAATAAGCTAAGAATTAAGCAGTTAAATAAGCTAATTGAAAATTATAAAAAATACAGTGATTAAGATGAGCAACTAAAGTTTATAATCCCAAAAGCTCAAATCCTAAATCCTAACAGTAAGTACACAAGAAAATCACCAAGTTTATTCAAAAACTGCAATTAGAAAATTTTGACTTTTTTAATTATACTAAGAGTTTGACTTTTATGAACTTTTGATTGATTCTATAGACTGATTATGATGTATTAAGGTGGATTAAGACTGACTTGATCAACAATAACAACTTATGAACACAAAACCATGATCATAGAACTTTAAAATCCAACAGTTAATAAGTAAGATTGGATTAAAGGTACTTTTGACTTTTTACCAAATAAGGACTGAGTTTTATTGTTGCACTGAGTTATTTAGACCTAGTTTGACAAATAACAAGCAAGAACAAAGGGTTAAGGAACCTATAACACAGTTAAACAAATGAAACCAAACACCCCTTAACTTATCTGTTAAGAAGTTTTTCAAAGCTTAACAAATATTAAGACCATGCCATTGATTCCTAACCTTATATTATCATTTATTGAAGCTAAATAAGCGTTAAACAACAGTAATAACAACATGAAACTTAGAATTGACAATTATTCTAATAAGACAGTTAAAATAAAATTTATATCAACTACCAATTTTAAAGAACAAACTAACTATTTTATTGGATACTTTTACTTAACTACAGCTAAGAAATATAAAGATACAAAGATTTAGGCTAACAAATGACTTTAAAAGTGAAATGCCAAAATAGCTTAAAAGGGCTTACAATTTGAATTTAGCTGAAAACCAAGAACAAGGACCATGTAATACTTCCTATAGAACCTCCACAGGTTCACTAACCCATTTCCATCCAATAATCAACATGCTTCAGTCTTTGATCTTCATTTCTTCTGATTTTTTATTTATGACTAATTTTTTTATTTTTTTAGTATTTTTGGGTTTCAATGATAAACACTGAATTAATGTTTCTAAAAGCTTTTAACAGCTTTATAAGGAGCTTATGTGAGCTTTTGAGTCCAAAACAACAACTAATAACAACATTCAAAACAGATTGAAAATTTGAACTTGAAATTTGCAAATACTGAAATTGAAACTGAAAGCTTGAAATTGATTATTGGAAAAGGTTTATAATACACTGAAATTACTTAAACAAATACTTGAAAGCTTGAAATTACACTAGAAATTTAAAATTATACTATTCGACACTACCTAAACTAAATTACACTACTTTTTTCTACTTTTTTGCTTCTCCTCCTTTCTTTATAGCTTTTTGAGACTCTATGTCGACATCTGAACATTTCCCACCTTGTTTCATCCCTTGGATCATTGAAATTCATCAAAACCATACATGTGGCAAATTGGCGGGAAAAGTCATAGAGCAGGTTTTGTGCATTTAATGCTTCTTGGTGGGATGTGGAGGTGGAGGGGAGTTGGTAAACAGCTGTGGAGATATGGTAGACAGGTGGAGAGGTGGGAAAATGGTGGTAAAACCACTGGTTTTAGAATGCAGGTGATGGTGAAGGGGATGTACAGTGCTGGCGGTTTTTCATTTTTTTAAACTTTTGGGTTTGGGCTTATATTGGGCTTGGGTTAACTGGTTTTGGATTTGGGTTAATATAGGGTCCGGTTTGGTATAGATTAAACACAAGGACCTTTTATGTAATATGGCCAAACTTGAGGACTGAACCTGTAACATTTCCAAAGCTCATACAAGGGTTAAACTTGCCAAGTTTCATTTACCAAAGGACCATAAATGCTAATTTCCAATTTTTATACGTCCAAGGGTAATTTATGTCATTTTTGAAACTTGAGGGACCAAACATGTAATTTCTCCAAAGTTCACCATTAAGGACCAATTATGCCACATTTGAATAGTACAAGGGTGTAGTTTAAATGATTTCCATTTTTAAACACCCAGGGACTGATTTTGACACTTTTGTAAAGTTGAGGGACCAAAGTTGTAAATTGTGATTTTTAAACTTCAAAGGACAATTTCTTACAACTTTTGAATCCCAAGGACCTTTTATGACTTTATATAAGTTTTGGAATGACCAGGGACTATATTTGACAACTTTTGAAACTTGGGGGACTAAAACTGCCAATTATGCAAACTTGATACGTTTTTCACCTGATTTTGGTATTTTTGCATTTGAAACACATAAAACACTTATTTGTGATATTTTTATCATTTTGATGTATTTCTGAGTGTTTTCAGATGTTTTTGCAGTTTAAACGGTACAAAAATGATGAGTATTTAGACACTCATCAATCCCCCACACTAAGATATTGCTAGTCCCTAGCAATGTTTTGAGAAAAATTAATGGATTTCATCTCTTTACCAAAAGCCATTACTTCTGGAGTAGCCAATTGTTTTAGTTCAAGTAAGAACTTTGGTACAATGATAACCAAATGATTTTGAGCAAATCACCAGCTTTCAACGGTTTTGATTTGTCTTTACCGGAAGCCGTTTGCTTCTGGACTAGCCAACTCTTAGATAAATTATCAATATTATCTTTGGTGAGTCGATTACCAATTATGGTTTTTCCAACTGCCTTTACCACAAGCCATAAACTTGCGGGCTAGCCAACTCTTCACTAATTAAAGATATGGTGAGCTGAACACCATACAATTTTGGGCAAATTGCAAGCCATCAACGGATTTGAGATATCTTTACCAAGAGCCGTTTGCTCCTGGATTAGCCAATCCTTATGTGGGTTAGACATGGTGGACTGATTACCATTTGTTGTGTTTAGTACATAGTACTTCCACTAAAAAATTTTAAAATTTGGCCATTTTAGGGGAAAAAGGGACTAAAAGGGTACATTTATGATCAAATTCGCCAGAATTTCCCCCCCACACTTAGAAATGAATATTGTCCTCAATATTCAAAGTACCGGCTGTTATGCCGAAACTTAGAACGTAAAAAGATAACATTACTAGCCAAGTGTGGAAACACAACAATTATTCTCTTTTTTTTTTTTAATATTTACAATTTTCATTCACTTTTTTTTTTTTTTTTTTTAGATCTATATACAACATGTGGGGCATCTCCCCCACACTAGGGTGGTACACACGGGTGAAAACCCATGTGGTGTTTGCTACTGTTTTTGATTACCGAGTCACTAGCTTGACTCGACCCCGGATTAATTTGGTCATGGGGAAGTAAGTGGAAGAGACAATCTCCATCGGACTTTCATTCAAGATGTTTGTATAAACATTGAAGTACGTGAAAGTTCCACACCGATGAGATATACATAGAACCGGCTCAAAAATGATAAATGAAAATGCCGGGATCAAAAATAGTGTCCTCATTCCCGAAGGAGTGAAGAACAGGAGAAACCACACCATCTGTGAAAAATGGAATAAAGATGTGCATCACAATGCAATCCCATTCTTCATCAGTGAGGAGCAAATCACCATTTGTTAGATTTTTAAGCTTAGACTTGAAGCTTGTATGGTGATTGGCAACAAAATTTCCGGGAGGGAGAACTGGAAACGGTTCTTCAATCAACAGATTTTCCAGAAAAAGGATGTCTCCCTCTGAATCAAAGTAAGTATTGTCAATCCCTGTTGGAATTGACTCATCACTAAGAAAAGTATCGACCTCCTTCCAAAAGTTGTCATCTTCCTCATCCGGAGTGAGAGAAGAAATGGAAGAGTCGGAAATGGGACAAGAAATGAGTGGATGATCATTATATAGGAGATTTTCAGTTTCTCCACGATCGGCTTCGAAATCAAAGAGATCATCGTCACTTTCTGATGAAAGTGGATTGATGTGAGTGAGTTCATCGGTGAACTCCTCAAGAAGAGGATACTGTGGAAGTGATGCCTCAACATACTCAATGTCTCCATAAGATTTACAATCATCGCTAAAATCGAAGAAAGTTTCAAAATGATCTTTTGAACACTCAAGAGGGAAAGGGATATCACACATATGCTCAGAAGTTCCCTGTGACTCTCTCGGGATTGGGACAAGGTTCTCAACACTAGACTTTATGAATTCGTCCGATTCCTTTTCAGGAATAGTGTCAAGATGCTCATCCCCCATGTTCAGAGAGTGAGTGGGAATATCGGGTGTGATAACAACAGACTGAGGGAGTTGAGAAGGACTAGCATACATATGTTTTATACTTTCCATTTGTTCTTCTGCTAGTAATTCCATCATAGTCTTGTCTCCCTGATTTTTCATGGAAGGAATTTCAACTGATGAACTTGATGAACCTGTACAAAATTGACGAATATCAAGGGTAACTTCATCATCATCGTCATCAGGAATGAAACGAAATTGAGAGCTAGATTTGGCTGCTTTTTCTTTTGCAATTGATTCCCTAATAGATTTTTCAAAGGCAATTTGGGAATTTAATTTAGCAGCCCGTTCTTCAGCTAACAAAACTTCCATGGATTTCTCATTTGGATTATCTTGGGAGTGTTTACATTCCTTTAAATCTTTCACTAAATCCAAAAGATCAAGGAGAAGATTTTGAGGAAGTGGATCAGGCTGAGGTGGTGCCTGATTCATTTGATACTGTGGAGGTTGGTCTTGAAATGTATAGTCGTAATTGTTGCAAGGAAATGGGTTCCCTTTTTGACAATCCGAGCTAGAGTGAAGACCTCCACAATACTCACAACAGTAAAACTGATGTGGCTGTGAGTTATATGTGTTGTAGTCATAATTGTTATCAGGAACCTGCTCATAGACAAGCGTGTTTCCCGATTGACAATCAGAATTGTAGTGTGAACCACCACAGTACTCACAACAGTAAAACTGCTGAGTCTCACAGTGTGGTAGCCGATGGAATAAATCAGTTGTGTTATGGTAGGAATAGGGATCCTGGTTATAGACAGACCCGTTTCCTGATTCCACCATGCTACAACTGGGGCAATTGCCACCATTATAAGGACCACCACACCATTGACAACCAAGAGGGTGAGGATAAGACATAGAAAGAATCAAATGGTTTCAGAGGGTAAGAAATATAGAATCAAAAGATGTGAGAGGGTAAAGATGAATATTTTTGGATTTTTGGATAAACATTTTTTTTAAATATAAGAAAGAAAATCTTTTTGGGTTTTTTGTGTTTGTTGAAAACTTGAATAAAAATTGTTTTTGGTAATCGATCCGTCAAACGAATTAACTTCACGATAATTTTGGTTTATATAAAAACAATGAAATATTGACAAAGATGGTAAATATACAATGGGTGTATATTCAACAATCACTGATTCTTCAAATTCGTAGAACGCAGCACACCTCCCCGGCAGCGGCGCCAAATTTTGATTCGCTCCAGACAGTCAGGTTTTATCACACAAGTCAACCACTTGTGAATGGTCAACCGTAATAAAAAGTCCAAACAGTCTGAAAACGAAATGCAATTAAATCCAGGAGAGTATAGTGTATCCCCAGGTCGTTAAGTCCCAACGAGGTGTGAACACTGTAGTACAACGAATCTGTGATCGGGTGATATTGAATGGGAAAGGGGTTTGAATTTGGAATAATTATACCTAAAGAAAAAGTTTGTAAATTACAGAGGCTTAAATGCAAATTAAAGAAAATTAAAAAGCTAAAGTATATTAAATAAACGCTATCACTATTTTTAAAATTGATTTTTCTTAATTTTATAAAACAAAATAACTTAAATAAACTATTTTAATTAAGTCGTAAACTTAAATTATCTAAAAACGTGACTTAAAATGAAAACGTACGTTATATGTAAAAATTACGCGAGTGCGCAAGTAAAAACGTAAAATTTTTGAAATAAAAGTCCTACAAGTGTAAAAATAATTTTCTTACTTACTATATGACAAAAGAAAATTTTAGAAAAAAGATTTATATTTTTTAGACTTTTATATTTTTTATTATGAATTAAATACTATTTTAAACTAAATAAATGATTAAAAATACTAAAACAATTCAGAAAAATCTGAAACTTTTTTGTAAAATACTTTATACTAATACAAATCTAAGAAAAATATAAAAGATGCAACAACTTTTTGTAATAAGCTGTAAATAAGCTAAATTAAACGTATAAGCTAAATTGGACTATAAGGGTTATATATTAAATTTTGCAAAGGATAACCAGTCAAAGACCCAAGGGCAGTTGTTATTGTGAGTGTGTGGTGAAATTGGGTGGCAGGGTTCGAATCCCAGCAATGGCTTTTTGCAAACTATTATTTTTTTGGACTTTTTTTTTTTTTTTTGAAACTTGTTAAGCACACTGAAATAAGCAAATGTTAAAACTACAACTTTTTATGAAAACAACTAATAAGCTCAGTTTGAGCTTATTTATCTCAACAGTGGACAAAAAATGGAATTAAGCACAAGGATAAGCAAAGAAGCTAATAAGCTAGAAAATAAGCTAAAGTAAACTGAAATTAAGCTAGACTAATGATAATAAGCTAATATTACAACTGAATAAGCAAAATAACTTATAAATAAGCACTAAACAACTCCAAATAAGCACAAGTTAAGCTGGTACACAGAACACTTTTTGGTTTTCTAAACACTTTCTAGCTTAATTTTAAGCACTAAAATAAGCTAGGAAATGAAAGTAAACACTGGAATTAACAAGCATACTAGATAAGCTATCCAAAAAGCCAAAGTTCAATGCCTGGGGCCCACTATTAAGCTCTAAACAAGCTTGTGAAAGTGGCTTGTGAGCACTGAGTATTTTAGTTCACACAGAAATGGGACAAACTATAAGCTATAAGCAGCCCTATCAAACAAGCTACAAAATAGAAAATAAGCACTGGAATAGCTAGACAGCTAGGTTAGCTACACAAAAAGCCAAAATTCACAAGCTGGGGTTCAATGATTAGCTTTTTATGAGCTTGTGAAAATGGATATAAAGCTGTGCACAGGGCATGTTTCAAACAAGGTGCTTGAAATAAGCTAAGAATTAAGCAGTTAAATAAGCTAATTGAAAATTATAAAAAATACAGTGATTAAGATGAGCAACTAAAGTTTATAATCCCAAAAGCTCAAATCCTAAATCCTAACAGTAAGTACACAAGAAAATCACCAAGTTTATTCAAAAACTGCAATTAGGAAAATTTGACTTTTTTAATTATACTAAGAGTTTGACTTTTATGAACTTTTGATTGATTCTATAGACTGATTATGATGTATTAAGGTGGATTAAGACTGACTTGATCAACAATAACAACTTATGAACACAAAACCATGATCATAGAACTTTAAAATCCAACAGTTAATAAGTAAGATTGGATTAAAGGTACTTTTGACTTTTTACCAAATAAGGACTGAGTTTTATTGTTGCACTGAGTTATTTAGACCTAGTTTGACAAATAACAAGCAAGAACAAAGGGTTAAGGAACCTATAACACAGTTAAACAAATGAAACCAAACACCCCTTAACTTATCTGTTAAGAAGTTTTTCAAAGCTTAACAAATATTAAGACCATGCCATTGATTCCTAACCTTATATTATCATTTATTGAAGCTAAATAAGCGTTAAACAACAGTAATAACAACATGAAACTTAGAATTGACAATTATTCTAATAAGACAGTTAAAATAAAATTTATATCAACTACCAATTTTAAAGAACAAACTAACTATTTTATTGGATACTTTTACTTAACTACAGCTAAGAAATATAAAGATACAAAGATTTAGGCTAACAAATGACTTTAAAAGTGAAATGCCAAAATAGCTTAAAAGGGCTTACAATTTGAATTTAGCTGAAAACCAAGAACAAGGACCAAGTAATACTTCCTATAGAACCTCCACAGGTTCACTAACCCATTTCCATCCAATAATCAACATGCTTCAGTCTTTGATCTTCATTTCTTCTGATTTTTTATTTATGACTAATTTTTTTATTTTTTTAGTATTTTTGAGTTTCAATGATAAACACTGAATTAATGTTTCTAAAAGCATTTAACAGCTTTATAAGGAGCTTATGTGAGCTTTTGAGTCCAAAACAACAACTAATAACAACATTCAAAACATATTGAAAATTTGAACTTGAAATTTGCAAATACTGAAATTGAAACTGAAAGCTTGAAATTGATTATTGGAAAAGGTTTATAATACACTGAAATTACTTAAACAAATACTTGAAAGCTTGAAATTACACTAGAAATTTAAAATTACACTATTCGACACTACCTAAACTAAATTACACTACTTTTTTCTACTTTTTTGCTTCTCCTCCTTTCTTTATAGCTTTTTGAGACTCTATGTCGACATCTGAACATTTCCCACCTTGTTTCATCCCTTGGATCATTGAAATTCATCAAAACCATACATGTGGCAAATTGGTGGGAAAAGTCATAGAGCAGGTTTTGTGCATTTAATGCTTCTTGGTGGGATGTGGAGGTGGAGGGGAGTTGGTAAACAGCTGTGGAGATATGGTAGACAGGTGGAGAGGTGGGAAAATGGTGGTAAAACCACTGGTTTTAGAATGCAGGTGATGGTGAAGGGGATGTACAGTGCTGGCGGTTTTTCATTTTTTTAAACTTTTGGGTTTGGGCTTATATTGGGCTTGGGTTAACTGGTTTTGGATTTGGGTTAATATAGGGTCTGGTTTGGTATAGATTAAACACAAGGACCTTTTATGTAATATGGCCAAACTTGAGGACTGAACCTGTAACATTTCCAAAGCTCATACAAGGGTTAAACTTGCCAAGTTTCATTTACCAAAGGACCATAAATGCTAATTTCCAATTTTTATACGTCCAAGGGTAATTTATGTCATTTTTGAAACTTGAGGGACCAAAAATGTAATTTCTCCAAAGTTCACCATTAAGGACCAATTATGCCACATTTGAATAGTACAAGGGTGTAGTTTAAATGATTTCCATTTTTAAACACCCAGGGACTGATTTTGACACTTTTGTAAAGTTGAGGGACCAAAGTTGTAAATTGTGATTTTTAAACTTCAAAGGACAATTTCTTACAACTTGTGAATCCCAAGGACCTTTTATGACTTTATATAAGTTTTGGAATGACCAGGGACTATATTTGACAACTTTTGAAACTTGGGGGACTAAAACTGCCAATTATGCAAACTTGATACGTTTTTCACCTGATTTTGGTATTTTTGCATTTGAAACACATAAAACACTTATTTGTGATATTTTTATCATTTTGATGTATTTCTGAGTGTTTTCAGATGTTTTTGCAGTTTAAACGGTACAAAAATGATGAGTATTTAGACACTCATCAAATGTTGTTGACATTTAAAATCTTGGTCTAACTGTTGGACATCCCAATGGTACTCAGGCCCTAATTACTAAAATTGGTGATTTAAAGGTCAATAATGACCTAACTCTTTTTGATGTTCTGCTTGTTACTGAGTACAATGTCAGTCTGCTGTCTGTTCATAAGATTGCTAGAGACAATAAGATGTTTGTTGGGTTTAATGAATCTAATTGATATATACAGGATTTACATCAAAAAAGGATTGTGGGGATTGGTAAACAATGCAATGGGCTGTATATGTTTGATATTGATTCTACATGTAAGATTACTTCTAATAACTGCATTTCTGTTTGTCATGTTTCTAGAAATCTCTGGCATCAAAGACTTGGTCATCCCTCTGACCAAGTCCTACTTATTCTTAAAACCACTCTTAAACTTGATAGCACATCTGAATCTGACCATCTTTGTGATACTTGCAATAAAGCTAAACAAACCTGGGAACCATTCCCTCTAAGTGAACATAAATCAACTAAAATTGGTCAACTTGTTCATCTAGATGTGTGGGGACCATATAAAGTCACTAGCAGAGATGGTTACAAATATTTTTTAACCATTGTTGATGACTATTCTAGGGCATGCGGGTTTATATGCTTAAAGGGAAGGATGATGTTTATGTTTCCATTTTTAACTTTACTCATATGCTATCAAATCAATTTGAACACAATGTTAAGATTTTCAGAAGTGACAATGGGACAGAATTTGTCAATAAAAAACTTCAACACTTCTTTCATGAAAAAGGAATTTTACATCAAACCTCTTGTGTTTATACACCATAACAAAATGGTATTGCAGAAAGGAAACATAGGCATCTCCTTAATGTGGCTAGATCCCTTATGTTTCATGGGGAATTACCTCTATATCTTTGGCCTGAATGTGTTCTAACTGCTGCTTATGTCATAAACAGGTTACCCTCTTCAGTGTTGTCTGGCAAGTCTCCCTTCTCCCTTGTGTATGGGCATGACCCTTCACTCTCTCTCCTTAGAGTCTTTGGCTGCTTATGCTATGCCACCATTCTCAACATCTCTGATAAATTTAGTAGTAGGTCTAAGAAAAGTGTCTTTATTGGTTATTCAAATGAGAAAAAAGGTTATAAACTTTTAAGTTTAGAAACAAAAAATATCTTTTATTCCAGAGATGTCAAATTTTATGAAACGGTTTTTCCCTTCAAAATAAAAAATACTTTGTCAAAACCTTTTGTTGAAACTTATGTGCCTAAAGATTTAAACCACAAAAATTTCTTTGACTCACAAATAAGTCCCAATGATGAAGGAAGAGTGACATCCTATGATGATGGCACAGTGTTGGGTCATCCTACTAGGGATGATGAACCTGTTGCAACTTCTATAGATGATAATACACACCCTGAGGGCACTATATCACATGAATCACATCCTGCTAATGCATCTTCGATTCTGCCGATACATCTTCGATTCAAATCAGAATTTTGAACAAGAAGAAGGCTTGCCAGCCACTACTGCTAGAAGGTCAACCAGAGTTTCTAAATTGCCCAGTAATCTTAATGACTTTATTGTAGAAGGGAAAGTTAAATATGGTGTTAAAAAGGTTGTTAATTACTCTAACCTTAACAAAGATAATTACTGTTTTGCTTCTAGTCTTAATAAAAGTATTGAACCTACCTGTTATGAAGAAGCTATCCTTGATAGTAATTGGGTTGATGCTATGAACTCTGAAATTGAGGCCTTAAATGAAAATCATGCTTGGGATATAACTGATCTCCCACCTAATAGAACTCCAATTGGTTACAAATGGATCTTTAAAATCAAATATAAAGCCAATGGTGAAGTTGATAGATACAAGGCTAGATTAGTTGCTAAAGGTTACAACCAAAGGGAAGGAATAGACTATGATGAAACTTTTTCCCCTGTTGTGAAAATGTCTATTGTTAGATGTCTTATTGCCTTAGCTGTGAAAAACAAATGGCCTCTTTTCCAACTTGATGTTAACAATGCTTTTCTGTATGGAGACCTTGATGAGGATGTCTATATGACCATCCCTAAGGGGTTCTGTAATGAGAACAATAAGAATAAAGTCTGTAAACTTGTCAAGTCTCTATATGGCCTTAAACAAGCTCCCAAGAAATGGAATGAAAAACTTGTTAGTGTTTTAAAAGAAAATAACTTTGTTCAATCTGTCAATGATCACTCTTTGTTCACCAAAACAGAGAATAACAAGTTTATTGCTCTGCTTGTTTATGTGGATGACATTGTCCTTACTGGAAATTGCATTGATGAGATAAACCTATTCAAAGAGTTTCTAAAATCAAAATTTCATATCAAAGACTTGGGAAACTTAAAATATTTTCTTGGCATTGAGGTTCTAAAAACTGGGAATGACATATGTCTCACCTAAAGAAAATATTGTCTTGAACTCCTCAAAGAATTTGGCCTTCTTGGGTGCAAACCTGTGTCCACTCCTATGGAACCCAACTCTGTTCTTCCATTCATACCCATTGTTGATGATCCCTTACTTGTCAACATCACTGGATATCAGAAGTTACTTGGGAAACTTATTTATCTCACCCATACAAGGCCTGACATCTCATACTCAGTTCATTGTCTGGCACAATATATGCATTCTCCCTTGAAATCTCATCTAGAATGTGCCCTCAATGTTCTGAGATATCTAAAAGGAGCTCCAAGAAAGGTCTAAGGTATAATTTCAAAGAACTCGAAAATCATCTTGAAGGGTACAGTGATGTAGACTGGGCTAAATGCAAAAAGCGAGGAAATCACAGGTTATTGTGTTTTCTTTAATGATTGTTTGATCTCATGGAAAAGTAAAAACAAAACACTCTTTCAAAATCTTCCACGAAGCGAGTATAGATCAATGTCTACTGCGCTTGTGAAATTATATGGATTCAAAAATCTTAAAAGATCTAAAAGTTGATATCAATCTCCTGTTAATCTTTTTGTGATAACAAATCGCTTTGAAACTTCTGTCAATCCTGTTTTCCACGAAAGATCAAAACATTTTGAAATTGATGTTCACTTCATCAGAGAAAAAATTGCAAAAGGTGTCATAAGTGCCAAGAAGATTGGTTCTTCAAACCAAACTGCATACATTCTTACAAAAAACCTTCCTGTTTATCAGCATAAATTCTTGTGTGAAAAATTGATATTGTTTGATATGTTTGCTCATCAGATTAAGGGGGAATGTTAAATTTTGGGGTAATAATCTGTGGCAAACATGTCATTCTATCAATTGCTAATGGTTTTCAAGTTATGTTCATTACAGATATATTACAGGGGTTAATCATGGACAATGCATAATTGGTTCAGAAGATCATTCCTGCTGAAGCTTGTTTCCTTTCTGCTGATGAATATATTATAGCCGTTGAGGGGGTCTTTGTATATCTTAATCTCCTATTTAATCCATCCCCTAATCTAGGGTTAGATACAACTGTGTACGCAGTCATTGTCTTACATTCTCTCTTTTCTGATCATAGTACTGATCTTGTTTCTTCTTTATATTTGTCTGGTTATTGTCTCATTGACATTAACCTAACCTTGTAACACTTTGGATACTATTGTTGGTTTAATCTAAGCCGACTATTGAGGCTTTGGTTTGAATAAAGTATTGTTGTGAATCTATTGTTGCTGATACTTTCGTACACAAACATAGTCTCTTCTCAGCTTTTCCGATGAAAGTTCAGAGAGGATTCTTATATATGAGCATGTTTCAAATGAAAGCCCTGATAACTGGGTAATTCATATAAAGTGACTAATTTTACATAGGGTCGTCGTACACAAATATGCGTTCATATTGCACACGGATTAATTTACCTCCCCAATGGCTCAAAGCAGAAACAGAGAATTATACACCAAAGTGTTAAAAGTTTATTAGACGATAATTGCAATGCGAAAATTGCTGACATTGGCTCTTCAAATGATTCACATCACTTGAATACTATCGGAAGTGATACATGAGAGTTGCTTAGGAACAATGATACTTTCGTATTTGACTTAAGTAACTCAAAAGTTGTGGCGACGTGGCGTATATACGTTATTAATATAATTTAATGAAATGCGATGATTTTTCTCGATTGATTAAGAAGACATTTGGTTCATACAATTCGATTACCTAAATATACTCGGAAGTGACAAGACTTGCTGATAAATTCGTATTTGACTTGTGTAACTCAAAAGATGCTGACGCTTATTTGCACTATCAATAAAATTTAATGAAATGCGATAATTATTATCTAATGGATAGGAAAACACTTGGTTCATACTGCTCGCTCGATCATCACTTGAATACTCTGGGAAGTGATATATTAGACTTGCTTAGGAATGACGATACTTTCGTATATGACTTATGTAACTTAGAAGATCATCACTTGAATACTTTCGTATTTGACTTATGTAACTTAGAAGATGTTGTTGCGTATATGCACTATCAATGAAATTTAATGAAATGTCATGATTCTTCTCTATTGAATAGGAAGACATTTGGTCCATGCGACTCGCTCGATAATCACTTGAATACTCTCGGAAGTGATCTATAATACATGCTTAGGAATGATAATACTTTCGTATTTGATTTACATAACATGAATAATATTTACAATTTAAAATATAATAATATTAACATAATTAATTACATGTATTAATCATATTAATGATTTTTATTTTTGGTGATGATATGTCTTCGCTAAAGGTACTAATTACTTAATTAGTTTCATTTAGCTACATTTTTAAGCTGTTAAATAGATCATTATTAGTGGGAAAGGTTTTGGCGGAAAAAATGAGCGATAAATGAATAAAGTATAGCAAATGGTCAACAAAATGATTAACTTGTCGTCATCAATATTTTCAGTCAAATTTTCACAACTTTTTTACAAAGTCAAAGTCTAAAATAAAGTTTTTTTTTATTGTTTAGCGATTTTTGACGAAGACACATCATGTCATCACCAAAAGTCTCATCGGCCGTTCCCCAATTCCTTATGGTATATCAGCAAGATCTTATTACTTGTCTTTACTATGAAATATTTTTGGGCTCTTTAACCGGAAACTTTTTCTTTATGAATTTTTTGTGTCTTTCTCAAAAAAAAATAAAAAATAAATTAATAAATAAATAAATAATTAATAAATAAATCATCAATTACGATATATACTATGATTTAAGATCAGAATAAAGCATTCTTTAAATATCAAGGGATCAATCTTTACTCTTCATTTTCCCTCAATTTTTATTTGATCTAATTGATGAGATGAATCCCAACAATTAAAATACTCACTTTCCTCATTTTTTTTTCCAAATATTAATATCTTTCAAACTGTTAATCGTTAAGCGAAAAAAATATATACAATTAAGAAAATAATTTAATTGTCTTTCTATAGATAGACACTTTGATAAACTTTCGACAAATTTGTGCCATCATTTTGAATTGTTTGTATTCTTTCACTGGCCTTCTTTTGTGTTTGAGACTAACAAAGTTTTGTAGCTGTTATTTGTTGTTGGACCCGGTTCTCTAATGAGAACGGGTCCTAAAAGTGAGGTATTCGATCTAAAAGCAATGATACCTGTGAAGAAAAACTTAAAGGTAGTAACGAGAATCTTGCTTCAATATTGAGTTTCATTACGGTAAAAGTACATCATTGCAATTATTTTCAGGTGAGAGTATATATGGGTGACGGATGATGTATGTATTCAAGTATCTTATCACGACTTACAGACTCCTCTTGAAAATTTATAGCCTGTTTTGAGGGAAGATATCCAAAAGGTATATTTTTAATGGCTTTTTTGTTTTTTCATACATATTTATCATCATTAACCCAACAACATCGTACCACTTAGAATAATATCTTACTTTCTTTAGATATGGGATTCAGTTCCCAAGCCAAAAGCCCATAAACACACCCCTTTCAGTGCTGTAAGAACCTATATATTACATAGTATTTCAATAGCTCTTGGAGACAATAATTTTCAAATCCATCATATCATAACTTCTCGCTGATTGAGTGATTCGGTTCAATTCCTTGCACTCTCTAATTATGAAGAAACGGAAGAACAGTTTAAAGAGCAAGTACGTTAGAGTGTCAAACGCATCTATTTTATTTTGCATCATATGGTTTTTTAGTAGTGTATATTTTTTTAAACCTAATCACTTTGAGTGGAGTCATATATACATTGAAAAAAAAAAGACATATCTATCTCAGAGAAAGAAACATAAAACTTATGTTAAGCATTCAATCATTTTACATGTTAAGACTTTTACTCTTACACTTTTAACATAACTATTCTTTGGAATCTTTCGAAGTCTTTCTTACAATAGTTTAAAGCAAAATTTTACTTTAGTTTACCTATAATATAATGTGGTTAATTATAATGATTGCCATATATACTATTTTTACACATACTAAGTATAACAATATGGTTTGCATAAAAAAGGTACTTAAAGTACAACGATGAAGGGAAAACCGCGGAACATCAATGGTGATGGAAAGTGACCATGTAAACATTTGGCTGGAGCGGGAGCACATCAAGAAAAAGGTTAAAAATCAAGTTTGGTTTTTAGGGCGGTCACTTAGAATAGGTTCCAAGGTAATTTAGTCATGATCAAAGGTCGAACATTAAATTTTTGATTAATTATTTTGTCAGGTGTTTTCCTCTCATGTATGTCAAGCTAATTAACAGATAGCATGGTGATTATCACCTGGTGTTTCTATGGTTTTCTTTATCATGGTGTTTCTTAGATTCATCAAATCATTAATAAAGTTTTCTCTTTTATTGTCAACTAAATGTGCACTAGCTCTCTATTGGGTATAGGGGAAAAGGAATTCGGGAGGGGATGCAGTTAATGAAAGGATTTGCGTAATTGATTTGTGTTTATATTAATTTTATCTCCTCAACCAAACTTACAGTAATCTACTTCCTTTGCATGATCGTGGAAGAGAAAGTGATCTCGATGATTACCAATATCATTATTTAACATCCTTCTTTCGATACAGAAATATATGCAAACAATATTCATAAGTCATGCCCACCCATTGGGCGGGCTTCGACATCTAGTATATATATATATATATATATAGGGGAGGGTTAATGTGAGATCAACCTTAAAGTTTTAAAAGTAAGACCCAATCTAGACCATTGGATCATTCTATTTGGGTTGGATGAGATTAACATTAAATGAGTGACATTATAGTAATTAAATGTAGTTTTAAGGGTATTTTGGAGAATTAAAATCCAAATGTAGTCAATCTCTTTTCAATTTTTCATCTATTTTTTATTAAAAAAAACTGGTCCACGTTTTTTATACAGCAGCAGATTCCGGTACACCGGAATCCATGCATTTTTACCCGAAATTCGATACAGATGAAATACATATATATACGTGTGTATCAAGAGCCTATCTAAAAAAACTGCTACACTACTACAATAAATCTTCAAACCAAAACTGAACAGCAGCAGATTCCGGTACACCGGAATCCATGCCGTTACCCTGAAATCCGATACATAGACAAATGAGATACATTACAGAGATGTGTATCAAGTACGTATCTAAAAAAACTATATTACAATAAATCTTCAAACCAAAACCGAACAGCAGCAGATTCCGGTACACCGGAATCCGTGTATTTTACTCAAAATACGATACATAAACATATGAGATACGTATACAGTGTACCAAGAACCTATCAAAACTGAACAAACGAGATACATATACAAAAATGAGTATAAAGAACCTATCTAAAAAATTGGTACACTACAAGAAAACCTATTTAATTATATACGTGCCGCTACAGCAACGACACCAACACACCATGTATCCGGTGTTCCATCGATGTATCTGGTGTACCTGCGACACATACCACAGTGTATCCGGTGTACCGGCGACATTTGAAAAAAAGATTATATCCCCGTCACTGGAAAATAACCGTCATCAACAGATCTAAAAAATAACCGTTCGGCCATCGAAACCACAAACACCACAATCGGAAAAACGAGACTCCGTTTCACTGATAGCGAATGGTCGCCGGAAAAATGAGACTCGCCGGAAAAACGTGTGATAACTTAACAACACTTAGGGTTTTTGTGGAACTGGAGTTCGCTTTTATCAACAAAAAATCTAGAAAAAAATACCATACCACCACATATCTTTAAAAAATGTATAGATCTATGAAAAAAATGGTATAATACCACAGCTGCGACAGTGGTGGGTTTGCGTTAGTGATGAGGAAAGCAGGTTCCATATTCAGGTTGCGACAGTGGTGGGTTTGCGTTAGTGATGAGGAAAGCAGGTTCATTATCATTGATAGCAGTTGTGGAATCTCCTTTTCACTGGTTATTTGTGATGATGATATTGGTTAAATGGGTTATGAAATAAGATGTGGGAGAGAGATGTAAGAGGCGGTTTTTTTGAGTATAGGGGTTAGGTTATTAATGTTAGATGTACAAAATACCTATAATGCCCTTTTGGCTATGTATTTAATTTTTAGTTTTTTTTAATAAGCAAAATCCACTTGCCCTCCTTCTATTGGTTCTTGAGATGATCTCATTTTTAGAACTTTAAGAATGATCTCATTTGATCCCAAATCTATATATATATATATATATATATATATATATATATATATATATATATATATATATATATATATATATATATATATATATATATATATATATATATATATATATATATATATATATATATATATATATATATATATAGGGAGGGTTAATGTGAGATCAAGCTTAAAGTTGTAAAAATAAGATCAAATCTAAAAAACCACTAAAACATTTATAAATAACAATTTTAGCAATCACATACAAAAAAAATAATATTTTAATACAAATTAACATTTTAGCAACTAATAACCAAATGATACATGAGTTTGGATTAGTGATACACCTGATACACATTACACTAATAAATATTCCAAACATGATACACATACAAAAACCTGATACACATTAAACTTCTAATCAAAGTGTATCACCTAGGTTTCGTAAATTTTAAAAAGAAATTTATCGAAACTTTAACAATTTTAGTTGTAGTAAATAAAAAAATTATTTTTATTGTAAGGAGAGTATCTCTTATCAAATTTTAGTTCGATCTCATTTTAACAACTTTAAGTATGATCTTATTTGATCTAGATTCTATATATATACACACACACACACATATATATATATATATATATATATATATATATATATATATATATATAGTGTATCTTTATTTTGATAACCCTGTTAAGTGCGAGAACTGCGAGAACCCATATTGTCCAATCAGAATTTAGTAAATTGATTTTAGTTTATTTTTTTATCTAAATTCGTAGGGTCATTATAGGAATTTAACATTTACAATTTTGAAAACCGTCCCTACTAATTAGGGTAAACAAATAACACGCTCCTCCAACTTTATTTTCGTTTACTCCCCCACTTACCTCCACCATCGTGTATCTCAAACTTCCCCCAAACCCAGAGTATCGAACCCTAGCCATAACATCTTTATTAATGGTGTAATATATTGGTCATCTATCTACCACCATCTTCTTTTCCATTAACCGAATACCAAATCACCACACCTCTGTCACCTGGACGAAGACTCCACCATCTTCGTTTATATGCAATTGTTATTTTACTAGCTTATTTATGTTCATAACATGTATTTAATTTGGATTAGGGTTCTATTTATCGTTTCTTATGGTGTAAATAAAATTCCGATTCTCAAATCAGGGTATGCATAAACTCTCATGTTCGTGCCTATGTTTGATATGGGATGTCAATATGTCATTGTTGAATAAACATTAGGTGTGTATGGGATATATGGGAATTTTGTGATCTAGTGATGTACTGATATAACTAGGGTTCAATATAGATTAATTACTATAAAAATAATTGAGCTTATAATTGTTTGATTTATTTATTTAGTTTTTTAACATCGTTATATGCTATTTGATCATCTGATGGTGCTATTTTTGTTACTGATAAAAAAACTGAATTAGTTACTGGTTGATATGTGGGGTATTCTTCATGCTAAAGGGTTATTGGTTTGCAGGGTCATTTGTTTCTTTCAGCGAGAATAATAGGTTTCCATGAAGACTTCTTTGGACACAAGACAACTTTTTTTTTCTATGGGAGGATATAGAAGATATTCAAGTGGTTCCTCCTGCTATGTCATCAATGGGTAGTCCAGTTGTGGTCATAATGTTACATCCAGGCAGAGGCTTGGATGCAAAGCACGGTGCAAAGACTCAAGATGCAGAAGGCAGGCTCAAGTTTCATTTTCAGTCCTTTGTGGCTTTTAGCGTTGCACACAGGTAACTTCATATACTTCTCGCTTGATACCTTCCTTTCCCTTTCATCTTTTAGAATGATAACTTACGTGAAACTGCATCCCTATAGTAAGTTTTAGCAGGTAAAACTCTAAAGCTAAATCGTGAATATACAAAATTTTCAAATATTTGACATAGCGAGACTAAGTAAGACTTTAAGAGACATAGCAAGACTAAAAGTGGAGCATGGGAACTAGGAAACATAATACACGATATGTTGTTATCCTGTTTGGAATAATGTTTAGGAAAACATAAACCAAGCTATGAACTCACCGTGAGTTTGATGATGTTAGTGCTTTTACGAATATGATGGATAAGCCGGAAACCCTCTACGTGCAACCTAAAATGGAATGTTGCGACTTAGGTTTGGAATAATGTTTAGGAAAATATAAACCAGCCTATATACGTCTCTATGTTGATCATGATGTAGTCATTTATAGTTCGTTGCTTATAGTAACAGTTTAGTATGTGAAAACGTATTTAGTTCATAGATATCGTACTACTGTTCGGGCCATCATAATTCAGAGGTCATGTAGTAAAAGTTCGAGGAGCTAGGACACTTTAAATCGTAAATCTAGCAACTCGTCGATACGTTTTACTCAAATGAAACCCCTCACATGAAGCTCCCTAGTATTGTAGCACTTAGTAGATAAAACATATGTTTTGTTTATATGTATTATAAGTGTCAAAATATTCATATGTTTTGTAAACACAAGTTACAAGTTTATCATGTCTTTAGTGAATATCCAGTTTTTACAAGTTCTCGTCGATTACTAGTGATCATAACTCATTAACATGGTCAAAAATGAAGTTTGGTTAAAATCGGCGGAAAAGGTAAGATGGTCATTTTTCCGTTACTTGCGAAAACACTATTCTGAAGGTTGAATGAAGTTTGTTAATTTAATATGTAACTATTTATGATAATAACATGGTTTCCATATTCTTAACTTGTGAAAATCCAAACTTTCGACGATAAAAACTGTTTTACAAAATTTAGGCAGAAAATGTTATCATTTGGTCTTTTTAGGCCAAGTTTTCATATGATAGATGTCAAACATCGTTCTGGACAACTTTCGTGTTTTAACTTTTTGATGATTCAGACCAGAATTGCCTCTAATTTTTAAGCAGATTCGTCAGTAAGCTATTTCAGCGTTTCTAGGTTTTGCTAACTTCTCTTTACCATAACTTTTGACTCGTTTGTCCATTTCAGGTGATTAAGTTGCTATGTTTTTCTTTTTATCCTGTCTACAATAATATGTAAATTACCAAGTCTATACGTAGTTGGTTTTAATGGCTTCAAATGCGTAGAATATGACTAGTTTTACTAGTTTGTTACTTTACGACAATATGTGAATTAAAAACATGTGATTAGGTATGTGTACATCATGAATCAACATAGTAACCATATATATAGCATGTAGTTGACAAGATTAGGAATAATAAACATGAGATAATGGAGTGAAGGTGGTGATTAGTTGCTTACAACTTTTGGCCTAACAAAAGGGAATTCGAGAATCAAGAGCTAGAACAAGGACTTTGAGTTTTCCTCTTCTTGGATCCCTCCTCTTCTTTTGTATGAGCAAGGTTGAGTTATGGCTTGAACAAGGACTTTGATGATGTCTTGGTAACTTGAGTGGATTCAAACTCAAGAGAAATTACCAAGTCTTTTGCAAAGGAGTAGAAGGAAGTACTTTTGCCTTTACTTTGGAAGCTATACTTAGAATAGAGAAACAAACTTTAAAGGTGTAAATGGTGTAGGTATGGACGAATTAAGGAGGGGAGGGGGTATTTATATGGCTTTGAGGAGGTTAGAAACCTTGACTTGTCAAAGCCTCTTAAGTAAGTTTTAACACATGTAATCATCCTAGACTTCAAGGTATAAGATCAAGACACATCCAAGGTGACTCACCCCCCTAAGAGGCAGTCACAAATGGATAGGGTGCCTAGTTGATGAGTCTTGGTCTTATCTTGGTTTTAGAGTGTGTTTTGGTTCCGTTAAATGCCAACCGTAAGTTGTTAAGCCCTAAAACGTAAAACCAGGTATCGTAAAAAATACGAAACTTGCAGGAATGATGAAACTCATCAGTATACTCCATATAAAAATATAAAATGAGTGATAAGTCTCATTGGGTGCTAAAACGCTGTCTAAAGCTGGAAACGCGGGTCAAAAACGCGTAATTCGCGTAAAACGCAGAACTGGAAAACGTAAAATTCCAAAACTTGTGGAATTGTCGTAAAATGGTAGAATTACATATTTCTAATGTTTACAGTGTTTTATGGACATATCGGGATGCCTGAATGACGTTTAAACCCTAAAGTAATTCTCAGACATGGTTTTGTGAAATCGGTTCTGTATGGATTCAACATACGTCGTCAGGACGACTTGTCGAGTTTCATTTATCTTGTCATGATAGTAAAACAAAAAAAATTACGGGATAAATAGTGAAAGTGAATAGTAAAAGTGAATAGTAAATTTTCAAAAATGAAAATGTAACCTCAAAATGCGGGTGGTTACACAATTAATAAGTGTAAACAAGTAGCCACATGCAACTTATTTGATAAAAGATATTAATAATCAATTCTAGGTTAAATTATGTAGTCCCTCAGTCCTATATTAAATATCCACTTTTGACTTTTGGAGTCTTTTTTCTTCAATTTTGACTCTAAATTTTTTTGTTTGTGTTATATAATACTTGATGAAAATTATATCAACGAAAATACATTTAAAAGGCAATTCATTCATATATTTTGCATCAAGTGTTATATAACACAAAGATAAATATTTAAGGTCAAAGTTAATGATAAAAGACTTTGAAAGTTCAAAGTTCACATTTAATATGGGATGGAGGTAGTATATGTTAACTAGGGCTCTCACTCACAAAGGCAAGTGAACCACATATATCGACGAATCGATTGCGTAAGTCATAGTCAAATATATACCAAATTGCACATAATTGATTCATTAATATATATTGAGGTATTCCCCAATTCAAGAATTATCAAAACAATACATGTGTTAAATAACTTAACAATTAATAATTCAAGCAACAATCCATGACGAACATGCATGTCTCATCATGGATATAACATAACACTTATTCAATTAGTCACAAGATCGCATACAATATCAAGTCACATAACTATTATTCACGAATTAATTCACGTAACATATATATTAATTCTAGGTTTTAATTATATAATAACAAAACAATTTTATAAACCCTAAAAATAATTTATACAAATCGACTAATTAAAAAAATTAGGGTCGAATAAAAAAAAATTATAAAACAATTCGGGAAAATCGGCCCTATCACTAAAATTAGGGTTTTGAAACAATAACCAAACCCTAGAATTAAACATATTACACACAATACAATATCCGTTTTTTACGTGTTTAGTAATTAATTACTCATTAAACCAATCTCGTGATGCCACTGTTAGAATTATATAACATGACAACTCATAAATATAAACAATAAACATCAAGTACACATGCGGAAGCGTAAGAAACATATAATGAATAATTAATTAACTAAAACATAAATAGTATGCGTATCTTTTGATTCTAGCTAAACAAGAACCAATTTCAAGCAACTCTTCAATTAAGATGAACCCTAATTAGGGTTTATAAAGATTATTGGAATTGCCCCTTACCATTTTTGCAATTCAATCCAAGATACAATCAATAATGTGATTGTATCACATTCTTGTACACACGTACTAATACCAAGTAAAAGATTATGCTAGTAATTGAAAACACAAAACAAAACTTTGGTTTTGAAAACAAAACCGATCGATCCCTTGGAAGGATGTTAGTTCGATCGGATATACCAAGAAACAAGGAGAGAAAACAGAAGTTTAGGGTCATGTGTGTGTACAAGAGATAAGAAAACAAATAACCCCAAGGCTTGCTTATATACTAATGAAAACTTTGTGGTCAAGTTAGATTAGGATTAGGAAACCCAATCCTAAACCCTTGGATTGGCCGACCCACCCTATAGGGGTGTTTCTAGATCCTTCTCGACTTACCATAATCCATTCTAGTCACTTTCCTTATTTCATTTAAAAACCGTTAGTTCATTACATTTAATTACTTAACGTTCGTTAGTCGTTTTGTGTATTTTACAATTAGATAACATTTTTTATTACGAGTAATCATTTACTCTTTATATGTAAAGTGTGCAATCCCGTGATCTCGACTTTGATCTTAACACACGACTACTAATTTATGTCCATAAACTAACAAATATGTCTTTAATTTGTAGTTGAAAAACTTTTGTTAGACAATTCCGCTACGTAAGTTAGTACATTTTTAGTTAACAAAGTACCTAAATTATGTAGCTTAACTGCATAGCGAGGGAATCTCAGGTAAGAGCATAAAAACAGTGAGAAAACTAAACTTATGTTGTTATCACAAAACAAGACCCTACAAGGTTCGATACGACCAAAGTTATGTCTATAAAAATGCGAACACAACTACACAACACATGTCTAGTCACATTTAACACAAATTTATTACCATTGTTTTTACCACATTTTGAAAAAATAAAAATAAAAAAACCCCATTGAGATTGAGTTTCTTAAGCAATGAAGATTTTGCTTACACTCTTTCTAAATTTGATGATATCGTTCGTGTTACTATCACGAACGATATCATCTCAGTCCCTGCCTGGCTGCCAGGATAAATGTGGGAATGTGACGATTCCTTATCCTTTTGGGACGGAAAAAGGTTGTTACTTGAGTGAATTGTATCATGTAAATTGTTCAAAACTACAAGTGCACAACACGAGTTTCAAATTGTTAGACATATCACTTGATGGTACTATGCATGGCTCGTTACCAATGGCTTCACGTTGTTACCACAAAAACGTTGCAAAAGCTAGAGATCCGAAAATATGGTTGTCAAGGTTTCCTATCTCGAGCTCAGAGAACTTCTTGACCACTGTTGGGTGTGATGCTCGAGCCAACATGAAGGCTCTGTATAGTGAAGACTACATAACGGGGTGCTTATCAATGACGGACTGTAATATGTTAAGAGATGGTTTATGTTTAGGCATGGGTTGTAGTCAAGCTCCAGTTCCTTATAATGTTACAAGTTTTCGGATCCATACACAAATAAACACGGTTGGGACTGTTGGGGTATTGAGTTTCAATAATTGCACGTACGGGTTTCTTGTCAAGAAAGGTCATTACACGTTTCAAGCATCGGATTTTGATAATTTACATAACCGGAGTTTTCCTGTTGTTTTTGAATGGTCAGTTGGAAACACGAGCTGTGAAGAAGCTAGAAAAGATGGCAAGAATTATGTTTGTGGAGAAAATAGTATGTGTATCGATACTCTGACTGAATACAATCAAAGTTACCAAGGCTATCGTTGTCGATGTATTAAAGGGTATCATGGAAATCCGTATATCAGAAATGGTTGTCAAGGTAAACATAACGTTGCATGTGTTTGTTTAATAGTGCCGTTAACAGATTTTATATGTATAGTTCAGAAGTGTTTGTTGTTGTTTGCAGATATTAACGAGTGTGAGAGGCCTGATCAAAACGATTGTGTGTATGATTGTGCTAACTTGGAAGGAAGCTACGAGTGTTCTTGCCTTTGGGGGCAGCGAGGTGACGGTAGAAAGAGTGGGACGGGTTGCAAATATTCTGGAAGGACAATCGTTGCTGGTAAGTATATCAAACTCGTTTTCGCAGTACACTACTTTTAAAATCTGTATAAACTACGGCCTAATTTAGTGGTTGCTTCATTGGGGTAATCAAGTCATGCATTGTCTAGTAACTGATGTCTATCGATTTACAGGCGTCAGCATGGGCATTGGAACATCCGGTATGCTGACACTTATACTATACTGGGGACTCAGACAACGACAAATCATGAAGAGCAGGGAGATGTTCTTCAAGAAAAATGGCGGTTTGATTCTTCAGAAACTACTCTTCGAATCAAAACAATCTTCTCATATAGCCAAGATCTTCTCAGCACGAGTTCTTGAAAAAGCAACCAAAAACTTCCACAAATCAAACATTGTTGGTCAAGGAGGCTACGGTACAGTATATAAAGGTACACTACCAGATGAAACAATGGTTGCCATAAAAAAATCCAAGTCGATTGATGCAAACCAAATCGAGCAGTTTATAAATGAGGTGATCATTTTATCGGAAATTAGCCACCCAAATGTCGTCAAACTCTTGGGATGTTGTCTAGAGACACAAACACCCCTCTTAGTTTACGAGTTCATAACCAACAAAACCGTCTTCCAACACTTACATGAACAAAACTTCATCTCTTCATTAACGTTTGAAAAACGTCTAAACATAGCCACACAAACTGCAGAAGCCCTTTCTTTTATACACTCGACGACACAAATCGTGCATAGAGATATTAAAACATCAAACATACTTTTGACCGATGACTACACTGCTAAAGTGTCTGATTTCGGTATCTCAAGGTTTATTCCTGTTGATGAGACACACTTGCAAACATTGGTTCATGGGACACTTGGGTACATAGATCCTGAATATTTCCGTTCAGGAATCTTAACTGAGAAGAGCGATGTTTACAGTTTCGGAATGGTTCTTGTGGAGCTTCTTACGGGTAGAAAGGTCTATTCACACGATGGAACTGAAAGTGACCTGGGTTTGGCGATGTTTTTTGTTTCGTCACTAGAAAGGGGCTGCTTGATTCAAGTTCTTGATGACAAAATTAAAAAAGATGGACTTGATGAACATGTCAAGAAACTTGCTAAGCTTGCGAAAGATTGTGTGGAGTTAGAGGGCAAGAAAAGGCCTAATATGAGAGAAGCGAAAGAGGAACTTGACCAACTATGTCATTCTTACGTTAAGAGTTCTATCGGACCCGATAAAGTTAAGAACTTCGACTCCGACCAGCTTATAGTGTTTGACTGGTAAAGTCAACCGTAGTGCATTAGTCTTTATACATGGTCATTTACGCTACCACGTTGTTTGTGTCGTGTCACCTAGCTTGGCAGTTAACGATATTTACAACTTGTTTTATAACAACAAGAGCAAGAAACTAAAAGGGTCGAAGTTTATATCATTATAGAAGAATATGATGTACATAATATCATATACTATTGTGTCATGTTTCTGAAAGATACTTTGTGCATGATATAAAATCGATAACAGATCATATCAGAACTCACAAGTAATCCTGTATTGATGATCGAAGAAGTTGTTGACCACAAAAAAGCGTCTTTTGTTGGTAAATTTCTCACAATGCGCAAACGTAATCACCACTTATGTCTATGTCTTCAATATCTGAATCGTCCAAATCATCAAAGTCCATACTATCACCAAGAAGTTGTGGTAATCCGTCATTTAGATTTCCGGGATGAGTTCTAGCTTCTTGTATAATTGAGACTATTTCATCAATGTTTTGACTCGTTTCGAATGCATGTGCGTTGGGGGAGCTTCCACTGGCAATTAAATCCGTTGGTAAGTTCTGTAAAAACCATGGGTGCATTTGGATTTCTCGTATTGTTATTCTCTGCACAAACCCAATAAAAAGACCATTATCGATAGGTTGCATTTTCTTATATTGATAAAATTACTTATTCGCCATTGTCATAATAACAACAACAGGTCAAACCGATTTTTATTTAAGGTATAATTGAAAGTATATTTCTTATAATCTTATCCACTAAATTAATCGCTTATAAAATTCAAAAATAAATGAACAAGAAACTAATTATCGATTGCAGCCGAGCCAAATCATTTTGGCCCATTTTGACCCACAAGTGTTTTGACCCGTCATCCAGTCAGCCACTCCTATATATATGACAGTATGAAGTTCTACCTTTTCAGGATTGGCTACGAATATTCGGTAGAGAAGATGTCTGCATTCCAACGAAATTTCTACAGTATCCGGAATTGCATATTCGACATTAAGTATTCGCTGTCATAATCAAACCAAATTTGATCAAACTCCATATAAAATGAGATATTTTTGGAATTCTTAAAGCTTAAGATATACAAAACTCACGCAAACAGTTGTTCGGAAGTTCTTTGGATCATCTGGATCTCCAAACGGATATGCCCCAACTAGCATTACATACAAAGTAACCCCACATGACCAAACATCTGCAAGCTACACTTTTTAAGGGTTAAAATAGAAAACTAGAAATATTACTGAATTTAATAACGCCAAAAAATATATCCTGAATTTCTTTTTGTAGTGTAAAAATATTTAAAATTTAATAACGCTAGTGCTTTTAAGAAATTGGTGTTAGTAACGCAAAGTTTGACTTTTAAATAGTCAATGGTCTATTTATCAATCAACTAAAAGCTCAAAGGCAGCACCTTTCCATCGTATTCTTTTCTTGAGAGAACTTCGGGTGCAATGTAAGCTGGTGTTCCGACTGCTGACTTTGGTTGAGAATGCAGAACAGCTGACTGAATTGCATAAACAGCAACAATTTGGTTATTAAATCTTCAAGTTCGTGTATATGACAACATGGTAAAAAGTTTACCTTTGAGTAACCAAAGTCACATATTTTAACACGAGGAGCTGTGCTTCCATCTAGCAGTGTGTTTTCGAGCTTAAGATCTCTGTGACAAATTTCCTGCAATGCAAACAATCCGTCAAGAACTAAAAAAAATATATATATGAAAAATAAAGCAACATTGGATGGATAGAGTTTATTCCATTGAATGACAGTAGCTAACTCCTGATATAAGTTGTTGAAAGAAAAATCTTGCCTAATGCATAAGAAAACATAAATCAGAACTATTGATGTTACACTTTAAAGTTATCATAAACTTATTAAAGTAACCACTTTTTTATAATCAATGGTTAATTAAACTTGCCTCGTTCTCACTGAATTTACCCGCCTTGCATATCCTCTCGAAAAGTTCTCCTCCAGCTGCATACTCCATGACAATTGCTAAATGAGTCGGTGTTAGCAACACCTGAAATTTATAGGCCCAAATTTATAAAGCGGCACATCTTATTCAATATTCAACACTAAAACTCTATTTTCCGTTTTTGGTTATGCATTGGGCAATACAAACGTATGAGGTGTGAGCTCAATTTCTACTTTGCGTCAAACAAGTCACAACCACTTGAACTTGAATAGGCTTAGTTTAAACTTTGAACTTAATATTAAAGACGAGTTTCAGGACCAATGTAGTGACCATATAACTAGTAGATGCATTTAGCATAGTTCTACAACATCGACAATCTCTCTTTTTTTTTTGGAAAGGTGAATTTCTTATAAGGTGCTTCGTGTCGCGGTTCGACAGCGGGAGGTCTAGACTACGTTGTCTAAACCAGGTCCGCGCTAGACAATCTCTCTAAGACACTCTAAAATATAGCACCGGCCACCGGTTCAAGAAAGTCTGTTACGACCGTGGGTCAAATGTCGACAGCTAGTCAGCTACAACGATTACCATCTTAGTTCTGTAGCAGAAACATTTGGTGCTTAAAATACTTATGGACTCCATGTTAAAATTGACTTTGGAGATTTCTAGGTTTAAATCATTTAAGTCAAATGTTGACTTTTGGGGATTAAGAATCAATTAGCAAAAATCAATAAACAACTAATGTAGAGCACTTTACACAGTTTTCAAAATTCATGTGACATCCCCACTTGAAAATTTATATGTCTCAACTCTCAATCATATAAGTCAAACTTTGACTTTTTGGGATTAAGGAAGCAGCAATATCAATATAATTAGTAGATAAATTACAGAACTATGCAATTCAATATCTATAAGATAAACTCATTAGCAGTTAAATTAAAAACTAACCTCTTTGAATCTAATAATATTTGGATGCCTTAAAGACCTATGATTCATAATTTCCCTTTGCACATGTTCATCAATCTGCAAAATTTAAAATTATTTAACACTGATCAACACACCAAATTTATAAGAAAATACAAAAAAAAAAATCATAAAAATCAAAACTTTATAAATTTTTTGAAAATCTTGATCAAATCAACAAAATATGTAGCACTAATAAACACATCAAATGCATAACACCATCAAAACTCATACAAGTCAAAACTTTATAAACATTTAAAAAATCTTGATCAAGCCCACAAAATATGTATCATCAAATGCATAAAAAACAGCATAAATATTTATAAAAATCAAAACTTTATTAAAAAAAAAAATTCTAAGCCCACAAAATATTTATCATCAACAAAACTTTATAAAAAATTATAAAACAATAAAACTTTATAAAAAAATTACCAAAAATTACCAAAGAGTAAAACTTTATAAAATATTTTTATCAAATGCATAAAAACATTATAACTATTTATAAAACAATAAAACTTTATAAAAAAATTACCAAAGAGTACAAACCTTTTGACCCCTTTCAATAAACTTAACAGCAAACAATTCTTTAGTCCCTTTATCTCTAACAAGCTTAGCTACACCAAAATTCCCAGACCCAATTTCCTTAACAAGTTCATATCTTTCCATTTTTAGCAAGAACCTTAAATCATCAACACCAAAAAAACTTGAAAACTTGGTTTTTGTTTGTAGATTTTTTTAAGTTTGGTAGGTGATGAAGTGTTGTATGGGTTTAGTAGTTAGAAGAGTAGTAGACTTGAATGATCATACTTGCTATTAATAGAAGTCTTTGATAGTTTAAAATATTGTTAGTGGTATAATATTGTGCATGCCTTGCTATTATTGGATGAAAGGTGTCTTAACAAGGTGAATTTTGTGTTTTTAGTTGTTGTAATCCACTACACTAGTAATTGATGTTTTTCTAGATAATGTTACATTTTTATTGTACTACAACAATATTATTCCTAATCCTGTCTGAATGGGGCATGAAAAAAGTAAAATATAAACAAATGCTATTTTTACTTCAAGATAAACCTGTAAGTAAAAAATAAGGTATGAGGAAGATAAAATATAGATAGATATTACTCTTACCTCAAGATAAACCCGAAAGTAAAGAAACTGCTTCAAAAATACCTTCGACAAGTGTAAGTAATATTTTTATTTTTATTTGTAGAATTTTTCTAAAAAAGAAATCATTGGATAGCCTAAAGAAAACTATATTCACAAATAGCTTTAACTAGAGATCCGTTTTAGACCCGATACGACCCTTTTTAAAAATCGGATCTTATCAATACTTTGTTGTTTTATAGAAATAGTTAGACTATCTGTAACAATACCCCCTTTTTCGACACGTCAAGCTAGCATAGTGCACGCGTTTAGGGTAAAAGTGGAGGTGGTTTAGTTGTCTGCATGACCGAACGAAAAATTTGGGGTTGTGTGTGTGGTATTTGTGGGAATATTTGTATTTATATTGGGGTATGTTTGTGCGGTTGATTTGATGGTCTTTATTACGACTGTTTGATCACGGATCTGGTGAAGGTGTGAAAATGTTATATGGGTTGTGTTGGGTGTAGTCATTGTTACGAGTAGTTTTATAATCTATACTATCTATAAAACAAAAATGGTCAAAGTGAAAAGTGAAAAGTCAAAAAAGTGAAATATGAAAAAAAAATTAAAAAAGAAATGTTGAAATAATTAATATGAGTAATTTCAACTATTAATACACATATGTTTGAAAAGAAAACTATTAACATATATCGAAAAACGGGTTGATCTGGGACGCTTCAAATCGGGCGATGTTAAAAACTAGAAGGGGGTTGAATAGTTTTACCAATTAAAACTTCGTTTCAAAACATTTAAATTAACTTACGTCAATCTATTTAGATGTGTATGTTGGACGTTGATAGATAGATATATAAACGTGTAATGAAATATAAAGAGTAAGAAGCACATAACCACGACACGAATATTTATAGTGGTTCGGCTACAAGGACACCTTCCTTGCCCTACTCCACTCCCCGAGTCACCTACTCGAGAGTTCGTAATCACTACACCAACTCCTTATGGCGGAGAAGCCTTCACAACGTTGCCTACTCTTTTTCCGGTACTAGGCTAACCACCGGGTTCTTTCACACCAAGGTGAACCACACCTAACACAACGTCGCCTACCCTTTTTCCGGTGCTAGGCTAACCACCGAGTTCTTTCACTCCAAGGAGAACTAATCCTATCACAACGTCGCCTACCCTTTTTCCGGTACTAGGCTAAGTATCGAGTTCCATTACAATGGAGGAACTACTACCCAACACTACACAACACATAATCCCCAAAGGAGACCAACTCCTTATTACAACATCATCAAGGATATCAATATCCTTGGATCCAATACTAATCTATCTTGTACATTGAAACACACCATATCGAATGTACACCTTAGGCACCTTTCACTAATGCCCTTGGCTTGACTTCTAGGCATCCTTCACTAATGCCTTGTGACTTGACTTCTTTAGCATTCTTCACTAATGCTTCAGACACGGATGTTAAGCACTTTTCACTAATGCTTTCGTCTTGACTCTTTCGGCATCCTTCACTAATGCCTTCAACACAACACTTCTATGGAGGAAGAAAAACTATCAACAAGAGAACCTCAGTAGTCTTGATGATGACGAAGCATGGCAACTCATGGACTTGAGCTTTGCTCGACTTCAAGAGGTGGTGATCTCGCCTTTAAGAGGAACCTAGAGAATCACACAAAAACAAAAGACAAACTACATAGAAAGATCCCTTAGGATCAGTGGTTAGAGAGTTACAATACTTGGGGAAAGTATGTGTGAAAGTTGCAAACCAAAAGGAAGAAATGGCTCACTATTTATAGATAAGAAATGCTTACTATTCCCCGGATCCCACGGATCCCTTCCACAAGGGATCAGTCTAGCGTAATGCTAGGGATCCGTGGGACGCTCCTCTTTGCCCATTGGTATTTTGGTTATGGGTCATGGGTCATGGGTTATGGGTTGATCCATGGATCTTTTATTAGATACAATGTATCTAATGAGTGCAATGCACCTAGTCAAGTGGGTATGGGTCAAAACCATGGGTTGTGAATACATTCCATGGGTTGTAGTTTTTACCCATTTTATATTACATACTAGTTATGTATATTTAGCCCAATATGTAAACACTAGTTGTTGTACATATGTATTACTAAATCATAAAATCACTTATACTTGTTTTAGTGTTTTATGTGAAAACGTAAGTGTTTTATAAAACTATTGACTCAAACTATTTACGTATTTTATTTGTTTCGTTAAAATGATTTTACGTTTGTTATCGACAAAACATTAGAAGATCGTAAAATATAAATAAACGTTTTACAGCTTATTTGTACTAAAAATCTCCCCCTTTTGTTGATGACAAAACATAAAATTATTTTAAGGAAAAACTAAAATTCGTAAAAATTTGAGTTTGTAGTTTTTACTTTCTTCTCCCCCTTTTTGTCGAAACAAAAAGAGCTATAAAAGAAACTAACACATTTAGTTTAAGAAAAACATGTGAAAAGAAAATATGTAATAAGAGTAAGTGACGGGAATGGTTCTCGTCTTAACTCCCCCTTGACGAGTCCATCCCTTTGTGAGGGCGTCAAGTAAACATAGACTCATAAACTAAAGAATTGCAATTTTGTTTGCAAATTGTTTCGTCTTTGTGACGAAAATGCTCCCCCTAGAAGATTGCAATATTGCAATGGGGTGTTATGAAGTATAATCCAAATAAGGATTAAGTTGCAAATGATTTTGCAATGTATGTTTTGACACAAAGCTCCCCCTAGCTTGAGGGTGTCAAGGTCTTCATGTGTATTTTGAAAATCTACAAAACAAATGTTAGAAAACAAGAGTATAGTGCATAATTTCCTGCAAACAAGACTCAAGTTAGTGTAAAATTGTTCTTTTGTACCACGGATCCCACGGTTCCCTCCTTTGTGGGATCCGTCTAGGCAATTTCCAGGGATCCGTCTGTTTGGTGACAGGTTATTCAGCAAAGGTGATATACCAAACAATGCTAAATATAAGAGCGAGATATGTATACAAACAACAAACATGTACTTAGAGAAATATGGCAAATAAGTTATCATTCAATAAAACAACGAGATAATCAACAAATCTCTAAAACTAAGAGAATGATCTAGCCATACATATTTTACTAATACTAATTAGACACTCAAACTTGAAATGTAACAATGTGCTTGAGTCTAGGGATGAGTTGACTTGTTGATTTGGTCCAATCTTTCAAGAAGATGATTAAACATGAAATGTAATTCATTTCATACTTCTTGAACAAGTCCTTGGGTGATTAGACAATTTGGGCAACTATTGTCTTGATTGGGAACCGGAGGAGAATGGATGTTTTGAGGAGGCTCTACGAATGATTGTGGGATTTCATTTTGAGATGTGGGATGAGGTTCTACTAAAGGTGAGGGTGGTGGTAATGGAAATTCCTTCATATGATCAAGTCCATGGTTGTTCCTTGTTTCCCATGATGGACTAGTTGGTGTTGTGGGTGGGTCCCTATTTAGCGAGAAAGTTAGTGAGTGGGAGGTTCTTGGTGGTGAATGTTCTAATGAATAGAGATTTGGGTGAGAGATAGGCTCGTTGAAAGGGTGTAGTCTAGGCTCTAAGAATGAACGTTTAGACGGTTTGCTAGAGCTAGGTACGTTTGGTTAAGAGCTTGATGACCCCCTAAAAGGTCTAATGCTAATTCTTGCGGTTCTCTTAGCAATTGTTGATTGGGTTTGTTGAGGTGGGATTCTAGCATTGTTATCCCTTACAGGAGATGATTCGGTGGATGAAATCTCATGAATCATATGGCCCTTTCCTTTGGATGAGCCTTTGGTTGAAGAGTTGTTGCTAAGTGCTTTGGTCATGGTGATGATAATAATGTAATAGGAGCTTCTAATTACTGATTTTTGAGGACTAAGTGAGAGTGATGGCTTATCCTTAGAAGTTTTTAGTTTATAAGGGATAATTTTGAATTAGGGAATTAAATTCTTGGCCACTAAGGAGATTGAGCATGCACTTAGGATGTTGATCAGTTCTAGGAAGATATTAATGGTAACTAAAAGTGGTTAGAAAGCCAAAAAGATGACTTAACATTGAGGAGAGAAGCTGATTAAAGCTCTCTGCAGACACGGATCCCACGGATCCCTCTCACCAGGGATCCGTCTGGTTATAAACCAGGGATCCGCCTGTCAGAAAAATCTTGATAAAATGATTATGCTTTTTGCAATGTCTAGCACTTATGTATCTCGAGGTTTTGACTTTATTTTGATGTCATGAGAGGTGGATGTCTTAAATTCCCAACCATACTAGGTGAGGGTGCTTAATGATGGTTTTTGGGTGGAAAAGTGGATTTTAGATAGTCTAACTAAGTGTTTTGAGAGGAGTACTATTTGATTTGAGATGAAATAGTGAGGGTGACTAGTCTTAGAAGTTAGATGAAGCCTCAAGAAAGATTTAATAAAATCTCAAAAAAATAAGGAAAAATAACAAATTAGTTTCAAGCTTATTTTAGAGTTAATGATGACTAAAATCAATTTGCTAAAATTGATGAATATGTCAAATTAAGTGTTATGAGATGTGAGAAATAAAGTGTAAGTGTTGGAGCGGAAATATGGTGAGTTTTGATGAGTTGATAAATCAAAAGCACTTTGAAATAGATCCTAGGTGAGCTATGGGTGAGTGTGAGGCTTTCGAATGTTTGAGGAAGACTTAGTTGGTTATAATGTCTTATGTTTGACTAGTGTGAGGTGATCTAGTGAGCTATTTTGATGTAAGCAAGTCTGTATTGCTCATCTGTAGTCACGGATCCCACGGTTCCCTTCTGGGAGGGATTCGGCTAGTTGTAATGCTGGGATCCGCCTACTGCAGATCAGAAGGTTTTCAGCAAATGTGCAATTTTGCACTTTCTAGCAAATGCTTCTCCTAGTTGTTTCTATAAGGACTAAATGCAACAACACATTAAGCATAACGCATAGTAAATGTTGGAGAACTAAAAGTTCCTAAAAATGAGTGACGACGACTCCTTGAACAAGTAGTCGTAAAATCTCATCCTACACGTTCCTAAGTTAAGATTGTTTAATGCCAAGTTATGGCAAGACCTACATACTACATCCTATTTCTATTCTACATAAGTATTGTTTAAATGTTACAACCTATTGTTTGAAATTGTTTTTCACAAATTTAGGTCCTACGACCTTACCTTCCTTCTTCACCACTTCCCATCTTCACTCCTCCTCCACTCTTTATCACACCGTCTCTACTTCTTTTTCTTCAAGAAGTTGGCGAAGCATTTGAAGATTCCCTTGGTTTGTTACCATTCGGGTGATGAGCTTGGAATGTCCGGCAATTGATTGATGTAGTCCAAGGGGTCGAGATCGGTATTTCCGAGTGGGTTGCTACTACCTTCACCTTCTCTTTGCCTCTCCCTTTCATCCGAGGAATCCGTGGGTGCGTGAGGCCTTTTGCCTTCCACCATAAACCTTGTAGTTCTACCCTCAGTCAATGATACCATAACTTTATTGCAAAAGCTATGATCATAGGATTGTGGAGAAGGATCTAATGCAAAGATGAATTTAGCAAGACGGGTTAGGAGCATTGCGTATGGGAGCACCATTTTTTCCATGCTTCTTACACTTGCCATTCTCTTAATCATGTAGTAAGCAAGGTTGAAGCGAGTCTCGGTCACTAGGCAATAGATCATGAAACTTAGGCATGCATTGGGGTGATCTTTGTTTCCTCCTAAGTATAGCACATTTTCCCTTACTACCTTTTCCCATTTCTTGTACAATGGGTACATCTCGGAAAGCTCCATTTGGAAAGGATCCCTATAGATCACTTTCGAAGTCCTAGTAACCCTTGATGGGGATGCTCTTGGCATGAACACGGTGTCCCTCACCGTGGTTGCTTCTGGGATTAACATGTGGTAGATTTCATGATGATCAACCATAGTTTGTAACTCCGCTAAAGACCACTCATTAGAAAACATGAAAATTCCTTGATATGGAACCCCTAATATTCTTCCAAACTCCACAAGTGAAAGAGTGAACTCATGCTCATTTATGATGAAGACAATCGAGATGGACCCATCATCATTTCTAACTATCCTCATTGTCTTGTAAAACTCGAGCACAAAAACCGGACAAATTTGTTCGTTTATGTCCAATAAACAATCAAAGCCAATGGTCCCAAAAACTTGTCTTATGTCGGTGTTAGCAATAAATGATGGTTCTACTACTCGACCTTCGTGAAAGAGTCTCCTTTCAAGCATTTTGAAGGCTTTCCTATCTTCGGGACTAAGTCCATCTTTTCTATGATACATTGGTATGTAATGAGCGGTATTTTGATAGTCTTGTTGTAGGTTACTTGGCATGATTGTTCCTAAACAACACAACCATAATGTGGTGTTAATTGTGAATAGTAACCTAAAGGGTTTGATCATAATTTTGCTCAAATCATTTTTATTTAATTCAAGAAATGGGTTTAATTTGTATTAACAATGTTCATTCTTTGATTTGGATTATCTTAGAAAACAATGTGATGACAAATTATGATAAACTCATTTGAACCCAACTTCTGAAAATGAAGAAATTATAATCCTAGAAATCAAGGAATAAAATTAACAATGTAGTGAAGATTATACTTACACAAGTGATTGTTATGCTTATGAGAAATGATTAAATTGCTCTTTTGAACAATAATTGTATTTTTGTTCGTGAGTCTTTGAAGGGAAAGTGATTTTGGAACATCCACAGTGATCATTACTAACTTATGCTGTCTTCTGTTGCACGGATCCCACGGATCCCTCTCATTTGGGATCCGGCTAGTTCAAACTCAGGGATCCGGCTTGACAGCAAAAATCAGTTTAATCATTCCTTGATAACTTTGGTTTGGAAGTTCTAAAGCGCCTAGAGTTTGATGTTTAAGCTCTATAACATTGTGATTAGAGATTTTGACGGTTTAATACTAGTCCTATTTGACGTGGTTCCCTTCTTAAGAATTAATCACAATTCTTGGGAGGTTTATCAAAGATCATGATAAAATCACATTTTATCATAATATAAGAAGTTTCACATGGATATTCATTGACATAGATGAAGTGTCAATAATTCCTTTGTGATAAATAATGATTGAGGTTATCGAATAACCAAGATATCATTTTTACAAGTTAGTAGTGTAGTCTATATAAATCAATCGAAAGATACCATTCTTGATGATGGCTTTAATATAGATTGCTACTTAAGTAATTACTAATAGAGATTCATTATGCAACTAATATTTTAACAACAATAAAACAAATATAGGTTATTAACGATCATACATTTGCTAAATATTCTTCTCTAAGAAAAGAAATATTTAGAGGAAATGCTTCGTGATCTTCTTGGTATCTCCAGATCCATGTGTGAGAAAAACAATGCTAAACATTCTTTTCATGAAAAGATATATTTAGATAGTTTCTTTATGATCTTCTTGGTATGCTCAAATCCAAGTATGGAGAGTACTTAACAAGGAAATTGTTAGAACATTCCATCATTGTCCAACAATAAACATTGAAATGATTTTTAAAACATCACTTGAAAAATCCTTCTCTGTAGTTTTCAAACATACACGGATCGTATCAAGTTTTTAAAGTACAACATACTCTAAGAAACTTGGTAACGAAGCTCTGATACCAATTGTGAAAAACTAGAAGGGGTGTTGAATAGTTTTACCAATTAAAACTTCGTTTTAAAACATTTAGATTAAATTATGTCAATCTATTTAGATGTGTATGTTGGACGTTGATAGATAGATATATAAACGTGTAATGAAATATAAAGAGTAAGAAGCACATAACCATGACACGAATATTTATAGTGGTTCGGCTACAAGGACACCTTCCTTGCCCTACTCCACTCCCCGAGTCACCTACTCGAGAGTTCGTAATCACTACACCATCTCCTTATGGCGGAGAAGCCTTCACAACGTTGCCTACTCTTTTTCCGGTACTAGGCTAACCACCGGGTTCTTTCACACCAAGGTGAACCACACCTAACACAACGTCGCCTACCCTTTTTCCGGTGCTAGGCTAACCACCGAGTTCTTTCACTCCAAGGAGAACTAATCCTATCACAACGTCGCCTACCCTTTTCCGGTACTAGGCTAAGTACCGAGTTCCATTACAATGGAGGAACTACTACCCAACACTACACAACACCTAATCCCCAAAGGAGACCAACTCCTTATTACAACATCATCAAGGATATCAATATCCTTGGATACAATACTAATATATCTTGTACATTGAAACACACCATATCGAATGTACACCTTAGGCACCTTTCACTAATGCCCTTGGCTTGATTTCTAGGCATCCTTTACTAATGCCTTGTGACTTGACTTCTTTAGCATTCTTCACTAATGCTTCAGACACGGACGTTAAGAACCTTTCACTAATGCTTTCGTCTTGACTCTTTCGGCATCCTTCACTAATTCCTTCAACACAACACTTCTATGGAGGAAGAAAGAACTATCAACAAGAGAACCTCAGTAGTCTTGATGATGACGAAACATGGCAACTCATGGACTTGAGCTTTACTCGACTTCAAGAGGTGGTGATCTCGCCTTTAAGAGGAACCTAGAGAATCACACAAAAACAAAAGACAAACTACATAGAAAGATCCCTTAGGATCAGTGGTTAAAGAGTTACAATACTTGGGGAAAGTATGTGTGAAAGTTGCAAACCAAAAGGAAGAAATGGCTCACTATTTATAGATAAGAAATGCTTACTATTCCCCGGATCCCACGGATCCCTTCCACAAGGGATCCGTCTAGCATAATGCTAGGGATCCGTGGGACGCTCCTCTTTGCCCATGGGTATTTTGGTTATGGGTCATGGGTTATGGGTTGATCCATGGATCTTTTATTAGATACAATGTATCTAATGAGTGCAATGCACCTAGTCAAGTGGGTATGGGTCAAAACCATGGGTTGTGAATACATTCTATGGGTTGTAGTTTTTACCCATTTTATATTACATACTAGTTATGTATATTTAGCCCAATATGTAAACACTAGTTGATGTACATATGTATTACTAAATCATAAAATCACTTATACTTGTTTTAGTGTTTTATGTGAAAACGTAAGTGTTTTATAAAACTATTGACTCAAACTATTTACGTATTTTATTTGTTTCGTTAAAATGATTTTACGTTTGTTATCGACAAAACATTAGAAGATCGTAAAATATAAAAAAACGTTTTTACGGCTTATTTGTATTAACAAGCGAGTTGACCCCGTTTAATTTGACCCAACCCGTTAGGTTGTCCCGGTTCATATTGACTCGTTTTTTGACCATAACAGGTCAACCAGTTGAACCACACGGGTCAAATCGGGTTTCAAAATATTATGCTTAATCCCCAAATCCTCAAACTTTTATTATTTTTCGTTTATAACCCATATACTTTCTTTTATCACTAAAACTATCTGCAACTATAAAATTCCATTCCTATGTACGGATACTCGTCAAACTAAATACATGTTTCACATAAAGCCTTATTTGTAATTGGCCTCACAAACTTGTCATTCTCATATAATAAGTTAATTGATTATTATTTTTTTCATAACATGCTTTCTTGATGCATCGTAATTCTATAGCACTTAGAAAACATCATTTGTTGTATGTTAAGTCATGAACACTTGTCAAAAGATACAGTTCCTCTATCTTAAAATAATTGTCACCCGATAAAAAAATACACAATTTAGAAAAACATAATCATTACTATTTTATTTTTCTTATTTTTGATAGAATGATAGTTTTATCCTTAGGTTATTGCCATTAGGAGCGCGAGGCTCTTTTTTTGCATCACGTGTGAGGCTTGCTGGGGACGAAAGATGAGGTGCTCACACCAAGCCGTGAAAGGTGAGTTCCTCATCTTATATGAAAACGTGCAAATGTGAGCCCCTTAGTGTTTTTATTATTAATTATATGGGGTTCGTTTGGTTTGTAAGAGCACTTGCAACCATAACATGTGTAAAGTTTAACCTCCTGCCATGTCTGCGTCACATCAGCTTTAACATTTCACCTTAACTCAACAAAAAAAACACCCGCAATCATAACATTCCCAAGGTTAAACCTTAACTCACCAACAATTTACAAAAACAACCCCTCATTTAGGGGCAGAAATGAAAAAAAATAAATAAACAAATAAAATAAAATAAAATAAGGAAATAACGTGCGTTACCCATGTAACGCCCAACCTTTAACTTGCAAATAACACCCACGACGGTATGGTTAACTTGGCTTTAACTTGGGAATAACTTGCCCGTTGCAAGTGCTCTAAGTGGGTTTATAATTGGATTTGAATTTGGATTAGTTTGAAAGAAAAAAAAAAGATAAAATATACGATAGTATAATGTGTTGTTTGTTTAATAAAATGGTATTGATAATAAATATAAAATTTATTAATATTGTAATATTAATGAATGTTTAATAATAATAAAAAATTGACCCACCTTGTAAAGTATAACAAAAGAAAAAGTTGGATATAAAATGGGAAATGATTCGCACATTCAACATTTTGATTGGCACATTTCATAATGTGCATTAACTTGTTGTACTGTATATATATTCTGCTTTAACCGGTTGTACATATGATGTCCCAATCAAAAGCTAATGTGTGCAAATCATATCCCATATAAAATGGTCATGGCCCACAAAGTACTAGTTTTCACTGAAAACCTACCAATTTTGTGTGGATTCATCAAAACCGACTGTCATGAGTGTCAAACTAGATTTGAAACCGAATGCCATGTACCAAACATTTAGAGTGCGTTTGGTATCCTACTTTTAAGTGGGTTTGAATTTAAAAAGACATTAATAAGTTGTTTGGTAGATATTGGGTTTGGACTTTATCTCAATATTAGGGAGTAGGCTAAAGATGAGTAGTATGGTGACTTTTATGACAAAATGGACCCCACTCTCATTTTCTCTCTATATCTCTCAACTCACTTTCTATATAAATAATTTATAAAACATGTTTTAAAATATAAAATAACTTTAAATATTTTTCTCTCTTTTACATCAAATTCAAATCCTAATTCAAATTCAAATCCAAATCCAAATCCTAATCCTAAACCTGTCTACGAACCAAACAGCCCCTTATTATACACTTTCATTACATTCCTTTAAAGCAAAAGGTACATACCAAATACATAGTTGGTTTGTGAGTGTGTTTTGGGTATTTTGTGGAGTATATTTGTATAAAAGTAAGTATTTTAATGAAAGGTAATTGAGTGTTGACCATTGGAGGTGAAAAATAAGACGGAGTGATGGGAGAGAGAAAGTTGATATGGTCCTAAAATGGAAGGTGAAGTGACCATTAGCAGTCATGGACGGACCTACATGGGTGCCGGGTATGGCACGGGCTACACCTGATTTTAAATCACGAAGTGCAAAAAAGTTTCAAAACCGTCTTTTTTGGTATGTGCAACACCCAATAACTTTTTTTGCTACTTTCGTTTTTTACAACGTAACTTAAGTTAGCTCATCAATTATTTTGTGCAACACCCTCTTGAAAATTCTAGCGCTCCTGTTAGTAGGGGTGTTCAAGGGGTGGTTCGGCTCGGTTCGGTTAGAGATTTTAACTATCAATCGCGGGGCGGGTAGTTCATTTTACTATCTAAAACTAAACCGTACTAGGCGGGTAACCGGACATGCGGGTACCCGAAATGAGCGGTTACTGCTGGGTTCAATAAATACCCAAACCCCTTAATCTATGATTTGAATAGAAAATACCCCAAGTGTTTAGACCGTTAAACTCTAACAGGTCACTGAGTGCATAGTCTCTCAGTGAGCCATCTTCAGGACGCTCAGTAAGAGGCGAAGAAGAAGTCTCTCCACTCAGTAAGGCGGAACTTAAAGGGTGAAGACTGAGTCAAGAAGAAGATGGTGGATTCAGTGAGTGATGACAATAACTCACTGAATCCCTAAAACTCCTCTCCAGTTACTTACACTGAAGACAAACTAAAATAGAAGACTGAAGAATGAGCGGGATAAGGCTGGACAAGTTTGAATCTAATAAGACGAAGTCTGTTAGGTCACCATATTAGTAACACAAGCATCAAATAGAAGAAATAGAAAGAGAAGTGATCGGATGAACAATACAAACACTATGCGTATGAATGAAAGAAGAGTTAAGCGTAGCAAGTGAAATGAATTGAACAACCAACCCTCAAGTGAGGGTATTACAAAGGTATTTATAGGAGAGGGAGCTAGGGCAACACTCCTAGTCCCTTCCTTTCCTTATTGGACTTGGGCCAAGGCTTATGGGCCTTCTACATAAGCCTTAGCTTAATAACAAACATAAAGGCCTAATTAAGCTAACTATTACATATTAATTACTAACACTTGAATTCTAGTTTAGGAGTGATTCCAAAAATCTCCCCCTAAGTGTTAGTGATTGATGATGTGAAAGGTGAAGGTGTTGATGTAATAGTAGCTTTGACGTCTTCTGACATTCTTCTTTCTTGTGAGAAGAATTGCCTTGATTCGAACAATCTCCCCAGTGTAGGGAAATTGTTTCCTTTGAAAAGTTCTGCTTTGACGTCATCATTTTCTTTGTTCTTTGATCTTTGTTCTTTGTGATGGTAGTGATAGTACGTTGTTGTTGTCTGCATCAGGTCAGCTTCGTTGCTCCAGTGTCTCCACATCTTTCTTCAACATGCTCACCCGCTCTTTAACTTTGGATTACAGTACTGATGAAGTTCTCTTAGTCTTTAACTTTGTATATTCTTTGACTTGACGAAGAATCATTCTGACTTTTGTGTTGCCTTTAGAGAGAACTTCCTTTAGTGATGATGTTGGTATGAGCATGTGAATAATCTGCACGATCAGTCCGCTCCAGAGCTTCCATTAGAAGAAAACATAAGAAAGTGTGGAAAACTAGAAGGGGGGGTTGAATAGTTTTACCAATTTAAAACTTCCTTTTAAATATTTAGATCGACTTATGTCAATCTATTTGATTGTTTATGTTGGACGTTGATAGATAGATATATAAATGTGTAAAGAAATATAAAGAGTAAGAAGCACATCACCATAACACAAGTTATTTATAGTGCTTCGGCTACAAGGACACCTTCCTTGCCCTACTCCACTCCCCGAGTCACCTACTCGAGAGTTCGTAAGCACTACACCAACTCCTTGTGGCGGAGAAGCCTTCACAACGTCGCTTAACCTTTTTCTGGTACAAAGCTAAATACCGAGTTCTTTCACACCAAGGCGAACCACACCTAACACAACGTCGCCTACCCTTTATACAGTGCTAGGCTAACCACCGAGTTCTTTCACAGCTTAGGATAACTAATCCTATCACAACGTCGCCTACCCTTTATTAGGTACTAGGCTAATTGATGAGTGTCTAAATACTCATCATTTTTGTACCATTTGAACTGTAAAAACATCTGAAAACACTCAGAAATGCATCAAAATGATAAAAATATCACAAATAAGTGTTTTATGTGTTTTAAATGCAAAAATATCAAAATCTGGTGAAAAACGTATCAAGTTTGCATAATTGGCAGTTTTAGTCCCCCAAGTTTCAAAAGTTGTCAAAAACAGTCCCTGGTAAAACAAAATAAAGAAAAAATATCATTTCAAGTCCCTAGGGATTCTTAAGTTGTCAAAATTGGTCCTTGAGATTTAAAATTTCAAAATTACAACTTTAGTCCCTCAAGTTTTGAAATTGTCACAAATGGTCCTTTGAAAATTTGAAAATGTCAAAACTGGTCCTTGTACTATTGGAACTTGTCAGTTTTGATCCTTGTGACAACTTTGGGAAATTGGCAGGATTGGTCCTTCAAAAATCAGAAATTGCACAAAAGGTCCTTGAAATATTAAACTAGCCATGACCCCTTTGCCATTTTGGTCCCCTGCCAAAGCCAAGTGAGCCCCCTGTCAAAACCTTTGACCCTCCCTGTTTTGGACCCTTGGTCAACCCACAGTCAAACCTCCCCTTTGCCGCCACCTCCTGTTTATCTCTCCCACAAGTTGCCTGCAACACTCAACATCTCCCATCACCTTTCCCTCCCCCCATCATCACCTCTACCCACCTTTCCCACCACAATAAATGCCACCCCCCCTAGTTGCAAAAATCAGAGCCTACAGTCAAATATAGCCTTTTCTCGCCAAAATGATCAAACGGCCAAAATGTGCCTAACTCATCCAATGGCTAAAAATAATGTTGGGATTTGCTCAGAGGACACGTGGAAGACAAATGGGTGTATAAAAGAGGAAGGAGAAGCAAAGACAAAGGAGTAGTTAACTTTTAAATTTCATGTATTTCGTTTTTAGTCTAAATGTTTTAGTTTAAGTTAAAAGTTATAATTTCCTGTTCCAAAGTACTAAACTTAAGTTATTTTGTCAGTGTAATCTATTTTAAAGCATCAATTCAGAGTTTTAATATAATTTCAAGTTTTTAGTTTACTGTTTCAAATTTCAGTTTCAAAGCTCTTACACTTAAGCTCCAAGTAGCTTTATTTAAGTTCAAATAAGCTTACTTAAGCTTATTATAGCTTTTTGTAAGCTTGGAATTCAGTTTCAAGCATATTTGGTTTGTGGTCAACAAAAGTCAACTATGAGAAGATTTTGGTTAAGCAAGTATGGAAATGGACATGGGTTGATGCAGTGCTTGTTTTGGATTGGTTTTGGATTAGAATAGCATAGTTTGGGTTTGGATTAAGCTTCACAAATAGGCTGGTCACTTGTAAGTTTGATTCTCATTTTCATTTTTTTTACTCAGTTGCAGTTTATGTTTGTGTTTGTAATCTGTGGACATTATATGGCTTAAACCAGTTTATTTAATAGTAATTAGGGTCACTAGATTTAGGTTAAGTGGTAAAATAAGCCAACTCAGTTGTTTACCTAGTATAAAGTTCAAAACAGTTATGAAAACAGTGTTTGGATAAGTGGTTTTGTTTAAGCTTAAGCTGTTGTTTGTGTTCAATATCTGTCTATTTAGTCTCATGTAAGTTCATTTGCATCATTTGAGTCACTCAATTGTGCATCAAGTCTCTTAAAGTCAAAATAACTTTAAACCTGTCTCAATCTCATGACTGTTAGAATGTTGTGAAATCAAAACCTTATTTTGTGTTTAAAATACATAAAGGTAGCTTGTACTAGTTTTAATTCACCATATAACATCATTCTCAGTCCACAAAATTGGATCAAAACTCATATAAGTCAACATTGCAAATATGTCAAAAAGTCAAAAAGTGATAATCCAGTTTTCAGCTCACCTTGGGTGATTTTTCACAGTTTCATTATTGGTCCAAATCAAGTGAAACTTGGGGGCTTATAACTTCAGTTGGTCTAGTGTCTTAATATCATTTTAGTTGAATTTTAGTAATTTTCTACAAGTCTCAAAATGGTTTGTCAAATGGGCATAATTCCCCTGCACACACTCAGTACCATACTGAGTGTGCAACAGGTGTTGTGCAGAGTTTGTAAAAAGTTCATTTGAGCTTCTCTAAGGCTCAATCTTGGTTTATAGATAGTTAAGCTGGTTGAATTGAAGTCTCCAGTCTTGTTTTTCACATAAGCTTGTCCAATAAGCAGTTGCATCAGCTCCAAAAGTAGCTAAAAATCTGTTTTGGCATAAGTGCTCAAATCATCAAATCATAAGCAGTTTGCAATTCAGAGGTCAAGGTCATTTGTATTTAGTTGTTTTAGAGTACTTTTAGCATAACATAGGTTCTGTAACAGTTTGGTTCTCATTTGTACCCTTTGGCTTATTCAAAGTGCTTATTTATAAGCACTTACAACTGCAGTTTCATATTCCACCACATAAGCCACTGTTTTTCTATTTTTCTTAGATTCAGTATATTAAATTAGACTTTTCCTGAATTTTTCATATTTTTCTAGTTCAGTTTGCTATTTTTCTTAATTTAAAACAATTTTTAGGTAATTCTAATTAGCTTTTAATACAATTAATTCAGAAAAACTTCAAAAAAATAAGTTTTCAATTTTCTTAGGTTAAGATAAATATAAAAAGTAAAAAAATTATTTTTCCAGATTTTTCATAGTTTAATTTGTAATTTTTAGCAATTTAATTAGTGTTAAGTAGTTTTTAATTCATAAAAAATAGAAAAATAATCAGAAAAATATAAAAATAGTTTTGAAAATTCTTTTTAGTTATTTTAGATTTTTCCAAGTCATATTTTTATTTTTCTAGCTTTATTTCATATTTTCTTGTATTTTAGGGTATTATTAAATAGTTAAAAATAGTTTTTAATTAATAATAATTAGATAAATAGTTATAAAAATAATTTTCTTTTTCTAAAAATTTTCTTTTATCATTAGGGTTGTAAAAATGTCATTTTCATATTTTTAGGATTTATATTGTTTAAATTTTACATTTTCTTTTGTACGTCGCGTAGTTTTTAATTTAAGTTTTATAAAAGAAAAATCAAAAACATTAGATTTTAAAATAGTGATAGCGTTTATTTAATATAGTTTATCTTTTTAATTTCCTTTAATTTGCATTTAAGCCCCTGTAGTTTATGTACTATTTCTTTAGTATAAATCAATCACAATCATTTCCCGTTCAATCCTCTCGATCACTAAACGTTTGACTATTCTCGCACAGCTCGTTGGGACTTAACGACCTGGGGAAACACTATACTCTCCTGATCTTCATTGCATTCGTTTCTGAACCGTTTTAAGTTTCTTACGGTCGGCCATTCACAAGTGGTCGGCTTGAGTGATTAAACTTGACCGTTCGGGACCAATCACTAAGCACCTAGTTCCATTACTATGGAGGAACTACTACCCTGCACGACACAACACCTAATCTCAAGGATATCTACTCCTTGTTACAACACCATCAAGGATATCACCATCCTTGTAGATAAACAAATACATATATGTATAACGATGCACCTCATCGATTATACCAAGGTTGTCAGGATCGCGATCCTGATCGTAGGATCGCACGATCCTACGATCCTAAACTTAAAAAACGATCAGGATCGCAACGGGATCGTAAATCTGGTAGGATCGTTCAGGATCGTAGGATCGGATCGTAGGATCGTAGGATCGTTTACGATCCGATCCTGTTGCTAAACCATTTTTTTGGACTTTTTTCTTTTATGTGAAGCATTTAAGCCCCATGTTTGATTCAAAAAGCCCAATCTCAATCACTAATTCATTGTTTTTCTTTTTTTTTGAACTTTAATTCATTGTTTTTCACAAATGACCATTCGGTTTAAAGTGACAGATGCGCATTGTAGGAAATTAGTGTTAGCATTGGCTAAATTAAGTACAAAATTATTACGATAATGACTAACAATATTTTCACGACAACTACATGCTATTTTTACCAACACACATATGATTTATTAATTTATATTAAGTCTTGCGTATGTACATTTCAAACAGGATAAACAAAAACTGGTTTATTTATTGTTCACCACGAAGTAAACTTTAAAGTATGGGCATTCTTTTTATTTTTTAACGTTATATAGTATACAAATTGACTAAGTGTAGACTTATGCCGAGATATATATATAGAACTACAGCCCCTATACAAAAATATACACATTTTCATAGGATCTTAAGATCCCGATCTGATCCTACGATCACGATCTTGCAAAGCCAAAAACGATCCTAGGTAGGATCCCGATCCTGACAACCTTGGATTATACGACCTAGTCATTCTTCCCAAATGCTACTTGATTTGATTCTTTGGCATCCTTCACTAATGCCTTTGACACAACGCTTGGCACCCTTCACTAATACCTTCGTCTTGACACCTTTAGCATCCTTCACTAATGCTTTGACACGGATGATGAGCACCTTTCACTAATGCTTTCATCTTGACACTTTCGGCATTCTTCACTTATACCTTCAACCCTACATCTATGGAGAAAGGAAGAACTATCAACAAGAGAACCTTAGTAGTCTTGATGATGACGAAGCATGTCAACTCATGGACTTGAGCTTGCACGTCTTCAAGAAGTGGTGATCTCTCCTTTAAGAGGAACCTAGTAGATCACACAAAAACAAAAGACAAACTACATAGATCACTTAGATCTGAGGTTAGAGGGTTAGAATACTTTGGGGAAGTATGTGTGTAAAGTCATGTCTAGAGAGGGAGAAATGGCTCTCTATTTATAGAAGAAATTCTCTTCTGTTCCCCGGATCCCACGGATCCCTACCACAAGGGATCCGGCTAGCACAAAGCTAGGGATCCGTGGTCCGCTCCTCTTTGCCCATGGGTATTTTTGGTTATGGGTCATGGGTCATGGGTTATGGGTTGATCCATGGTTTTCTTTCTAGATACAATGTATCTTAAGGATACAATGAACTTGGTTAAGTGGTATATATAAAACCATGGGTTATGGGTCAAAACCATTTGCTAGTATTTACCCATTTTAGCATACACTTAGTTTTTACCCATTTTAGTATACTTAGTTTAAGTATATGTTTAACCCAATATGTAAACACTAGTTGTTGTACATATGTATCTAAATCATAAAATCACTTATACTTGTTTTAGTGTTTTATGTGAAAGCGTAAGTGTGTTAGAAAACTATTAACTCAAACTATTTACGTACTCTATTTGTTTCGTTAAAATGATTTTACATTTGTTATCGACAAAACATTAGAAGATCGTAAAATATAAATAAACGTTTTTACGGCTTATTTGTATTAACAATCTCCCCCTTTTTGTTGATGACAAAACATAAAATTATTTTAAGGAAAAAGCTAAAATTCATAAAATTTGAATTTGTAGTTTTTACTTTCTTCTCCCCCTTTTTGTCGAAACAAAAAGTGTTAAAAGAAACTAACACAATTTTTATAAGAAAAATATAAAAATGTAAAGAGAGCAAGTGACGGGAATGGTACTCGTCTTAACTCCCCCTTGACGAGTCCATCCCTTTGAAAGGGCATCAAGGACATAACGTAAAATGAGCTAATTGTGTTTGTAATTAAGTTTGCAAATTGTTCGTCTAAGTGACGAAAGCGTGCTCCCCCTTGAATATTTCAATGTTTCAATGGGGTGTCATGAATTGTAATCCAAAATTGGATTAAGTTGCAAATGATTTTGCAATGTTGTTTGAGACAAAGCTCCCCCTAGCTTTATGGTGTCAATATCTTCACGTGTATTTTGAATAACTACAAAACAAATGTTAGAGAACAAGAGTATAGTGCATAATTTCCTGCAAATAAGACCTAAGTTAGTAGAAATTTGTGCTCCTGTACCATGGATCCCACGGTTCCCTTCAAGGAGGGATCCGTCTAGGTATTTGGGAGGGATCCGGCTATCTGTTATAGTTTCTTCAGCAGTGAAGAAATGTCAAGGAATGCTATGTGAGGAAATGAGATATATGTACAATATAACAAGCACAACACACAGAATAATCATAGCATATAAGTATTCATTCAATAAAACAAGAGATACACAACCAAATCTCTAAAAACTAAGAGAATGAACTAGCCAAACAAGTGCTACTAATGCTAATGAGTTACCCCAAGCTTTAGATTCAACTAAAATCTTTAATGATGAGATGAGTTTTCCTAAACATTCTCAGTTTGAGCTTGTAGTTCATGTATTAATCTATCTAGTTCATGTTTCAATCTTTCAACATGTTTACAATGATCGCACTCCTTGTCATGGTTTTGAGTTTCTTGAAGTGGAGGTTCAAGTGAAGTGGGTTGAGGATCTTCAAATGATTGTGAGGTGGTTCTAGGCACTAATGAAGTAGGTTGAGTTGTGGAGGGTATAGTAGAATTATGTGATGAAATCCTAGTGGGAACACTCTTCTTGCGAATTAGTTTGATTGGTTTTCTTAGTGTGGGAGAAATCCTAGCTTTCGTGGACTTAACCGAAGATGATTCGGTTGAGGAAACTTCATGTATGATTCTAGGAAGTTTCTTGGGTGGTTCTTGAGTGGATGAGTTAGCACTAGGAGCCTTAGTCATAGTGATGGTGCTAGTAAGAACTCCTTTAGTTGCTGATTTTGAGATGTGATTTGAGAGTGGTACCTTAATCCTAAGGTTGTTTGGTTTATAAAGGGTAATTTGAATTAGGAAATTAAATTCTTGGCTATTTAAAGGGCTAAGCATGCTTTTGGGGTTTTGATCAGTTCTAGGAGGATAATTAATGAATGCTAAAGGTGGTTGGAGACCCAAAAGGTGACTTGAATTCAGATATGGAGCTGGTTTATGCTCTCTGTATCTACGGATCCCACGGATCCCTCTCAGTAGGGATCCGCCTGGTTAAAGACCAGGGATCCGGCTGTCAGACAAGGACTAGGTGAAATCATTATGCTTTTGTAAGGTTTGTTTATTCATGGATTGACTTAATTTTGAAGTCTTTAGCTGTTGGATATCTCAAATCCTTAACCATAACAAGTAATGGTGCTTAATGATGGTTTTGGCCAAGAGAATTTGACCTTGGGTAGTCTAACTATATGTTTGATGACTAAAGTGTTCTTGGCAATATGGGTTATAAAGAGAAGAGCTTTGCAATTGCATTTAAGACTTAATCCACTAATGTTCTTGGAAATGTGATGATTAACATGCACAAGGTTGAGATTCAGAGTTTCACTGATCTAGGAACTCATTTAAGATGAGATGGAGTGCTTGAGTTAGGAAGATGAGTTGAAATGATTGTTTTAGCAATGTTTGACATAAACTGTCACCCGGATCCCACGGTTCCCTCCTTGAAGGGATCCGGCTAGGCTAATCCTAGGGATCCGGCTCTCAGCAGTTATGACAGGTTTGAAATGAGGTTTCTAGGAGATAAAGCCTATCTCATTTTGAATGTTTCAGTTCTCCTAAGTGTTTAGGATGAAAGGGTACTTGAATGATTAGAGGTAATAAGTGTTATAGCAAATGATTGCTTTTTATGGAAGAGGGATGGGACAAGATGACTACCAATGGATGTCTAAGGATAACACTAAGAGTTATGAAGGTGTCAAGTCATAATAAATGATCCTAGTGATCAGATTTAAGCTTGAAGTGATATTAAGAAAAATTCTTAAAAATTACAAGAATTGAAAAACTAATTTTTGTCTTACTTTGAGATAGAAATGACTAGAAGCAATTTCCTAAAATTGTTTAGCTTGTCTTCTTTAAGTGTTTTGAGAGGTAAGAAATAGTTTGTGAGTAGTTGAAGCGAAAATATGGTGAGTTTAGATGTGTTGATAAAATTAGACTAAGATCTTAAGTAAGCCTTTAGTGAGTCTAAGCCTTTCTCATCCTTGAAGTGGACTTAGTTGGGTTCTAAAATCATATGCTAAGCTAATGTGATGTTATCTAGAAAGCAGTTTTGATGTACTGAATGCTGTATTGCTGATCTGATGTCACGGATCCCACGGTTCCCTCAAGGGAGGGATCCGGCTAGGCTAATCCTAAGGATCCGGCATCTGCAGATCAGAACCAACACAGAAATGATGCGCAGTTTATGCACACTAGTAAATCCACAGATAAACAGTAGAAATAAGCATGTTTATCACAAAACACTAGTTAAAGACAATATCCAAGTAATCATAAACCGAAAGTGCTAAAATGTAATCATCCAAACATAAGATAAAGAAAACAAGCACAATCCTATTGTCTCTTTCGTCAATCCTTTTTTTCCTTTTTGACGGCTTAGTGAGGTTGTATGCGAGGTTTTGAATCATGCCCCTCAATTGCTTAAATTCCACGGTCTCGTTTGGAATGGTCGGAAGTTGTTTGTGGTATTCAAGGATTTCCAATTTGATGTTGGCTACGGGGTCGACATCTTCTTCATCTTCTTCTTCTTCACCGGCCGAGGAGTCCGAGAGAGCTTCCGGTTGCTCTCCATTGACCATGAACCATTTAGAGGGTCGTTTGGTAAGAGGTACCATGACGTGATCGGAAAGATAATGATCATCGTTGATAGGAGATGGTTGCAATGTACCAACATACTTACAAAGTCGTGTTTGAAGCATACCATACGGAAGTACCATGTTGGAATCTTTGAATACCCCAGCCATTCTCCTTACCATGTAATAGGCAAGATTAAATGGCCTTTGATGGATAAGACAATGGATCATTTGCACAAGACATGCGTTTGGATGATCTTTGTTTCCAACTAGGCTAATGACGTTTTCCCTAAGGATTTCTTCCCATTTTCTAAACATGGGGTGCATTTCGAAAAGTTCCATTTGAAAGGGATTACGGTGAATGAGCTTCTTGTTTCGGTCGAAACGGGATTGGTCGGTTCTTATTTTGAAAATAGTGTCTCGGATGGTTTCGGGTTCATCAATAGGAGTGTTATAGAGAGGCTTAGGATCAAGTGCAAGGTTTTGAGCGTTAATTGCCCAATCTTGAGAGTACATACAAATTCCTTCACAAGGAATGCGAAGAATTTGAGCAAAGGTGTTGAGAGGAAGAGTGAAGTTTTGTTTATTGATGATGAAAGTGATTGAAATGCTATCATTGACGTTTCGAATGATCCTAAAGCTTTTGTAAAATTCAAAAATGAAAACCGGACAAATTTGTTCATCTATGTCAAGGAGACAATCAAAGTTGATTTTCGAGAAAACTTGACGAATGTCGGTATCTTCAAGGAAACATTCCTTGACTACACGACCTTCGTGGATATGTCGTTTTACAAGGATTTTGAAAATTTTAAGGTCGGTTTTGGTCAATCCCTTTTTACGATAGTAATGAGTAAGGTAGTGGACGGTGTCATGATGATCTTGTTGAGTAGCTTTGGGCATGGTTGGTCCTAAAAATACAAATTTTCCAATTAGGTAAAATTAGCTGGGATGGGTTTATGGTTTTGATTTGTATTAACAATGTTGTGAACACAATGTGATTTTGTTAAAATCCCCTTTTCATGATTAATTTAAAAAGCCCTAATTAAATTAATTGATTAAAAATTAAGAAACCATAAACCCTAGGATGAGGATGATGAAAATTAGAACAAGTTAATGTAATTAATTACAATGATGTTCTAGGAAGGAATACTTGAGAGTATGGAAGCCAATGAGGATGGATTCAGAGCTTAGTCGCTTTAGTGTTATGTGAATAGAGGGAAAAAGATCAGTGGTGAATTTTTGAAAGCGTATAGCGAGTTCTGTTCCACCTGGTTCTCCGGATCCTTTGTATTTGGGATCCGGCTAGTACAACTAGAGGGATCCGGCCACGTGGACAGGGGAGTTGTTTGGTATTGTTTTTGTAGTAGGCTTATAAATTAGCTTGCCCAAAAAAAATGGAGGTATTAGATGAGGATTGTTTTTGAATGATGATTTTTGATGAATTACATATCGAGGGTTCATATGTGATGACGGCGTTAATTTGACAAAAAAAAATATCATTCCCTATGTTGAAAAAGACGAAAGGTGGCGAAAGAGACTTCTAATGATGTTAGTGATTAGTTAAGCAAAGAGAACTTATGACAATAAATGGAACTCATGTATCCTATCTAATGAAGAGTAAAACATACCTCTATGCTTCTTGATTTGGTATAATACCAAAAATACTTCATGAATTTTTAAAGTAATCCTTTGTACTTGGTGTACGTAAGTTGTGATTACCTTTTAGATCCTTCCTTGAATGTTGACTTCATTATTCTTTGAATGAAGATTTTGAAGAGATTCTAGCATGAAGATTTCTTAAGAGCAAAAGTGATTAGAATCATCTATCAATGTCCAACAAAATGATTTAAAAGAAAATATGACCAAAAAAATCCTTCTTTGTAGTTTTCAAACATACACGGATCGTATCAAGTCTTTAAAGTACAACATACTTTAAAGAACTTGGTAACGAAGCTCTGATGCCAATTGTGGAAAACTAGAAGGGGGAGTTGAATAGTTTTACCAATTTAAAACTTTCTTTTAAATATTTAGATCGACTTATGTCAATCTATTTGATTGTTTATGTTGGATGTTGATAGATAGATATATAAATGTGTAATGAAATATAAAGAGTAAGAAGCACATCGCCACAACACAAGTTATTTATAGTGGTTCGGCTACAAGGACACCTTCCTTGCCCTACTCCACTCCCCGAGTCACCTACTCGAGAGTTCGTAAGCACTACACCAACTCCTTGTGGCGGAGAAGCCTTCACAACGTCGCTTAACCTTTTTTCGGTACAAAGCTAAATACCGAGTTCTTTCACACCAAGGCGAACCATACCTAACACAACATCGCCTACCCTTTATATGGTGCTAGGCTAACCAGTGAGTTCTTTCACACCTTAGGAGAACTAATCCTATCACAACGTCGCCTACCCTTTATTAGGTACTAGGCTAAGCACCTAGTTCCATTACTATGGAGGAACTACTACCCTTCACAACACAACACCTAATCTCAAGGAGATCTACTCCTTGTTACAACACCATCAAGGATATCACCATCCTTGTAGATAAACAAATACATATATGTATAACGATGCACCTCATCGATTATACCACCTAGGCATTCTTCCCAAATGCTACTTGATTTGATTCTTTGGCATCCTTTACTAATGCCTTTGACACAACGCTTGGCACCCTACACTAATGCCTTCGTCTTGACACCTTTAGCATCCTTCACTAATGCTTTGACACGGATGATGAGCATCTTTCACTAATGCTTTCATCTTGACACTTTCGGCATTCTTCACTAATGCCTTCAACCCAACATCTATGGAGAAAGGAAGAACTATCAACAAGAGAACGTTAGTAGTCTTGATGATGACGAAGCATGGCAACTCATGGACTTGAGCTTGCACGTCTTCAAGAAGTGGTGATCTCTCCTTTAAGAGGAACCTAGTAGATCACACAAAAATAAAAGACAAACTACATAGATCACTTAGATCTGAGGTTAGAGGGTTAGAATACTTTGGGGAAGTATGTGTGTAAAGTCATGTCTAGAGAGGGAGAAATGGCTCTCTATTTATAGAAGAAATTCTCTTCTGTTCCCCGGATCCCACGGATCCCTACCACAAGGGATCCGGCTAGCACAAAGCTCGGGATCCGTGGTTCGCTCCTTTTTGCCCATGGGTATTTTTGGTTATGGGTCATGGGTCATGGGTTATGGGTTGATCCATGGTTTTCTTTCTAGATACAATGAACTTGGTTAAGTGGTATATATAAAACCATGGGTTATGGGTCAAAACCATTTGCTAGTATTTACCCATTTTAGCATACACTTAGTTTTTACCCATTTTAGTATACTTAGTTTAAGTATATGTTTAACCCAATATGTAAACACTAGTTGTTGTACATATTTATCTAAATCATAAAATCACTTATACTTGTTTTAGTGTTTTATGTGAAAGCGTAAGTGTGTTAGAAAACTATTAACTCAAACTATTTACGTACTCTATTTGTTTCGTTAAAATGATTTTACATTTGTTATCGACAAAACATTAGAAGATCGTAAAATATAAATAAACATTTTTACGGCTTATTTGAATTAACAGAAAGGTTAGTAATAAGCGGTTTCCGGCACTTACAAGTTTGAACTTCGAGAGTGTTAACAGCATAGTGTGAAAAACACAACTCTAATTCTTACAAAGGCCGTTCCTGAACTGGATTCCCACAAGTGAGATAACGCGATGTAAAATCGTACACCTACAGCAGATGAGTCGCCGAGGTACACCGAAGCATCACATCACAACCGTAGACTGTTGAGACATACTAAGCGTAATCCACGGGAGTTACCGGTGACCTGCTAGGTCGTTTGATGTTGACCCTGGCTGGAGTTTCCATTCAATCACTGAGGATCGCAATAGTGAACCTCTCGTAAATGTTCTCGACAGATTGCTATGATCTGTGTAGGACTCGATAACGTACCACTGTTGTTCTTATTGTTGAACGACAAGTGATGAAATGTCAAGTGTACCTATGAGATCTTTGATGAATCTCGTGGCTCTAGACTCAATAGTGCGCTTTGGTTTTCCCGAGCGGAGACTAGGGAGAGGGTCTCCTTCTTCAATACCAGCAATCTCTAAGAGAAAGCTGATAGATTATGTAGGGTTCCCTGTGAGAATGAAACAAGCTTCTGTTGAGAGAAACTTGAGTGGCAAAGAAGGTTTAGTGTATGCGTCACTGGGTCCATGACGACTTTTAATCTTCAATACTGGCGTCATCAAGTGACAACCAGTAGCATATGAATTGAACCCGGTGTTTGCCCTAAGTTGAATAATCTGGAGGGCTATTTCTTTTCACCCTTTTCTTTGCATTTCTTTTTAATTCTTCAACTCCTTCTTTCTCCTATTCTCATTTTCTCCTTTTTATAATCATACCTAAAGACTTCTGATTCTAACTATTGGTAGTGTCCTTGGGTAGATCCCTCCGGCTCTGGCGGATCATAGGACGTTTATTCCTAACCTTAATCACCTTATAACTCCATTGCCATAAAACCATTTTCATGAAAATCTCTCGAATTGTTTGTGAATGAAAAACCATGTTTGAACACTTCAAGAGTTTTAGATTTTCAGAAATACTCCCCCTCCACATGTGCCTAAGAGTTTTGACAGAAATCTGCACAGTGAGGAAAGAGCGCGCACTTTTTGAATTGATCAACTCAAGATAGACAATTCCTTGCGAGACACGATTACGTTGCATAGTTAAAGAGATACATTGTCAGCTTTTAGGTGACAACTAGCTCTAATAACTACCTTGAAGATGTGGACAACCCCGAGAGGTTGTCAAACCCGTCAAATTTCATGTCTATCAAGAGCTTCTCGAATGGGTACAATTTACTTGGATAAGTCTTGGAAGACAAATCTTTTCAATGTATGACTTTTCAGATCCCGTCAATTCATGGGTTGAAGTCTTTTCACACGAGGATTCAATAGCAAAACACAACATATTTCTTATCACATGATTTTTCTCCCCCTCAAAAATGGCATATAAATGTTATTTTTGATGAAATGTTGAGAATAAATATGACCATTTACACGAAGAACAATTTGTGAACAAAGTTTTTGATCAAATACTCCCCCTCAACAAGTGATATAAACTTTTGAGGTTTTGAAAATCATAAGGGGAAGTACTTGTTCTTTGTATCAAAATTTTGAAAAATGAAAGTTTTGATAAGTTTTACTCAAAAGGAAGAAGATTTCGCTCCTTTTATAAGGATTGTGGCACTGAAGCGTACCACAGGGTCCTTTCATTACAAGTACGGGTTGTACACTGTTATGTGTGCACAAACCATTGTCATTATAAAATCACACATCCAAATTAATATGAAATAGAAACAGTTTAAGGGGTACCAGGTAGTCCATCAATCTTTCTAGGAATGCGATCATGGCGTTGATAGCCTGTGAGAGTAATCCTAGGACGACCACCTACGAAGCTCTCCAGAGTTCTGAACTGGTCCCTTCTATACAACCTTTCATCGATCCTAGTGATGATCCTCTTAACATCCCTTCTATCCTGAGAATTCCATCGCTTTGGAGACCCAATGCGTTCATGTATCGCTTTCAACCTATAAGCCAACCCGTCCCTGACCTTCTTCAATGTGTGATCCCCAAATTTGTGAAGATCTCTACACGCCATCAAGCAGTTGCGTTGTAGTTCACTACGGTAAACTACTCCGAATGGTTTGCTGACTAGAGTGTATTGTGGAAGCGGTTGATGTCGGAAGTTCTAGCTGAGGTCTAGTGAAGTTGACACGAGTTTGATACGATTCAACCGCAAGTTGTAAATCTTCTACACGTTCTCGATCACTATGCTTCGATGAAGATGAGCAAGGACTTGATGTATTCACGCTTGAATTTCATCGAGAATTGTCGCGATTCTTCCCTGTACCTTGGCAAGATACGATCTTCAATGTCGTTGAGAGACAAGTTCTGAAAGTCCGCTTCACAGAATTCATAGTCTCTTTCATCTTGTCTTTTGACCACGATAGTCTTGAGAAAGGTGTAATCCCATTTAGACAAAAGGGTGACATGCTTAACAAAGAACGATCCCTTTATCACCGTACACTTCATGTTGAGATTTTGAACTTGGCAAACTTTTGTAGTAGATTCGCCGTGCTCGCCAATGGTGAATCCCGTACATTGCATCAATGTCATACCGTTCCACGCTGTTGGAAAACATTTGGGTAGCCTTTTCTTCGATGGCTATGCAGTTAGAGTATATGGCTGCCGGGAACGTAAGTGTAAGTGATGTAGCGTATTTCTTTGAACCATCGCTACCGTGTAGAAGAAATTCCAAGTCATTGTTGAAGAAGTAGCGAAATGGAATATTAGGTTGATCTGGTTGGCCAATCGTCGGTAGAGGTTTAGACCAGTCGGTGTAGTATGGAGGGTTATCTCTTCTGGTGAAGTTGATGTTTGCTTCAGGGTTGAGCCAATCAATGTTATTAGACATGGCTCGTGCTATATTTTCAAGGTGATATTCAACTTCAATAGCACTTTCCGAGCTGTCTTTGAGTAGTTGAAATGCTTCATTCTTGATTCGTTTCAACTCGATTTCGCCATCTTCTTCACACGGAACTTTTCTTGCAAGTAACTTAGCATGCTCCAACGCATCGCATCTTCTACCATATCCGGATGATCAAGTAAGAGCGGGAGTGGTATCAACAAGTGTAGAGAACCATTCAAACTCGGTGTCATCTTCGTCTAGCCATGAGACGACATCGCCTTAGGAGACTTCTTCTTCTTCTTTGGCTTTGATGAGGATGATGGTTTCTTTGTTGAAGCATGAGAGGTGGGTTGTTGTTGGGGCTCAGAACTTCCTCATCGTCACCACCGTCTACTCAAAGTGATCACCGGTTTCTCTGGCTCTGGGTGGTAACTCAGAGTCCTGAGGTTTGTTAGTAGAAGAGCGTGGAGGAGATTGTTTTTGAGATGGATTCCTTTGGGGTGGAGGTGGCATGGAAGAAGATTCACCAGACTTCTTTGGATGTTTAGGTGTAGAGTCCTTGTCCTTATCCTCATCATCTCTTGGTCGTTTTGGTTGACTTGATGATTCTTTGCATGAAGACTTGAGTTGATAGTCTAATAGAGTCTCAAAAAATTTAGCTTCATCCGAGGTAAAGGTTCCAGCTCGTTTTGACATTTGCATTACTAATTTAGTAAGTAACTCACCTTCGAGAGATCGTGTTCTTTGGCCATTGTGTGTTTGACCAATGCAACGATATTTGGAGTAAGTAGTTTGGAATACAACTCCCTTGTCACTTTAGGAACAGTGTCGAGTAGGAACTTGTAAGTATAGCCCGTGATCATTTCGTTCATTTCCCCTTGAAAATCACGTTGCATAAACTTCTGGACGTACTCCCTTTCGGCTGACATCTTGTCATTTTCGTCATGAAGATACTGGACCTGGTCAGCGAGAAAATTCAGCTTTTTGTAAAGCACGCCTTTTCTTCCTGACCGCTGGACCTTTTAACAATCCTTGTCTTTGCTCGAGATATCCAAGAGTCCGCTTGGCTTCTTCACGCATTTGGATGTGGATTTGTTTGTTCTTCTGGATGGTGGTGGTGAAGAGTGAGAGGATGAATCTGATGATGAAGAGTCGTGAGGTACCTCTGGATCCTTTGGAGGTTCAGAGGTTTGTTCTTTGGAACGTGCTGGACTATCTAGAAGAAAATCATCATATTCAACCTTGTCATCCTTTGCGCCTTTAGCCTTTTCTTCAAATTTCTAAATCTTGGCCTCTTCCTCTCGCTTGGCTTAAGCCGCAGCCTCTTCATCAGATCTTTTTCTTTCTCGGACTTTTCCTTTTCTCGTTCCTCTATGTCAAAGTCGATAGAATCCTCACCGCCTTTGTTGTTGTTCGGTGATGGTGGTACCAGCTTCCTTATCGGTTGATTAACCGCATCGGAAATGGTGTGGCTTGAGTTCCACTACTGACCCCTCGGGGCCACGAGTTTGTGCTTTTACGAATTCATCGGAAGATGTTTGAGTCTCCGAGGTTCTTCAACTTCTTTTGATATTCTCTTCCTCATCAAATGGTTCTTCTTCGAGCTTTCCTTATCATGCTCAAGCACGTGAGTTTTTTTTCTTTATCGCTATTGACCGGAAGGCTTAGCTACGTTGGAGTGTCATCAATTGCAGCCAGTGAGTAGGTGACCTCTTCGTCTGATTCAAGAACCTCAGAGCTTTCATCCAAGAGCTATTCGTTGTTCAGCTTGGGAATCGGAATAGGAACAGCTTCCTTAGAGGGAACTTTCCTTTTGAGTGCATGTTTCCTCTTAGGGAACTTTCTTTGACTCTCAGTGCTTGTAACACTTCCTGCACTGCCCCTCCTGGTTTTCCTAGTAGGTGTACCAAAGGACTTGTCATCAAGAAATCCTACTTTGCCTTCATCAACCGCTACCAGATACCTTTTGTATGAGTAAAGCTGTTTGATTGCATCAGAGAGAAGGTGATCTGGCAACACATCACCTTGTTTCTTTGTTGTTGATTCCTTAAATCTGACTGTTAGAGTAGGTTCATACAACATGTCGTGATATTTGGGGTCATTGATTCTCTTGGGGATATCAGGGTTATACCCAAGTGCTCTTTGGATCAACAGTTTTGTATATCTGATGTATGGGATTTTAGAGCCAAGCTTTTTGAGGAATGACATCATGTCGTCCCATATCAGAGCTTCAACTTCAATGTGTTTCATATTGATCAAAGCCCAAAAGATCTGCAGTTCCATGAGCTTGGGATGCTCATAGTCACTGTCACGTCCATAAACAAATTTGGTGATGATGATGTAGAGAGTTCTCCACGGCCGAGGAATATTCTTAAGATCCACGTATGAATGCTTTGTGATTACTCCCGTAGCTTCGTCATAACCAATGTTGATCATGAATTGCAGAACAGTCTCTTCAGTTGGTGCGCATTGTATTCGCTGGTTCGATGACGGGATGAAAAGAATAGCCCTTAAGTCCGAGGTGTGATAGTGACTTGTTTGTCATTGAGAGTCACCGTCACAAAGATTTTGTCCTTTGATCTTTTGCATTGTATTCCGAACGTGAATGCAGATCTCCAAAGATCAGTAGTAGAATTAGTGAGCATGTTCTCGATAAGGATGATTCTTCGAATATCCACGCAAGAATTAAGCAAGAAGACTCTGAGCAGGTGAGAGTATCAAAGTCAACACAAAGATTGTTCTTTCCAATCTTCATCGGATAACCATTCGGGAAGATATCAGCAATGGTGAGAACATTTGGTGCATCCACTTTCTGCATTTGAGCGTCCATGTCGTGATCTGAAAGATATTTAGCCAAAAGAACCAACTGTTAGGAATTAGAAATTCTAGGTATTAAAGAGTCGGTCACCTCAAGTATATGTAATCGTTAGAAAGCTCGTAGTCATAGTACTTTTATGTTTAATAGTATTTAGTTTGGTAACACCGTGGAGGACGGACGGGTCTTTACCCACTGTATGCCTGATCCACAGCCCGTTGTGTGGCGTTTTATGTAAGACTATAAATACTCTCTACCTCCCAAGGTAGAGAGTTCGAGCTCATAATAATATTTTTCTTTCTCTCACTAAGTTCCCTAAACCTCTAACTTTCTCTCTATAGAACTCACCTTTATACGCACACTTTGAGTTATGGTTTGATGTGTATGTGAAATCCAATATCCTACAATTGGTATCAAGAGCCATGGTTAGATCATCTCTTACATATCTTTGGATTTCTAGTGGTTTTTAGGTGGTTTTTGAGTTTGAAAAAGTTTAGTGGTTTTTGCATCATTTGGGTGATTTCTAGTGTTAAAGTTTGGATTTTGATAGTACTTTTGTGTTTAGAATCATCAAAAGTGTTTAGGTTTTGATTTGGTAAGCTTGAATCATCGTGGTTGGGTTGTTTTTGGATTGAAAAGTGGTGTTTTTGAGATTTTCTTGCTAGCGACTTGAGCCACGGATTGTTATTCTTGGTAGCGACTTGCTTTGTAAGTTGGTAGCGAAGTTGCGCTTTAAGTGGTAGCGACTTGGTCCTAGCTTACTTGTCTTTTGAGACAAGCTGACAAATAGTACAAGTTAGTGGATTCTCCACTACGGCTAGCTACTTGGTGAGGTTAGCGACTTGCTTCGAAAGTGTTAGCGAAGTTGCGTGCAAATTGTTAGCTTACTTAGTATGCTTAGCGACTTGGACCTTAGCGAGTTGCTGTTAGCGACTTGACCGTAGCGACTTGGTGCTTAGCGATTTGGTGATTTAGCGAGTTGCTTTTAGCGACTTGATCATGCTTAGCGACTTGGTGCTTAGCGAACTTGGTTCAAGGGTTATAGCTTACTTGGTTGATTTTTCCTAAGAAGAGGTTTGACCAAAGTTGACTTTTACGCCAAAACTTCAAACGGCCATAACTTTTGATCCGAACTCTCGCAGCGAAATAATTGGCCAAAACGACCTAATCAAATTGAATATTGTGAGATTTGACCACGATGTTGTGAAACGAATTTTTCGAGGCCCAAATCCTCTCTGAAAGGAAGTTATTGAGCTTTTAAGATTTTAGATCTAAATTTCTCCATAAAATCGTGCAACAACCAACCCAAATCACAACCAAACAACATCTCTGCTTATCCCACAAACAATCATAAGACCTAACACACAATTTTCTATCATTGTGTCGATCCATCAGTCATCTTAACACATTCCATTGGTCATTGCTTAACGGTTTGGTCTTGATTTTAGTAAAATCCCGCGAAAGATTCTATTTCTCGGTTTAAATCATAGATGTAACGCCCCGACCCCACAAGGGTAAAGGAATCACAAGTAATGGTGTCATATCAAAGCAAACATATAAACCAAAAGAAATCTTTAACATAATTATGGAAATAATCCAAGTCAAAAGACTTCAATACATAGGTCCCAGCGGAAAAATAAACTCCAAATGAAATGTCTAAAGCATAAGTCTAAATGGCATCATAATATCAAAGCTAAATCTCTAAGGTAAGTCCACTCAAGACTCATCCCAAAGCAATACCAGCCCAATGCTTAGATACCTGCGCGGAAGAAAAGAAAGTGCGGCTGAAGCTTCAAAGCCCAAGTGAATGATATACAAGCAAAACGAATACAAAACGAGAACGAATACGTAATAAAGTAAAAGAAAGATAGTGAAATCATAGTCTTCTCAAAAGATAATTTCTAAATATCAAAATAAGTTTTATAGCTTAACTACCTCGAAGCCCGAACATATGCCATATCGTAAACATATCATAATCACATAAGGCAACATATTTGTAGGGAGACCTACCGAGTTATGAAGGACGGCATGCACGCAAAGATCAATCATCGATAACATATAACAAATAATGAGATAATATATGGCATATAATGATCTAGGATGCATCCATACGCCACGCACAAATATTCATAATATAATTCAAATTGAGCTCATACAGATAACAGATAAGGGACGGGCGTAACATCACTCTATCGCCTCTAGAGTCATGTCGAAAGTGCATTTGTCGACACGGACATGGAACCCCCATGACTAGTTATATTTGGCTCGGGGTGTCAACTATCGATTCAAATAAGAATGTCATAACCGACATAGATCATTTTTATCAAAATCATTCGTATTTCCCAAAATCATAGTTTTCATATCGATATTTCAAAAAATCGATGTTTCATAATTCAGAAATCAAAGTTCGATAAGCAAATGTACAATAAACACATTAGGGTTCATAGCAAAGGTTTAGGAAATCCTAATATGAAAACGAAAAGAAACTTCATACTTAAACCTTTACTCTAAAAGGTCGAATATCCGCACCTTATTCGAAAGCAAAAGATCAAAAGTCGAAACAGGGAAGCAAAGAATTACTCCTTCTTCACATAACCTATATACATTAATGTCGTATATATTATTAATGATTCCGAAATCGTCACAATGATCCTTAAATATTTTAGGGTTTCCATATTAAATGAGATTTAAATGTTTTAATATTAATATCGTAAATTAGGGTTTCATACGTCTTTTATTAAAGTTAGGGTTTTCTCATTCTTAAATGTCTCATTAATGTATATGTACTTACATGTTACGTCTTTTATTAACTCGTTACTTAACCTAACATGTTACAAAAATAATCTTTCCTTTTATGTTTCAACGCATATGTTTATGATTTTATGTGACATATAAGTTACTTATTACTCGTATTAATTACGCATTTACTCTATTAGGGTTTAGCATAACTTATTAAGTTAACATGTCAAAACTAGGGTTTATGTTCACATAACCTTTACTTAAGTAATGCATCTTCAAATCTTATACACATGATTCGGTTCAATCTAAATACTTCACATATTCAAGTTATTAAGTTATAAACCTTATTCGAAAACTAAATATGGTTCGGTTCTATTCATATGGTTCGGCCAATATTAAACAAACACAAACATGACTCGATTCAAGATCACATCTTACGCACATGTCTCTTATTATTGACTAGGTTAAATGAGTTAGGGTTTCTCTTGGTTTTGCTTTATACCTCTCGCCACAAAAGAAAACAAGAAAACGCTACGACTTTAAACAAAATATAACTTGACATATTCATGCAAGGTAACGCTAAAGGAAAACAATTAAGCGATATACCTTCACTTGATAGAGCAAAATCGACACCAAGGGTGTTTGTTTGAGTTTCGGCCGAGCAAAGGAAGAAAAGAAAAAGAGAGCAAATTAACTAGGGTTCCAATTTAATGAATATGTGTTGTATTTATAGTTGTGGTATTTGAGTTAACCTAGGAAAGTAATTGGGTTTGGGTTTGGTCCAACCGGTCACACCATTCACACGACACCATATGGGCTTCGGCCCTAGGCTCACGAATTAAACAAACACGACCCCAAATCATTTACTTAAACATTAACTCTTCGTCGTACCAATATTAATTACGTAATATATTTTAGTTAGGTTTTTAAATATTCGCAAGTTAATCTTTTAATTTCTTTAAGTGTTAGAAATATATTTTACGTATTTTAAAATTTTTAGTTCCAAGGGTATTTTAGTCTTTATTCGATTTTAAACTTTCGTGTTTTACAATTCTTCCCTTCTAAAGAAAAATTTTCGTCCTCGAAAATTGAATGAAACGAAATGAAAACAAAAATGAAAACGAAATGAGAACATACCAAACTATTCAAAGAAATGAGGGTAACTAGCACGCATCGACTCATCGGTTTCCCAAGTAGCCTCACGCTCGGATGATTTTTCCAAAGAATATTAACGAATGGAATAACTTTATTCCTCATAACTCTTTCTTGTCTTTCCAAAATCGCTTCTGGTTCTTCAGATAAAGACATATCGGATTGAATTTGATCAAACGGATAAGAAGCAACGTGTAACGGATGATAGTTGTATCCCCTTAGGAGTGATACATGAAAACGCCATGAACATGCGATAACCGAGGCGGAAGTGCTAAACGATACGAAACCTCTCCTATAATGCTCAAGAATCTCAAACTGTCCAATAAATCGAGGACTAAGCTTGCCCTTGATTCCAAAACGTTTCACACCTCTAAACGGCGAAACTTTCAAAAACACACGATCACCAACTCGAAACTCTAAATCACGACGATGCTTATCAGCCATAACTTTTCTCGACGAGACCTAGCCTCCTTCAACTTTTCTCTAGCAATAGCTACTTTCTCATTAGTGATCTCAATCATTTCCGGACCTTCGATTAGGCTTCTACATTTCTTCCCATAAAGAAGTTCAAACGGTGTCGCCTTAATGCTAGCATGCCAACTGTTGTTATAAGCAAACTCTACTAAACATAAATATTCATCCCAACTACCAGTCCATTCTAAAGCACAAGCCCTTAGCATATCCTCTAAGGTCTCAGATAGTCCTCTCTCGACCCACCATCTGCTTGAGGATGAAATGCCGTACTAAAATTAAGTCGAGTACCCCAAGCTTTCTGCAAACCTTCCTGAAACGAGAAGTAAAACGCGATCTCTATTGGACACAATAGACGCCGAGTACCATGAAGCCTAACGATCTCTTGTGAAAAATCTCCCAATTTACCAATACCATACTCCTTCCTAATTGGCAAGAAATGAGCAGATTTGGTTAGTCGATCAACAACCACCCAAATCGCATCATGCTTCTTCCTAGTAAGAGGTAATCCAGTCACAAAATCCATAGATATCTTATCCCACTTCCATGTTGGAATCTCCAATGGTCAGAATAATCCACTAGCCCTCTCGATGTTCAATCTTAACCTCGCGACAAATCATACACTTCGACACAAACGCCGCCACATCTTGCTTCATGCCGCTCCACCAAAAGTATCTGTTTCAAATCCCTATACATCTTGGTAGAACCAGGATGGTTAGTGAAAGGAGAACTATGAGCTTCACCATAACTTGCTCACGGTATGTACCTGATCATTGGGAACACAAAGCCTATCTCCATACCATACAATACCTTCATTATCAACCTTAAACTCCGCTTGCTTACCTTCTTCAACGTTTTGCACCACGGCACCACAGCTACGCCGCATCTTTCTCGAGCTTCCTTAATTTGCAGTATAAGGTTCGACTCCACCTTCATACTAGCCCAAGATCCACCAAAACCTCGTACACACAACTCAACATCCAAACTCTCTAAGTCACGCAAAATCCTAGACTCAATCTTGATACTCGCGAGAATGCCCGATTTCGCTAAGTACGAACTACATTAGCCTTACCAAGATGGTACTGAATGTTAGTGTCATAATCCTTAAGAAGTTCTAACCATCTTCTTTGTCTCATATTCAGTTCCTTCTGAGTGAAAATATACTTGAGACTCTTATGATCAGTGAATATATCACACGTCTCTCCATACAAGTAATGTCTCCAAATCTTCAACGCAAAACCACCGCAGCTAACTCAAGATCGTGGGTTGGGTAATTCTCCTCATAAGGTTTTAGCAGCAAGCATAAGCTATTACCTTTCCATGTTGCATCAAAACACGCCTAATCCTTTCTTAGATGCATCTGTAGATTTGAAATCCTCTGAACCAGTGAAGAGTCAAAATGGGAGCCGACACCAATCTCGCTTCAATTCTTTTCAAACTCTTCTCTCGTTCATTCGTCCATACAAACTTTTCACCTTTCCTCATCAATTGGGTTAAAGGCAAAGCTAGACGAGAGAAACCTTCAACAAAACGCCTATAGTAACCAGCAAGTCCAAGAAAACTCCCTCGACCTCGCATCGTCGTAGGTCTTGGCCATTTAGTGATAGCCTCAACTTTAGACGGATCCATGGTAATACCATCACCGATACGATATGACCAAGGAAAGCAACTTGTCTCAACCAAAATTCGACTTCAAAATTTGGCGTACAACTTCTTCTTCCTCAAAATCTCCAAAACTATACTGAGATGTTCTTCATGCTCTTCTTCAGACTTAGAGTACACCAAAATGTCGTCGATGAAAACAATAACGAACTTGTTGAGAAACTCATGGAAAACACGATTCATCAGGTCCATAAACACAGCAGGCGCGTTGGTCAAACCAAAAGGCATAACGAGAAATTGAATGACCATATCCGGTACGAAACGCGGTCTTAGGAACATCTTGCTCCTTCACACGAATCGATGGTATCCGGACCTCAGGTCAATCTTCGAAAAGAACTTAGCTCCTTGCAGTTGATCAAACAAATCGTCTATACGCGGTAAAGGATAACGGTTACGAATAGTAATACGATTGAGTTCACGGTAGTCGATACATAGGCGCATGCTTCCATCCTTCTTCTTCACAAACAAAACAGGTGCACCCCATGGAGAAACACTAGGGCTTAATAAATCCACTTTCTATCATCTCTGCGTACTGCTCCTTCAACTCCTTCAGTTCTACAGGTGCCATACGATACGGAGCCTTCAAATCGGTTCAAGACCAGTGAATTAACTCAATGCTAAACTCAACTTCTCGAAATGGGGGAAGTCCAGTGGAGTTCATCCGAAAAACGCCAAGAAATTCGCAAACAACTGAAAGACTTTCAATGTTAGGACTCTCCAAAGATGTGTCCTTAACAGATGCTAGAAAACCTTGGCACCCATGAGCAATCATGATCCGCGCCTTCATAGCGGAAATGAGCTTAACAGATTTAAGGGGTTGAGAACCATGATAAACGCAATTCAGATGTTTTACGTCTCCAAAGATCACCGTTCTAGCATGGCGCGCCGAAGCTCTATGGTAATCCAACCAATCCATGCCTAGAATGATATCAAAGTCGACCATATTGAGAGGATACAGATTTGCAAAGCGAATACGATCATCAAAACGAAGAGGACACTTAACATATTTATGATCAATGATCACATGATTTTTCATAGGCGTAGAAATCGATAAGTGATTTGTTAACGGTTTGGGCTTCATATTAAGTTTCTTAGCGAATGTGATAGATATAATGGAGTGTGTGGCGCCAAAGATCAAATAAAACGAAGACAAAGAAAATCATCAATGAAAAGAGTGCCCGTAATGGTACTGAAGTTCGCTCCTACCGGTTACGAGTAGTAGCATAGACACGCCCAAAGAGTAGTTGGCGGCTTGATGTAGTTTCCGTGAACCGCCAGATTCTTCTTAGGGCAATCCTTAATCTTGTGAGTAGTGGAACCACAACCAAAACATCCACCAGAGCCTTGAAACACCGCCTCGGATGAGCCTTTCCACAAGTAGTACAAATAGGGGGGTGGCAAAACCTCACCGTCCTCTGCCGACTAGAAGATCCCAAGCACGACCCCGTGATTTGTTCCTCTAGCCGGCTGATCCCTGTTGTAACGCGGTTATTGTTACCTTGGTTCCGACGATCACTTCCATTCCTACCAAAGATTTCTATTATCTTGACCCTCGACTCAGAACGCCCAAAGGTCAACATTCCTTCCCGACTGACCACGCTGATCATAACTCCTATCCACATGACCTCTCGAATCATAACTCCTACCAGAGTTTCCCTTATAGTCATTGCCTTGAGTCCTACCTTGAATCCGATCACCATCGCGATTACGCTTGTTAGAACCCGAAACCTCATGGAAGATCTCAATGTTACGAGCCGTCATTGCAGTGTGCCGACACATTCTCATACTCAATATTAAGCAATCGGTCCAACACCCACTTCTTCATTCCCCACTTGAAGTGCTTAGCTTGACGCCTACCATCTCCAGCAATCACTCCAACAAAACTCACCAACCTCATAAACCTACTCATGTACTCATTAGAGGTCTCATGATCAAACCGTAGATCGCCTGATAATCCTCTCATACCTTTGCTTCAAAGATCGTGGAAGTAACGGTTATAGAAGATAGTCCGAAACTCACCAAGTACAAGTCACAGAAAAGCGCCACCTCCTCTTGCTTGTTTCAATGCTTTCCACCAACTCAAAGCATCACCTTCCAATTTGAATGAAGCCAAACGAGTCTTAAACTCGTCTCCACAACCCAATACTTCAAACAGCTTCTCAATATGAGTGATCCAGTCCTCGCCTCAGTAGGAGTAGCAGCAGTGCTAAACGAAAGAGGCTTCAGCTTACCGAAACGCCGAGCCAAGTATGAATACCGACGGGTTGATTTCCTCCACCACTACCCGGCACCATTCTGACATTTAATGTTGTTGATCACCGCTCCATCATCTCGTGTAGTCAAACCAGTGGAAAAGAGAGTTGAGAGCATTCGCAATCGCAAAGATCCATGTTAGTAGCATCATCGCCCCTCCCGAAGTTGCGTTACGACGAGTTTGAACCATCCGAACGATATCCAAACGATTAGCAAAATGAACAAAGGTGAGATACGAAATGGAAGTACGAAGGAATCCTAAAGTCTACCCAAATCCTCACAGGTCAAACCCTAAACCCTAAAGTCTCAAAACCTAGGCTCCATATGTCACAGGTCCCGACTACAAGTCAGAAACTGGCTCGATACCATAAATTGTAACGACCCCACAAGGGTAAAAGAATCACAAGTAATGGTGTCATATCAAAGCAAACATATAAACCAAAAGAAATCTTTAACATAATTATGGAAATAATCCAAGTCAAAAGACTTCAATACATAGGTCCCAAATGAAAAATAAACTCCAAATGAAATGTCTAAAGCATAAGTCTAAATGGCATCATAATATCAAAGCTAAATCTCTAAGGTAAGTCCACTCAAGACTCATCCCAAAGCAAAACACAGCTCCAATGCTTAGATACCTGCCGCGGAAGAAAAGAAATGCGGCTGAGCTTCGAAAGCCCAAAGGAACGTGATATACAAGCAAAACGTAATACGAAACGAGAACGAATAATGAAATAAAGTAAAAGAAAGATAGTGAAATCATAGTCTTCAAAAGATAATTTCGTAAAATATCAAAATAAGTTTTATAGCTTAACTACCTCGAAGCCCGTAACATATGCCATATCATAAACATATCATAATCACATAAGGCAACATATTTGTAGGGGAGACCTACCAGAGTTATGAAGGACGGCATGCACGCAAAGATCAATCATCGATAACATATAACAAATAACAGATAATATATGGCATATAACAGATCTAGGATGCATCCATACGCCCTACACATAAATATTCATAATATAATTCAAATTGAGCTCATACAGATAACAGATAAGGGACGTGGCGTAACATCACTCTACGCCCTAGAGTCATGTCGAAAGTGCATTTGTCTGACACGACATGGAACCCCATGACTAGTTATATTTGGCTCGGGTGTCAACTATCAGAATTCAAATAAGAATGTCATAACTGACATAGATCATTTTATCAAAATCATTCGTATTTCCCAAAATCATAGTTTTCATATCGATATTTCAAAAAATCGATGTTTCATAATTCCGAAATCAAAGTTCAGATAAGCAACAGCTCAATAAACACATTAGGGTTCATAGCAAAGGTTTAGGAAATCCTAATATGAAAACGAAAAGAAACTTCATACGAAACCTTTACTGAAAAAGGTCGAATATCCGTACCTTATTAGAAAGCAAAAGATCAAAAGTCGAAACAGGGAAGCAAAGAATTACTCCTTCTTCACATAACCTATATACATTAATGTCGTATATATTATTAATGATTCCGAAATCATCACAATGATCCTTTAATATTTTAGGGTTTCCATATTAAATGAGATTTAAATGTTTTAATATTAATATCGTAAATTAGGTTTCATACGCCTTTTATTAAAGTTAGGGTTTTCTCATTCTTAAATGTCTCATTAATGTATATGTACTTACATGTTACGTCTTTTATTAACTCGTTACTTAACCTAACATGTTACAAAAATAATCTTTCCTTTTTATGTTTCAACGTACATGTTTATGATTTTATGTGACATATAAGTTACTTATTACTCGTATAATTACGATTTACTCTATTAGGGTTTAGCATAACTTATTAAGTTAACATGTCAAAACTAGGGTTTATGTTCACATAACCTTTACTTAAGTAATGCATCTTCAAATCTTATACACATGATTCGGTTCAATCTAAATACTTCACATATTCAAGTTATTAAGTTATAAACCTTATTCGAAAACTAAATATGGTTCGGTTCTATTCATATGGTTCGGCCAATATTAAACAAACACAAACATGACTCGATTCAAGATCACATCTTACGCACATGTCTCTTATTATTTACTAGGTTAAATGAGTTAGGGTTTCTCTTGGTTTTGCTTTATACCTCTACCACAAAAAGAAAACAAGAAAACGCGACGAAACAAAATATAACTTGACATATTCATGCAAGGTACGTTAAAGGAAAACAATTAAGCGATATACCTTCACTTGATAGAGCAAAATCGACACCAAGGGTGTTTGTTTGAGTTTCGGCCGAGCAAAGGAAGAAAAGAAAAAGAGAGCAAATTAACTAGGGTTCCAATTTAATGAATATGTGTTGTATTTATAGTTGTGGTATTTGAGTTAACCTAGGAAAGTAATTGGGTTTGGGTTTGGTCCAACCGGTCACACCATTCACACGACACCATATGGGCTTCGGCCCTAGGCTCACGAATTAAACAAACACGACCCCAAATCATTTACGAAACATTAACTCTTCGTCGTACCAATATTAATTACGTAATATATTTTAGTTAGGGTTTTTAAATATTCGCAAGTTAATCTTTTAATTTCTTTAAGTGTTAGAAATATATTTTACATATTTTAAAATTTTTAGTTCCAAGGGTATTTTAGTCTTTATTCGGATTTTAAACTTTCAGGTTTTACAATAGACTTGTAAAATCCCGTGCATTCCACCACATCATGTCTTACTCTACCAACCCAGTGATTTCAGAAGTGCTTAAATTGTATGATGCTGTGGACAATAATGTTAATAATTGCTACACTGAGCGATTAAAGATGTTTGAATTAAACAATGAGGATGTGAGATCTTCATGTTCTGAGTACAATGAGAATGAATTGCACCTGCAGTAATGCCATGCAAATGGAATGCAGCATTGAGCCATATCAGCTACTTCATCTGCACCTCATACAACAGTTATCCATACGGGGATCGAACATGTAGTGCTCTTTTTCGCCAAGACTTACCTACATTGACAAGAAGCTTGCTGTTGAACTTAGAACATTTAAAGTTGCAACTTACCAATGAAGAGGTTCAAAAGGATGGTTCCAGTGAAGCTCTTCAAGTAATCTACAAACAATTTCACCATTCATCGCTGGGAAATATTCGCAGATTTACGATCAACATTTGACTAGAATTTCCTTCAAAAACATACCGAATGGAAATTCAGAATTATTGAGACATTTATCAAACTCATGGATAATGTGAAAAAGTACATTGAAGAATCTGCTCAAAAGAATGAAAACGTGAATGAGTGTCAAGTGCAGTTGAAAGATTGTTGTGATAAGTTGGGTAATGTTTCTGTTGAAGTATCGGGTGTTGCTGAATGCAATGTCGGACAACAAAATTGATGAGTCGGATAATGCAAAAATGGAATCTTCGTGCTCAAATTCACAAGAGAGAGAGAGTGCACCGCACACAACCCGTGTGCAAGTTAATGGAAAGGAACACTCCATGGAAGCTTCGGATGTACCCAAGATAGAGATGCACCCGTCACAACAGGTGCATGTCAATGCCGAGGTAAGTTGCATGAAAGTTTCTGTTGTACCTAGTTGTGCATCTTCTACTCAAAATGATGATTATGAACCGCATGAGTACGCTGCATTTGTGCTCGATGATTCCCTTACCACTAAGCTTAACATATATAAGGATCAGGTTGCCATCTATGAACAGCGTGCTAAGTTTGAGTTAACTACTCGTGAGTAGGAGTTGGATAACCAAATGCGTATAATTATTAGAAAAAGTAATTTTAGAGAAGAAGTGTTAAAACAAGAGTTAAACTCCTTACATGAAAAGCTTTCTAAAACCGCTAAGCAAAAACAAGAACTTCAAGAAAATGTTAAAATGCTTAAGCAAGAATTTAGTGCTAAGAAATCAAAACTTTTGAATGATTTTTCTAATCTAAAAACTTTGAAAAACAAGCTTGAAAATAAGTTGTAATGCATAAGGAAATACCATTCGACCGCTCACATGATCACTATGCATAGAGTTCTAAGTGACAAACATAGTGTTGCCTTAGTTGATGAACCAAACCCCGAGGCTTGTAAAAAGGCTAGAGAAGCTCATAAGGTATTGTATGATGGTAATGAGATCCTTAAGCCTAGACAAAACCTAGTTGGTACTGAAAGTAATCGAGGAAGATAAGAAATCAGATGAAGTCACTAGGGAGAAAATGAATAAGAAGCTAGAAGATCCCGAGTGTAAAAAGAACAAGATAACGATAAAACCCCATGATTACACTAAGGAAAATTGGATATCCTTAAACATGTTTAAGCCTCGGACTCTATTGACCCCTGAACAAGTGTTCTGGAAAAAGGATATGGACTTGCAAAAGTCAAAATCTTGTTGAAAAGAATCCCCTTGTAGGAAATTCCTAAAGCTTATGGTATCCTCCAAATACACCGATGCATTTAGTTCCTAGAACTATTTCCACTAAGAGCAAGACCTTAATCAGTCAATATGTTATTCTTCAACTATTTGTCGATTTTGAGAAAACTTGTAAGAAAAGGATCACACCCACTGAGGATAACGGAGGGAAAGGGGTTTTGAGCAAACAAAAGAATGCTATCTACCTGAGGTCATGCCTTTCTTTAAACAACTAAAAGATCATTTTGAGAGTCTTAAAAAGGGGATAAAATCTGATATTAAAGAAATGGAAAAGGAATTTGATGCAATGATAGTTGAGGTTAATGACTATGAGCGAGAATTAAAATATAATGAGATTGAGAGGAAGAACTTGCATACCTTGAATGAGAATCTTATTTCTGAATGTATTACTCAAGATGTGTTTTATTAATCGCTACTTAATTGTTCCATTAATACTTCTCAATTTCATGAATTATTTGTTGCTCTGAAAGTCTCCCATGATCGTGTCATTGAGCTTGAAAAACCTAATTCTAAATTGCATGAGAAAATTGAACAGGATGATCATGATAACCTGGTGAAACAGCTTTCTAAATTGGAAGTTGAGCATCTTGCTTTGCAATTAAAATATCAACATCTAAAAGAAAATGTTAAAACCTCAAATATCAAGACATCCTTGGATGCTCCTCAATTTGATGCAGTTTTTGAAATTAGCAAACGTGATGAACAGATTCGAGCTCATTGTAACACGATCAAGATTGAGAACCCAAGTCTCACAACCGAAAGGTGAAAAGAAGGATGCGACTGGTTCCCATATGCCTCCACCTTTAGATTCTCAGAATTTCCAACTTCAAAACATTATTGATAACTTGCAAAAAGAAAATAATTGTTTTAAAGATGAAATTTCAAAGGTTAATGATCAACACAAAGAGTTATGTGATTCATTTAAAGTTAATCATGATAAACAAATTGAAAAGATAACTTTTTTACTTAACGAGATTGAGAATCTGAAGCGTGAGGTGAAAGGAAAGTTGCCAATCCCCAATTGCAAATATTACTCGTCCTAAGGTTTCGACAGTGTATAAGTATGCTATCGATATGTTATATATTCCCCCTATTAGGAATAATGAACTCGCATTACAAAAGCATATCTCTCATAGCTTAAGGAAAGTTTGAAGGGTCTCCGTGAGATGGTTGAAGATGAAAGATTAGAAAAACCTTTGGATAGTACTATAGCCTATGCTTGCATGGATGCCAAACGATCTCAGGAACTCTTAGAGTATGTAATTGTCACAAGTACGACATCTAGCAATAGGCGAGATAGAATAGTGGTGCCTTGTTCTATGCCTAAAGCCAAGCATGTGACCCTTGATATGCCTTGTTCCATGTCAAAATTCAAGCAAACAACCCGTGATGTGCCTCCTAGAATTTCAGATCCCAACACTTCTAGACCAGGAATGCAGAAAATAGTGAAGCCATGTAATGTTCCCATCGTTACTTCTACAGATGTTAAGATTGACACTAAAGTTAGCGGGTCAAAACCTAGAAGCTATGCAAAGAAGGATAGGATTACGCAAACTAAAAGTGATCATGATAAGGAAGTGAAAGAACACCATAGGGACAAGAAGTTTGATTTGAACAAAAAGAATCGTGTTAGTTCTAGTATTAGCTCTAAGCTTACTAAAATTAATTCGATGCCTTATGCTGTCAAGCAAAACATGTAAAACATGTTTAATTTCTGGTAATCATGATAAATGTGATGTGTTATTTCTGAGGTCTAAGATTCATAACCCGGTTAAGAAAGTTTGGAGAGCTTAAATAAAGCAATAACTGGAAACCTACTGAGGAAGGTTTTTACCAATGTAGGATTTCAGTGGAAGCCAACAGGACGAATATTCACGAATGGCAAACCTTGCCCCTTAACTAGATCCACTATGCCTAGAGTAGTGCCTGTTAAGGGTTGGAAGCCAACTGGTAGAATAATCCCATTAAGCACAAAATGTCCTCGACTAAGTCGATGCTTCTACTAGTTCAACTCCTAGTGACAATGACATTGCACCTAGGGTTTCGTTGATTCAAAGATTTTTGTGCTAACCAAAAGGACCCCATGAGCACGTGGGATCCAATGTTTCCAATTCTCTGTCTTAAATACATTGTCCAAAGCAGTGTCGCACAAATCGTCCCTTGGTATTTGGATTCGCGGCTCTTAACATATGATGGGCTCTTAACAATGACGTCTTCACATCGATTCGGACCTCGTTCTTCAACATTATGGTGTCTGCAGATAACACTTCAGGCCCCGTTCTTCAAAGAAAAGAAAAGTGTACGCTTCTTCATGCGCTTTATCTTCAGCTTAAGAGAAATTCTCTCATGAATGGCCATACTCATCTACATTCTTCATCAACAAGCTTCATGTTTTTCCACGCTCATTCAATCATCAAGTGGATCTACGTTCATTGGTGTATTCTCTTATTCACTTGTTAAATCAAAAATGGCAACTTCGGATGCATTTTTTGAGGGGGAGAAGAGTGAATATACTACATGATGATGGATGTTAGAATAATGGTTATACGACTTAATTTTTGATGATGATGAGTGTATATTATTTTTTATGAAGAGTGAATATACTAAGGATAACTGGGATTCATTGTTTTGATTTTTGATAACTCTCCTCCAACGCCTAATGCTTCACTTACTAAGGATAATTGGGAATCAATGTTTGGGATTCATTGTTTTCAAAGATATGTTTGATGAGTACTTTCAACCTCCCACGAATCTTTGATCATCTAGTTTCTGAAGCTCATGCTCCGGTTTCTATTGACTCAACTGGTTCACCATCTAAGAAGTACTTCTTGAAATTCTCAAGAAACCTTATCTCCAGTTATTTCACAAGGCGTTTATAATGACTATCATGATATTGTAAGTTGCACTATTGAATAATGATCCGCTCTTTGGTATTCCTGTGCCAAATCTTCACGGATTGTTGTTCATGGATAATGATCCGCTCTTTGGTATTCCTTTGCCAAATCTTTACGGATTATTGTTCCTCTCATTGTGCACGCTATAAATCAACCACATGAACATTAAGGAAAATGACTACCTCATTCGCCCGAAGACATTTGTGGTGAATCTTCCAGATCAATCTCTACATGTATACCTTTAGGAAGAATGCATTAATGTCGAGAAATCATTTGTTCCGTTTCAAATTGTCTACTTATGGGTTGATAAAGATAGTCAGAGAGAGTTTCTATCGCATGGTCCTATGGCTCTGGACAATCCAGCTTCTGGACCCGACTTCAAAACAGTCCCATTGGTTCATCTCTTGTACCAAACTCATCTCCAAAGAACTCCATATGTACCTCCATCAGAAGATGATTTAAAAAATTGTTTGATCCAATGTTTGATGAACACTATGAACCTAATGTCGATGAAATGTCAACTCCATCAACAGAGGTGCTCCTATCCTCGTGAATGAAGTGAACCCTTGATCTCAATTTCATTAAGTCAAGAAGCTGATCACTCGTCTCATCAACAAATCATCTTTCTTCAAATGTACATCATGGAACTGTTTCTGGCATCAATGATGAAGTTAATCCCTTTGCTAATCCTGAAGATGCTCCATTTGAAAACATATTTGCTCGAATCTTCTTGAACCATCTTCTTCGAGACATCGACTCGCTACTTCATCCCTCAACAACTACCACATGAACACCTTCGAAAATGGACTCACGATCATCCATTAGACAACATCATTGGAAATCCCTCTCGTCCTGTATCAACACGGAAACAACTTGCAACTGATGCCCTATGGTGTTTCTTCAACTCCGTACTATCAAAGATCGAACTAAAGGATGTTAAAACTGCCATGAACGAAGACAACCTGTTCAATGCTATGCAAGATGAAATTCATGAGTTTGATCGACTTGATGTATGGGAGTGAGTACCTACTCCAGAATGTGCCATGATTATTGCTTTAAAATGGATCTTCAAAGTGAAACTAGATGAGCATGGTGATGTATTGAAGAACAAGGCTCGATTAGTTGCTAAAGGATACCGTCAAGAGGAGGGTATTGACTTTGAAGAATCTTTTGCTCCAGTTGCTCGAATCGAGGCAATCGAATCTTTCGCTAATGCTGCTAGTAAGAACATGGTAGTCTATCGATGGATGTGAAGACGACATTTCTAACCGAGACCTTAAAGAAGTCGTCTACGCCACCAACCTGAAGGATTTGTAAATCAAGAGCTTCCTACTCACGTTTATCGTTTGAAGAAGGCCCTTTACGGTTTAAAGCAAGCTCCAAGGGCATGGTATGATACATTGTCAAAGTTTCTTCTATCAACCGGATTTAGCAAAGGAGCAGTTGATCCAACATTGTTCACCAGAAAGTCGGGCAAACATTTAATTCATGTTCAAATTTATGTTGATGATATTATTTTTGTCTCGGCAGCACCCAATGGAATGTGATCATTTTTCTAATGAAATGAGTTCAAAATTTAAAATGTCAATGATGGGACAAATGTCATTTTTCTTGGGATTACAAATTTCAGAAAGTCCCGGAGGCATTTTCATAAATCAATCTAAATATGCAACTGAGATCTTAAAGATATTTGGATTTGATTCAAGTGACCCCGTTGACACTCCCATGATTGATCGAACCAAACTAGATGAGGACCACTCAGGGATCATGATTGACCAAACAAAATATCGTAGTATGATTGGATCCGATGTACCTCACAACTAGTAGACCGACATCTTGTTCGCTGTTTGCATGTGTGCTAGATACCGTGCTAAGCCTACTAAAAAGCACCTTGAAGCGGTTAAGCGGGTCTTTCGGTATCTCCAAGGAACCATCAATATGGGTCTTTGGTACCCGAAGGACACCGGTATGTTACTAATGACCTATGCAGATGCCGATCATGCAGGTGTCAAGATACTCGTCGAAGTACATCCGAGGTGCTCAATTTTTTGGTGATAAGCTTGTGAGTTGGTCTTCAAAGAAGCAAATGAGTACTTCTATTTCCTATACAAAGGCTGAATACATAGCCATGTCATCTTGTTGTGCTCAAATCCTTTGGATGAGATCCCAATTATCGGACTATGGCTTTGAATTCAACATAATCCTCTCATCTGTGATAATAAAAGTGCTATTGCTCTCTCATGCAACAACGTACAACACTCAAGATCAAAGCACATTGACATCCGACATCATTTCATCAGGGAGCAAGTGGAAAACGGTGTGGTGGAACTCTATTTTGTTAAGTCGAATACCGCTTAGCGACATCTTCACCAAAGCTCTTCCGAGAGAACGCTTTGAGTTTATTCTTCCTCGACTTGGCTTGAAAAGCCTTCAACCAGAAACACTCAAACGTCTTCGGGAGGAAGACGAGGAGTAAAGGTCTTTCCTTCATCTATATCTTTGTATATATTTATCCAAAAAGCAAAATACAAAATTATAAAACCCTATAAAACCAAATAGAAAAATATAAAACTTTCAAAAATCCATAAAAGTCTGAAAAATCTCGAAAAATCTCAAAAATATTGTCTTTTTGTCATGCTTTTTCTCGGTTCGTCAATATCTACGGTCTTTGTGCTGTCATTCAAAGAATGACACGGGACTTTAGATGCTGTTCGAACTCTTAAAAAAAAAATTAAAAAAGAGAGAAAGAGAAACAATGGTTTATTGTCATTTCAGCAAGAACCCGCTTTTCAAAGAAAGAACGAGCCATACTTTATCATGTTTTCAAAATTCCATGCTCGATTCTTTAAACATTTATCTCTTTGAAAACTAAGCGCTTTGAAAAATAACTCGTCTCTATTTTTGATAATCATCTCGACTTATTTGTCAAAATATCAATCTCTCAATCAACAACCTATGTCATTGATTGAGGGAGAGAATGATTTCAATTAAATTAAAAGGTTATTTGTCATTCAATTGTTTTCAAAAGATATTCGGGCATGTTTTATCAATGGAGTTTAAAGTCTTAAAATCCGATCATTATCACTTAAAACGCTTTCATAATCAAGTCACAATTCTCCTTAAAAGCTTTCAAAATCAATTTAAATCTATAAGAGATCACAAATCTCAAATGATTTGATAATTGTGATCGGGGAGAATGTGTGATTTAAATTGGATTTAAACTGATAATTCGGTAAATGGTTTTATAAGGATGTACAAGCTCTCCTTCCCACATGTGACAAACGATTTCAAATTTTCCATGCACATGTTGAAGGGGAGCATCTATCTTAAACCTATGATTTGAAACGTGATAACTTATCTCAAGTGTGTGTTCCTCTAGTATGTGCAAAACTCTTTTCAAATATCGAGGCACATATTGAGGGGGAGAAAAATCATGAAAACCTCATCCTTCCCCAAAATGCTTTATCTACTTGATTCGATTAGGGAAGTGATGTTGATATTTTTGAAAATGGTAATCAAAGAAGTTAATTCTTTCTCTTGCCTCCGTGGGGAAAACTATTTCAAATACTTGATTCACATGTTGAGGGGGAGTTCTTCTTCTAAAAATATCAAAACAATTCAGGTACAAAATGCTTTGATAAAATATCATAAGTATCCGGATTGATTTTCAAATGGTTTTCAATTGGTTCCTATGGCGGATGAACAATACCAAAAAGACCGACCAACTTTACATTATGTATGGTGAGGACGATAAGGTTAGGTATGTGTTACCATGATCCACCGTAACCGGAGGGATCTATCCAGGGACTATCCACTAGTTAGTGTAGAGTTCTTAGGTATGATGATAAAAGGAGAAAAATGAGATATGGGAAGAGTGCGACTAAGATCGAGCTAGTAATCGAATAAACCCAACAAGGTTCTTGCTATGAAGTCTCGTAAGAAGGGGTTGAAGAATAAAAAAGAATTGAATGAGAAAAGGGTGAAAACAAATAGCCCTCCATATATTCAACCTTAGGGCGTAAACCGGTTCAATTCAAATGCTACAGATGGTAACATCGGTATTGAAGACAAGACGTCATGGACCCGTGACGACCGCACTTCAACTTTTCAAACCACTCAAGTTCCTCTTAAAAGGACTTGTTTCATTCTCACGGGAACCGACATTATCTATCGACTTTCTCTTAGAGTTTGTTGATATTGAAGAAGGAGACCCTCTCCCTAGTCTCCGATATAGGATCCAAAAATGCACAAATTGAGTCTAGAGCCACGAGATCATCATTAAATCTCATTAGGACACTTTCAATGAAGACTCTCTGTTTCACACAATGTGGAAAGAGAGATTATATCTTGAGTCCTACGCATTATCCTTGTGGTATTGCCAAAACATCTGAGTGATGTGTTTACATATTCACTGTGAAGATGGAAAGCCTTCTGGAGCCAACATCTAACAAGCTCCTGGTAGGTGGCATGTGAGATCTATTATACAGATCAACCATGTGACAACTGAACATAAACAATGGGGCGATTCAATCTTTTGAATCAATCCTGGTTCAGGTTATGGATTGACGGATACCTTTGAGAAACCGGTCTTTGTGCTTTAAAACTCTTTTAATTAGCACGTCGACCGTGTACTAATTTTTCAAATCAAAAGGTGTTTTATGATTGATAATTGATTTTCATTAAAACCTTCGTTATATTGCAAAAACAATTTCTATTGAGCAATACACGATTGTTTTTCAAATCTCTTTTCATCAATCATTGGACGTAAATTCGCTGGTTCACTCACTCCGTGTTGTCTTCTTTGAGACGTTCGGTTTGAGAACGCTAGAGCATGCGAAACCCTCAAGGAAATTCTTGAATTATACCCGATCACAAAGTACTTGTACTGATCAACAGGGAACCGTGGGCCGTGTACCTCAATTCGACGAAAGTGATCAAAGACACTTTCATGCTTATATTGCTAACTGTCTTATGCGGTACACCCGATGTTTGTACTGGTGATCGAATGGAGCGGTCAATCCATAGCCGCATGCTCACACAACACATTCATCTCAAAAGAAATCATGATTAGTGCATCAATGACTCTGATATTTTCACTCCATGCTTCGCTACGCCGCCAATATCATGAATCAACGAATGCTTCCGCTACTCTGATGAGAAGATATCATGATCCTAAATGTGAGCATGTCGGTCCGAAAGTCACAACATCACATAATACCAACACCACAATGGATGTATCGGAGATTTTCTATTAGCCGATGATCTCAAAAGTTAGCTCAACATTATTATCACGTGGATCAGTAAAAGACCTCCACTTGGATTAACCAAACATGCAATGAGTGGAATCAATGACTCGAGCTTCGGAGCAAAGTACTACATCAAGAATGCAAGATCAATTGTTAATGTAATATCGGATTGTATTCAATGTCATTTTAGTATATGTTTGAGGTGACCTCCCTTAAGGGGAGATTGTTAGGAATTAGAAATTCCAGGTATTAAAGAGTCGGTCACCTCAAGTATATGTAATCGTTAGAAAGCTCGTAGTCATAGTACTTTTATGTTTAATAGTATTTAGTTTGGTAACACCGTGGAGGACGGACGGGTCTTTACCCACTGTATGCCTGATCCACAGCCCGTTGTGTGGCGTTTTATGTAAGACTATAAATACTCTCTACCTCCCAAGGTAGAGAGTTGGAGCTCATAATAAGATTTTTCTTTCTCTCACTAAGTTCCCTAAACCTCTAACTTTCTCTCTCTAGAACTCACCTTTATACGCCCACTTTGAGTTATGGTTTGATGTGTATGTGAAATCCAATATCCTACACCAACATATCGAAAGACATTATGTTAGTCAACAGATGATTTTATTGTCTAATTATTGAATGTGATATGTCGATGTTTGTTACGAGTCCAATGTCACTTGTTTGTCCAATAGTCCAATGACGTCGTGATAAGTTTCGTGAGTTGATTAACTTTAAGTTTTAAAGTGCATGTTTTCACTTATTATTCACAACTTGTTAAACATTTAAGCTTAAAGTGACATTATTGGTTTCGTGGCGTTATGATTTATTTATTTACAAGTTTGCACGCGTAACAATTCATAATTAAGGTTAAACTAGGCTTAGGTAAAATTGGCAAGCTTATGCGTAAACATGAGTGGTATACGCCAGAACGCAAGCTTATGCGTAGGTTCTTGACTTACGCGTAAGAAATATTACGCGTGGGAAAAGAGGACCTTATGCGTAGAGCTTACGCTGGCGTATGGAACCTTACGCCGTAAGGCTTACTCGTAAAATTAGAGTCCACCTTACGCGTAAAGGTCAGCTCACGCATATCCTTCACGAGATACGCCGTAGTCCCTTAAGTAGAACCTTACGCCAGAACGTTACGCGTAAGACTTCTCTTACGCATAACATGCTACGCGTAAGATGATCCTTATGCGTAGATGGCCATTACCCTTGATTCTAATTTTCACGCGTATTAAACCCGAAATAATTCCATCATAGCACCAATATTAACATATACATTAGTTAATTTTCGGATCAAATCATGAATACTCAAAGAAAGCTTACGCGAAGAAGACTTATGCGTATACCTAAACCCTAGGAATTACGACTAAGAATTCTAGCCATAGGAAATGCACAAAACTTGTTACGGTACAACTAAGGTCAAGTGAGTTGTTATGTCCAAGTTTTAACATCAAATTCTCAACGAATCAAAAATACCCAAATATCAAGAACATAAACCCTAATTTCTAATTAACTATCAATTAGTGTTTCTGGGTTGATTCTAAACATGGATACGATCAATTCATCTTGTAAACAACATCACACAACAATCTTTTTAACCAAAGACGTTCACACTTGTAAACCCCCAAATATACGCATAAACCCTAATATTCAAAATCAAACAATTAGTATTTCGGTATTGATGATAAAAATGGAATCATAGTGATTAAATGAATGTTTTGACATAACCATTTTAACCAAAAACACTCAAACACAATTATGTGTTCATACGCTTATCGTAGAACAAAAAATCACTCAAACTCACGCTTTAACCGTTGGATGTTTATGATATTAAAAACCTTTGTTTGTAATCATGTTAGAAACGTGAAAACACTTACAATTTAATGATCAAAAACACGGATTTGAGGCTGAGTTTTTACGCGTAGGATTTGGGTGGTTGGGATATTAAATGTTGTAATAAATGAGTTAGGTGGGTGTTTTTATTAAAATAACTTTAAGCTTTTGACAGTTTTAGCCCCTCCACCTTTTCCATTTACATACAATGTTCATAACTTCCATTTTGGTTATCAAACGAATTATATTTTGGAAAGAAATTTGACGACACTCCCCCTTGACTTAAGAAATAATGAAAGTTTATAAATTTTAGTCAGGAGTGTCGATAGAAACTGAAATGTGACCACCATTTTTAAAAGAAACAACCGGGATAAGGTAACATGCAAGTACAAGGTTTTATGAAACTGAAAAAGTATTTGTTTTCTCCCCCTCAACACTTGATCCAAAAAAATACTGAATTTTGAAAGATTTGAGTGTTGATGTAAGATTTGTACTTGACATGTTAAGAGAAATATAGATAGAAGAATATTTTGTTGTTTTATCTGATTTTATAATTTTGTATTTTGTTTTTGAAAAATATTTACAAAAGGGGTTTTGGTGTTTGACTGGTTTTTAAGAATGTTTTAAGAGTTCATCCAGTTCCTCTTGAGTCAAACACCGCATACCAATCCGGTGGACCAACTCATTAAACCTAGCGGAAGCTAAGGCTTTGGTGAGAAGATCCGCCAATTGGTATTACGTACCCACAAAGTATAATTCAACAAGACTGCTCCACGTGCTCCTTGATGAAATGATATCGAAGATCGATGTGCTTTGATTTCGAGTGTTGAACAGAGTTGCACGAGATGGCAATAGCACTCCGATTGTCGCATTACATCGGGATGCCGTTAAATACGTAGCCATAGTCTTTGAGTTGTGTTCTCATCCAAATGACTTGAGCCTACAATCCTACTTCTTCGATTGCCATGACACCAGTTTATCACCAAGAAATTGTAACGCTCCTGAAGTACTTTTCCGTGAATCTAAGCATCCTGCGTGGTCGTCGAAAAAGCTATTAGTTCAAAACCGAATCCTTCCGGATAGATTCCCAAATTAATGGTTCCCTTGATGTATCGGAGGATTCTTTTAGCCTCGAGAGGTGGGTTTGATTGGTCTCGGCCGATAACGGGAGCAAAGATATACGACAAAAACAATGTCGTCCGCTAGTCGTTAGATACATGAGAGACTGATGATACTTGGTATTTGGTAGGGTCCACCAATTTCCCATGTAAATCAGCGTTTGGTATGAGCCATTAGTGTGGCATAGGTGTCACAGTTTTGCATTCCAAATTTGTTAAGAATTTCAAGGGCATATTTGGATTGACTCAAGAAAATACCACGGGTGATTGATGAACTTGCAGTCCTAGAAAGAACGTAAGTTCACCCATCATGGACATTTCAAAATGTTTCTTCATTAGTTTTGCAAATGCGATTGAATACTTTTTATGTGTTGACCCAAAAATGATGTCATCCACGTAAATTTGAACAATTAAGATATGTGCCCGTGATATTGTATGAAAAGAGTTGGGTCGACCGAACCTTTGGTAAAATTATTGGCAATGAGAAAGGATGATAACTTATCGTACCATGCTCGAGGAGCTTGTTTGAGTCCGCATGAGCTTTGTTCGGTTTGTAGACATGGTTCGGGAACGTGGGATCAACGAATCCTTCCGGCCGGTCGACATACACCGCTTTTCGTTGACCATTGAAGCGGTTTTGACGTCCATCCGAAAGACCGTTATATTCATATGACCGCTAACGCGAGAAAGATCGAACGCCTCAAGACGTGCAACCGGGCGAATGATTCTTCAAAGTCAATACCCTCTTCCTCTATAACCCTTAGCCACCGGGCGTGACTTGTTTCGATTACGTTCCTTCAAAGATCCGGTTTATTCTTCCAAATCCATTTGAGACCAATGACGTAGACCTCTGTTGGTCTTTCAACCAGTTCCCATACTTCAAGACATTTGAATTGGTTGAGTTCTTCTTGCATGGATTCAATCCAGTTGTCTTTTGTCATTCGTCTTTAATGTTTTTAGGCTCGGATTGGTGACGGTGAGAGCATAAATGCAATGCTCATCGTCTGTGTGAAGACGTTGTCTTATTACGACTGGTTGATTCGGGTTGCCAATTATGTTTTCAAGAGGATGGTCTTTTGTCCAACGATGTGTAGAGGGTTGATGTTGGTATACATTGTGCAGATTTTGAGGATTCAAATGGCTTGTTGATGATTCCGCAACATCAGGTGCAGCAGTTTCATTGGCAAACGGGTTAAAGAACGCATTTGGATCAAAAGCTGCCGTTGGATGCGGTTTGTTCAGTTGTTGTAGATTCAACTGGTGGTGCTTCTTCAACCGTAGTTGTTGTAGCAGGTGTATCAGGTATTGGAGTATGATCGGGATGTGCGCGGAAACATCGGATACACCTGGAGCACGTTCATCAATGTCATCACTAAACAACGGAGTAAATAACTTTTCCATTTGTTGACGAGTAAGTCGGGGCTTGTATCGATGATGATGATGGGTGTGAGGGAAGTTTAAGCGGTTATGACCGAAGTTCCAAGTTGTTATGCTCAGAAGCCATTTCAGTAAGCTCATCAAAATTAGCAAGAATCGTTTCCATAACCTGCTTTGTATGACGATTCCAGATCCGATAACCTTTAGAGTTCTCACAAGATCCAATAAAGACTCAATGTCGCTTTGGCTTTGAGCTATCCAAAGTCATCACGATCATTATTTGGGTAGCAAAGGGATCCAAATACATGAAAGTGTTTGAGGTTTGGTTTTCTGTTGTGGATAAGCTCAAAAGGTGTTTTGTTATGGCGTTTTGTAATCATTGAGCGGTTCTGAGTGTAGCATGCAGTTGAGACAGCTTCAACCCACAAGTAATCTGGAAGTTTAGCATTGATTAACATCGTTCGGCGCTTCCACTAATGTACGGTTTCGTCTTTCAACCACTCCGTTTTGTTCTGGTGTACGTGCAATGGATGTTTGATGCTCAATTCCCACTTTCTCATAATATTCACGAAGAGTTTGATTCAAAAATTCAGTTCCTTTGTCTATTCAATTTGTCTAACGGTGTTTGGAGTGAATTTGAATTTTCGTGAGAAAGGTGATGATCATCTGTGGAGCTTGATCTTTACTTCAAGAAAATAAACCCAAGTCCATCTTGAGTAGTCATCAACAATTACCAAGATGTAGCGTTTGCCATTAATCGCTCAGACAGCAAGATCGGGCCACACAAATCCATGTGAAGAAGATGAAGCACATGTCGAGACTTGTGTTCCACCTTTGAAGAAAAATGAGCACGAGTGCTTTTTCCTTGTTCACAGGCTGAGCAGAGGTGATCTTTAGAATACCGGAATCTTGGGAGACCTTCAACAAGTTTGTGTCGAGCAAGGTTGGTGATGGTTTGAAAGTTTAGATGTGAGAGACGTCGATGCCATAGCCAAGATTTTGTAGATGTAGCCTTTGAGAGTAGACATATGGGAGATGAAGCAACCATGTCTTGCAATGAGATTGTGTACAGACTAGAATTGCGAGAGCCAGACATAAGATCGTTTCCTTGTAGATCACGAATGAAACAAGTTTTCTCCCTAAAAGCGACTTCCAAATCTCCATCACATAATTGACCGACTGAAAAGATATTGTGACCGAGGCCTTCCACATAATAAACCCTGCTAATTTCGATATTGCCATTGATATAATATCCGTAGCCCATGATAGTTTTAAGTGATCATTCCCGAATCTGACAGTGCCAATAAACTTTGCAATAAAGTTTGATAACAGTTTGAGATTGCCCGTCATGTGTCGGGAACATCCGCTATCAACAATCCAAAGGATGATTTGTATCACCGCATTACACATAATGCGCACACGGATGGAATAGAAGTAGATGTGGAACCCAAGAATTAGAGGGTTCCTAGCGTTATGTTAGAAATACACACATCAATAATTTTAGGTATCCATTTAAATCCTAGTATTTTATGTATCCATTTCTGCCATCTCCAACTAGTCTTAGCTTTAGTCTTAGTGAATGCACTAGGTGGTACTACATTCCTTGGAGGTGAGGCTGGAGCTACAGGGGACATCAATGCGTTCTTAGAATCTAAAAAGGGCGGTTTACCAAGCGCAGACTTAGAAGCATTAGTGGGCCTAGAGGTATTCCGGGTCTTAGGATTCCGTAAACGAGACAAGATAGCTCTAGCAACACATTTGTCATGACAATCGGAAAGCATACTTTTACGACAAATAACACAAGAAGCATCAGACGGAATATCAAAAGTACTTAAAGGTTTAACATTCGTTACAACACTTTTTCCATTACATTTGTCAGACGCAATATCTAAAGTGGGTGCAACTGAAGTCTTATTCAAAGTCCTAGGGTGTTCTTCTACTTCAAAATTCTTTATTGTTCTTTTCTTAGGTCGCAACTTCCTATTCTTCCTTGTATTGCTCCTAGTGTGAAGTGCGGATGTTTGGAAAAGAGGCAACTATTCTGTTTGAGAGGGAAGCACATTAATATCTTGTGGTTTATCAAGAGGCATTCGGGTTCACGCTTTGCTAAGTGTTACAAGTGCAATTTTCTTAATGATGCTAACCTGAACTTGTTCATACTTTCCTAACATTTCCTTTAACTTAATGATAATGTGCACCAAATCTTGATTTTGAGCGAAGATTTCCGAAAAAGTTCATGACTTCTTTAGTGTGTGCAAGATAATGATCAAGTTCGTTTGATGCTTCATCACGAAGTTTTGAGTAAATCAAATATGACACCATATTCCTTTTTCACTTTTACAAGTTCTTCTTCATATTTTGAGATTTGACATTTCAAAGACGCGTTTTGATCATCCAGTTGCTCAATTTTTGGATTAAACGTTTTGGATTGCAACTGATTGATTTTGTTTTGCAACGCAAGTTCACGATTTTGACAATCTTTTTGACACCATTGAAGACGACGTTTTGAATTTGAAAGCTCGTTTAACAGTCGTTCGTTTTCAACTTTTAAAGACTCGATCGGACGCACCGTATCGATATTCACAACAATATCAACAATATCAACGAATCAGAGATATGATCGGATGCATATGCAAAGCAGTTGTAATAACACAAGATTATTGATATCGACAGATAACATCTTTCAAGAGTCGATCAACATCTTTTCTCAACAGCTTTCTTTTACGTTTAGTATTTGAAATTGATGTTTCGTTTTCTCGAAAACTGTTTTCATGAGACCAAGTTCCTTGTGAAAATCCCTTTCCCAATATAGTGCACAAGTTTTCAAATTTTTGACATGGGGTAAAATTCTTTTCTAAAGAATATCTCTATGTTCTCGCGCCATTGGCGATTGAAAATGTTGAACTTTTATTTCAGAATGAAATTCAATCTCACGTTCCAAAATTTTGAGGTCAGATAAGAAAGTGTCAAAATATTTGATAACGTGACAACTTTCGGCTTTAGTTTTTACTTCACTAAGTGAAGGTAAAGGACCATTAATTTGTGCACTATTGTGTTGGGGACTAACTTCAGAAACTGGTGTGATAACCAAAGGTTTGTTAGAAGTAACTTAGCTTTTGAATAGTTAAATGGTTTGTTATAAACGACATTTTTTATTTTTGACCGACTCTCGTCATCAGCATCTAATTCCTCCATGCGATTATATTCAACAACAGTCATAATTGAATCATCAATTCTATGTTCTGAGTAAACTTCGTGATTTGGTTTGAATGCTCGTGAAAACTTAGGTTTGTAATCACAAGATTCGGTCCATATCCATTTGGATTTGGTTTGAAAGTAAACTTTTGAATCGTTGTGATTGATTCACCATGTTTATAAACAAAATTTTGAAACTCTTTGATTTTGTTTTGTAAGTCGACAATTTCTTCAAGATAGTTATCTATTCGTTTCGTGGAATGCTTTTGTACTCGAGAACTGGTTTTGACAAGTTAACAATTCACCTTGGCTTTTGAGTTTCCAAAGTAAGAGCGTTAATTTGTTGTTTATGTTCATGTTTCAGCTGTTCTATTTGAGACAACAAAGCATTCTTGGATGCGGCTAGATCACAAATCTGTTGTTCCAAAGATTTTTCGTTTTAATGTGATTTAGCAAAAGCGGCTTCAAAACCTTTTTCACGATTTTCTTGAGTTTTGAAAAAATTGAGTTGCCGTTTTAAGCATTCAATGTCCCCGTTAACAGCGCATTTTACAAGGTAATTTCGATTTAATGCATAACATTCATCCATTCGGGATTGTTGGTCTTTAAGTAAGAGATCAATATCTAGACTAGGAAAAAGTTCAACGTGTTCAACGTGAGTCACAACATGAACACTATTCAGATCCTCAAGTATAACCACGGAGTCAATTTGAGTATCAAAGGTAACCATAAGATCATCCTGATCGTCAAATGTAACTACGGGGTCTAGTTGAGAATCATCGACGAGATGTGGGCGACTCATTTTAAACATTCGAGCCTCGCGGATTCGGATGTTGGCTGAGATATTAGATCGATGATGAATATGGTTTGTTAGGTACTTGAGACAAGCCATCGTGTCATACATCGGGCTTGTGTCACTCATGTGTAGTGCTTGCATTTGTGCCATCAACATCAACTGCATTGGCCCGCAAGTCCTCCATATCATCATCGAATGCATCCGCCATAAAGCTCTGTTCCTTGTTGGTAAGAGTTCCACCAGCTTCATCCTTGAGAGCCAAGAGCAAAGCCTCTTTGAAATAAGCACAGCCTCTTGTCCTCGGCTTAGGGCATGCATTAGCCAGATGACCCTTCTCATTACAGCTTATAACAATGAAGACCATTAACCCCATTCTGAGCATTCCCCTGTTCAACCACTTGAGCCCTTTGTTGTTGCGGAGCACCCATGTTATTCCTTCCCATAGCATTAAACCCTTGACCACCTCCCATCTGACGAACATTACCACGATTCTAAACTTCAACTCTTCCATTGTTAACCAGTGTTGGATGAGGTACGAATGCGATTGTTGGATTTGTTGGAATATCAGCCGAAGGCTCTAGCAATCATGACAAATCCTTGCTGCAGGGCATCAAAAGCTTCAGTATCCTCATTTGATTCCTTTGTAAAGTGCTTGATCGCTTTTGTTGTTGTATGGAACCAATTGAGTTTCTTGAGATTGTTGCCGTGATGGATTATATGGTGTAATTGTTGCAGTTGGTTGAGGAGCGGGTTGAGGAGGAACACTAGTTTGAGCCAACAAAGCAAGTTGTTGATTGTCCGGAAGTATTTGTGGAGCCGGAGTCCACGGATAGCCCTTTCTTTGTCAACTTCTTTTTGGTGAGGCCTCAAATAGTCGTACAACAATCCGTATGTAGCATGGTGAAGATTCTTAGCTTGACGAAGAAAAATGACATACTTCTCCCATTCCGGACCAAGACTACTTAGGAACTTAGTGTTGACAGCAATTCGTGGCATGATTATATTGTTTTTGTCCAAATCATTGATGATGTCTGAAAATCGATGATGATATGACTCTAATGTCTCTCCTGGTTCAATCATGAAGTGTTCATAAGCCAAGTAAATTTTGGATTCCATGTCTTCCTGATTGAGTGTGGTGCCTACCATAAGAAGATGAATATGTTCCCACATTGCTTTAGCTCTTTTGGCGTCAACACTTGAAGGATCGGATTAGGTAATCCCAAAAGGATGTATTGCATTGCTAGTTCATCGGCTTCAAAATGTAGAAGTTCATCACCGTGAGGTCCGAGATAGTTGCAATGTTAGTGACAGCATCTCTTGGTGGATTGGCATTAGGATCTGCGGGTGTGACAATAGTAGGCATCTGAAATGGACCTTCCATAATGACCTTCTTTAAGAACTTTCCATGTGGCTTCTTTAGATCACAAAACCTAAAGAACCTTATCACCCATTGATCATAATTACCGGGAGTGAGCATTGGAGGTTTATCAAGTAAGCCAGCTTCATGAATTGATTGTTGGCTACTTAAGGCTTCACACATCTTGCCAAACCGTGTTGGTTCCTTCATAGTACTCATGGATGGATGTTGATTGTAGAAGTTTGTGTAAGGTTGTACTTGAAGACTAGGTGGTGGTTGAACCATTTGTGGAGTATGTTGTTGATTAAATTGTTGTTGATAAATTTGTTGTTGTTGATTAAATTGTTGATGTTGTGGACTTAGTTGTTGTTGTTGTTGTTGGTTATATGTGTAAGGAAAATAGCTAGAGTATGGTGGTTGTGACATGTTGAAAAATTGTGTTGTTAAATGGATCTTTGTAGTCGAATGAAACGTTGTTGATGAAGTATCCTTAGGCGTAGAAATCACGTAAAGGCAAAGTAACACTTATGCGTAAAAAACACCAAAGATACGCGTAACAGCAATAGTTACGCGTAGGATTAGCTTACGCGTAAGAAATAAGAGAACACTAAAGTTATGCGTAAACAGAAAGTTAAGCGTAGAAAAATTAGGCGTAGGATTAACGTATGCGTAAGACAGAGCTTAGGCGTAAGAATAATCTTATGCATAACGAGTTCTACGCGTAAGCTTAAGCTTATGCGTAAAATTAGGGTTTTGCCCAAAAGATCTTTTACACTATCACAGTGCAAAAGATATCCAAAGTCGAAGTGTTTTCAGGCTTATCCAAGCAAGAAAACACTGAGTAAACCATGAAAACTTAAGATCAAACCAATGATGAGTTACGCGTAAGATTAGGGTTTTCTTACGCGTAAAAAATAGCCAAAACTGATTTCTGCCAACTGATGTTTCCAAACCAGATTTTTGTGATAAAATAGCTTTAATATCACCAAACTAACACAAAAGTGTGAAACTTGATGATTGATGTGCTCGGTTGGTGCAAGTTTTAAAAATTTATAATCACGAATTAACCGAATAACCTATTAACACATACGAGCAAGTATACTCGTCCGCAATAGCAAAGTTTGGTAAGTCGAGATCGTCCCAAGGGATTTTTTGATTGAAATAGATTTGATTAAAAAGTTTCTAACAAGAAAGCTTGTCAAGGCCTCCTCAAATAAGTGTTCTAGTGAAAATATGAATCAAGAATATAAATATATACTTGTGTGTAGTCTTATAATCAACCATAGATAGTGTTCCTAAAGGTTTGGTGTATACTCTTAGTATGATGCACAAATCATAAGCAAATGATTCCCCAACCATGGTATTTGTTTGTAAAAATCATTCTAAGAACAAAAACATTTAGGTAATCCTTTCGGTCCTTATCCCAATGATTATCCTATAAAAGTTCCATTTGTTTGCAACATGTTCTCATTCAATTTGTTCTTACGAATCTTTCGACCCTTCGTGATGAAAATGTTCCTAGTCTTGTTTTAATAAGCAAAACATGGTGGTTGTCACTCACCATATCCCCATACTAGTTTGTCACTTCACTTTTTGGAATAAAACACAAGAGAAATCCTTTCGGCCCTTTTTCTTAAAACATGTTTTATTGACAAATCAATCCAAGACTAGTATTTTTCCAACAAACTCATTTAAACAAGATCATATATACATGCATCACATTTTGAGAACACTATTATGATTAATCACATTCCAACACATAAGTATATCACAAACTACTCCATGAAAACAATCATATCTAAACACAAGTCATAACAAGGTAATTCAAACAATTCAAGAGAATAGATTTCCATAAAAAAGTTCATAGAATACCTAAACTTTTGTGATTACAAGAATTAGAAATCGTGGATTGTAGCAACCACGCACCTCCAATCACCTAGGATCACCGCACAACTTCAAATTACCGAAACAATGGACAAGAATGGTTCCTCCTTGCTCTGGGCGTTTTCCAGTAAATACTAAGCTTTTGGGGTTGAAATAATAAGGGTAGTATTAGTTTTGGTGTAAACTAAAACTCTTTGGTTGTGTCACACTTAGTATACAAGTATTAGGTCCTATATATAGCCAAAGCTCTTGCTTAACTGCCCAAAAACGTTCTCTCCAAGTTAATATCAAGAAATGATCGGACTCCAATGATTATGGGGAGTTAAGGCAACAATAAATGCGATTTGTGTAATCAGTAGTGCGAAACCGGATCGGTTTCTTGGCCGACGAATCGGTTAATGTTTTGACCAATCGCCCAGCCGGATCCGGTTGCGGGTTGCGACCGATCGGATGGGTTTTGCTATTTTGACTTTTTCGTTGACTTCCTCCTTTACGCTTCATTCTTTGCTTACGTTGATGATTTCCAAAGCCAAACTTGATCTTTCCTTCTTTGTAGATGCTTAGAAATCGCTACGCTTCCATATCATTGAGTCCACAAGCTTCCAATCTCAACTTCCTTCTTTAAGAATCTTCCAAATGTGCATAAAAACTTCATTTCTTCATTATTCGCGATACCTGGCTACATATACATACACAATACGCATCTTTGCACTTTTGCAACAGTTATGAGTAAATATAGCCGAATATCATGCACAAAACCGACAATAACGCTACTAAAAACATGTTCATTTTAGACGTTATCAAATTCCCCCACACTTAAGCTCTACTCGCCCTCGAGTAGGTCTAACATTTGTAAAGATTGATTTCAATGGTCCATAACACCATGGTTCCAGAAAAATGTAACAATTATCAATAAAGATAATTATTATTTTGCTTATAATATGTGAAAATCTTTTAAAAATGAACCAAACACTTTAGATAACATAACTAGGATACCTCACGAATGGCTTTAAGATTTCACTCAACACTCATATATTGGTGGGTATATGTAAATCACTCAATGCCTAGTCATGATCAATGCTTTTACCATAAGCTTGTACAAGTATCAAAACAAAGAAAATAAATTCATCAAAGAGGTCTTTTATTCGGGTTATAACGTAAAGGCTAAGGGTTCATAATAGGTATGGTTAAGGCATGGGATAATTTATGAAATTGGTTTTAAAATAAAAATAAAATCAAGTCCAAACCTCCATGTTGCTAGTCATCATACAAACCACGATCTCGAAAAATGATTATTACTCCTCTTCACATATCGATTCTCCGCAAAATATGTATAACTCAATTTAGCTCATTGGCTAATCAATATCCATCATATAGCTCGCTGGCTATAATAATAATTTTTTTTTTTTTTTTTAAACATCACAACTCCCCCACACTTCGTATAAGCATCACCACAAAAATACAAATAAGAAGTATGCATCCTTCGTCTTTGTCGGAATGGCACACACGAATGGCAAAGTGCGGCTAACTCATAATCATCAAAAAAAACAATCCAATCATTCCAAACAACTAGCAACAAACCAATAGACTTGATAAGAGGTAGGCTAAGGTTTAAAGTGTAAAATATTTTTGTATTTTTCTGGATGTAACAAAAATGAAAAGGATGGCTCAGAAGGTGTAACTAGGGGTATCTAGTGCTAAAAATGAGCACTAACAAAATGGGTCCATGTGGGTGGTTAACTAACCGATGTGGTTAGCTAATATATCATTAGATGTAAAAATGGAAGGCCATTTGGGTTATACCTAAGGTGCCTCTTATCACTTGAAAATATTTAGATCACTCGAAAATGATTTTAACCGTAATGCATAACTCGTACAAGTTCTAGAATCGACACAATCACCGGCAAACTCATAGCAAATATAAAACAAAAGATGTGTTTTATACAAAAAGAAACCTCACAAAAATGTGGGAAAAAGGCTATTATGCATGCTAGAAAATGCTATCGAATCCAAAATGAATTACTTCAGTAATTTGGTTCAAATCCAAAAATTTTCAAAAACCTCATTTTACCATTGAAATCCCAAGTTATGTATTTTAATTATCAATAACGCGCGAAAACCATTAAACCATCAATGGCGAATTTCTTCTAATCACTTGCATCCAAAAAGTTATCTAAAAAATAAATAAAAAAAATGCGTATCATTTTTCCTATTTTCTTCCCTCCCCATACTTAAGTTTTGCATTGTCCTCAATGTAATGAAAATGAACTTCAAAGTAAAGAAAATGGGAAAAAGAAATAGTTAAAAGATACCACGGAATAGAATATGCAATATGCACATTGGGTCATTAGCAAGCCTGTGAGTTATCCAACTCGAAACATTTGACCATCAATAAGCTTTCCACACATCCATCCCGCAAACAAAAAGCGCAACACGCAATGCACAAAACAAAACAAAACTAATAAAACTAGATAAAATCAAACAAAATACGCCAAACATCCTAAAGAAATGAATCAAAAGATAGAAATTGTTTAAAAACACATCATGACCATTGTTTTTAAAACCATAATTCACGAATGATCCATAATCACTCGTCATCCTCGCTCATGTCTTCTCCTTCTTCATCATCATACTCATCATCATCACTTTCGGTTACATAGTTTTCGTCTATGATTTCTGAACGAACTCTCCTCTTTTTCTTCTTACCTCCAACTCCTGATGATGATCCTCCAACTTCAGGTAATCGACCATATGGGGTACTTGGATCGGAAACGGTGCGTACCGGGATATGGATATGGATAGGTTCCAGGATAAGAAGTGTAAGGAAAAGGATATGGTGGAACATTTGGTGGATTGTAGGGTGGCAACTCATAATTGGCTTCTCGAGCCATGTGTTGAAAGATAGGCATCGAATAATCATTGATGTAGTTGTTTCTTAACATCATCGAATCTCTCCACACATCCCTACATTGAATCTCATCTAGATGTTGGTTCCACTCTCCCCATCCTGAATCAAAACTACTGGACGTACCCATTTGCACGTTCTCCATTGGTATATTACCTTCTCGTGGTGGTTGCTTTGTTGTGGTCTTGGTTCAATCCATAACCCTACGGTTCCCAGTCTTCTGTTCAAAGCATTACCAAAACCTTTCGCAGTCCACGTTTCACTATACTTTGGCTCTCCACACTTAGCCAATTCTTCATCAACATAATACCCAAGATTCTTCGCCAATCTTGTCACAAAATGTCCTCCACAAATGTTACTGTTACTCTTGATTCCCGGGGCTCTCCTAGACAAATATTCTGCTATCTACCAAATGGCATTACCGTCCTTAGTTTCTTCCAGCAACTTCATAATCCATAAGTCCGGTTTTTGACATTTGTCTCTGCTTCCAAATCTATTAAATGGCCCGGTCACAATCAACTTGTGAAGTATCCTCATCAATGGATTCCTGATGGTTGAAGCATTCCTCCTAGCACAAGTAGGATCTCCCACTTGATTCCAATAAGCGGGAATACTAGGATAATCTTTTTCAAACCTCCGAAGTCTAGAAAAGTGAGTTTCAAATAATCGATGATTAACCTCATGTGGCTCATACAAACCAAGAGCTACACCAAAAGCTGGCAACGTGTAAGGATGATCCCTTCCACAAAGCCTAAACCAAATACAAATCTCCGTCATCAAACTCCGAACATCCACCTTTCTTTCAAAATACATGGTTGAAAAGAATTCCATACACCATTCTCGATAAACCTCTTCATTGACACTGAATGCTCTTTCCCATGACAAATCATTGAACGAATCTCCATCTCCTGGATATACATAAGACGTTCGCATCATCTCTCTTAACTCATCACACAATCACATTCCTCAAATAAATCCCAATCAATCACCCTTGGAACCAAACATGTTCTATGTTGTAACTTCGACAATCTTTCCCGAAAAGCATGTTTCTCTCCGTCGGTGAGATTTTTGAATTTTAAATTAGCATTTGCTTCCGTCTTCACACTATACTTAACCTTCTTCTTCACGTTCCTTTCACGAAACTTCGTAATAAGCGGGTTAATTGGAATTTCCTCCCCACTCGAGCTCCCTACAATAATTCTCTGTAGAAATCACAAAAATAAGACCATATGAGAGTGTTAGAACAAACAGGAAGGTTAGAGAACCCTCTAAGATACATTTCAAAATTTCACAAAAAGTCCACACAGAAACCTCAACCGGATTCGGTTGGATCACCAACCAAATCGGTTTCCAATATGTCAAACACCAACCGTTCGGTTGCAATGCTCAACCGAATCGGTTGTGCAGACTGCATAAGGCATTCGCCTTCAAATCCTCAATATCTCGAATTCCTAACGCTCAAACCACTCTTAGATCGCATTCTATCATCCTCAATGATTCCCACATCCTAGAATTACTCTACTCTCGCTTTCAATTCATCAAACATCTAGCATGTTAGAACTCATCCTACAAATCATTAGTTCTAATAATGTGGCATCCATCACTCTTAAAAACATATCATCCATCAAAATGAATCATCAATTGCAACTTTTCTTGTTTCATAAGCACAACCCAACTAATTCCAAAAATCTTATCATCTAAAATCCATTCCATGATGAATCAACCAATCAATCTCTTGTTGTAATGCACTCCTATATCAATTACCCACTCAATCCTAAAATATTACCACTTAATTTGAATTATAACAAAAACCCCCAAATTGGTGACCTAATATTCAATTCGAATCAAATGTTCTAATAAAACCTTAATTGGGTTAATTGAATGTAAATGCTTACTTGTTTGGGTGCCATGATGTTTTCCTACAACTTAAACAACTTCAATCTGCTCTCTTGGATGAATTTTTGCAAAACCACCTGGAAAATTAGTGTGTGTGTGTGTTTTTGGAAAAATGAAATTTTTATACTTTGGTGCAACCGGTTCAGTCAAGGACACAACTGTTTCGGTATGCTTTTTGCCAAAATTTGCTTTTTATGCGTTTAACATGTTACTTAGGCATTTACCCTCCAAGCAACATTTTTTACTCAAAAATTCCTGCTAAAGATTCACACAACATTCATTCACCATATGAAATTTTGAACAATCATCCAATAAAAAAAAAAAAAAAAAAAAACTCAACTCATCATGCTAATGAACTAATCCAAACTTCAACTCAAAACTCATAGTCATAATGCATTAAACCAAATTACCTCAATCATAAAATAAAAAAAAAAAAAAAAAAACAAAAATCCTAATGCATCAAATCAAAAGAAATAGTTTATGACATTCAAGCAAATGATTGCTTGTTATTATGGTCTTTGCCTTCTCCTCAAAATTCCTCAAAATACTCTTGCCTAAGAATATCCTCGCTTTGAAATTTTCCGGTCAACTCACGGAACGTTTCAAAAGTTTTGAATTTTCTCATAAATCTTCGTCCGTCCGGGCATAATATATCAAACTTAACATGCCATGCTCCATCTCCGGTTTGTCTCTTGTAAGTCCCGACCCTTCGGTTTCCACTCCAAATTCTTAAGTTGCACCGGTAAAGATCCTAAAAAGTCGGTCAACTTCTTGTAAACTAATATGTTTTTGAATGGGTTATAGAAAGCTTCTATCGCAAATGCACGTTCCATTTCGTCCTCTATATCGAAATAAGGTGGAGTTAAAGGTCCGTACATTGGATTACCGTGGACATCGCGTCCCACTTCAAAACAAGTTAAATCATCATTTGCATCTATCCATTCCAAATCTTCCATACATTCTAAAATTGGTCCTCTTGGTTTTGGGTAGTATGTTTGCCTCGAAATCCCATCGTCAATAGTCATGGTGCCTCTTCCCATGTCTATAATTGCTCCACAAGTTCGTAAGAATGGCCTCCCCAACAATAGCGGTAAACTCTTGTCCACCGGAATATCCAGGACAAGGAAATCTGCCAAATACGGTTGATAGCCAATTTGCACTCTTACATTCTTAACTTCTCCCATTGCCTTTGCTTGAGTGTTATCCGCCATAGTAAGCTTAGAATGATTAGGTTGCGGATTACTTAGTCCCAAAGTTTTGAACAATGGATACGGCATCACATTAACACTCGACCCCGCTAAAGCATAAACCGGTATAGTTCCATTTACTTTGATCGGCAACACAAAATTACCCGGATCCTTTTCTTTCCTTGGCATGCCTTTAAACAAAATTCGATCTCGATCCTCATCCGTGAGATTCTTATCTTCCAACCTAGCCCTCGCTAGCATCAGTCCATCCAACTTCTTACGGTAAAGCACATAATCTTGGAGAACTTCTATAACCGGCTTCTTTTCATTGAGCTCTAGAAATTTTTGTTCTAGATTTTCTAAAATAGCTTCTTTTTGGTTGTCGGTTAAGGGTTTGATAGTAGTGGTAGGTGACGATGGTGTGTAATCATTTTTGGTGGTGGAGGTGTTGTTGGGGTTAATTTATTTGATGATGGTTTCTTTCGGTTTGCTTTTCCCATTTTAACCACTTCCACCTCTTTTTCTTCCATGTTTGCACAAACTTCCACTAGCATCTCTTTGACTCCTTTTCCTTCTTCTAACTCGGTTATATTAATCCGCATTTCTCCCATACCAAAATCTACTTGACACTTGGTCGTGACAAGAAAATCTCGACCAAAACACACATTAGGTTCATCCGCATTTCCTTCTTCTAAAACAACAAAATCAGTTTCAAAAATATGTCCATGAATATTGACCTTTAGATTTTTGACCATCTTTCTTCCATATGCTTCATAGTCCATACGAACATGACCGATTTCGTCAAGAACCTTTTCCAAGATATAATTCTCTCCATAAGCCATATTAAGCTGTGCATCCCAAGCACTTACTCCTTCCACGCTACAAGGCGTTCCAAATCTCATTAGCGGTGAATCATACACCGTTGACGGTGCTTGTGTGAACACTACGACTCTTTTATTTTTGGGTAGTTGAACCTTGTTTTCACATACTTCTTCCATATCACCCGTGTCAATTCCCAATTCTTTCTTGCTTTCCTCCAAAATTCCTCCAATCTTTTCTAATGAACTTCCGGTATCCTTGAACATTTCATCCAAAGTACGAAGGTATTCCGAGATTCCGCTCAAACTATCCATGGTACTAGACAACTTAACAAAGCAAAACAAAACAATCCCTGAATGATTAGCGTTAAAGTTAGTAAAACAAGAACAAACTATAAAAACATATAATAAAACAAACTAAGACATCTAACAAAATTAAAAATCAAATAAAAACTCAAAACCTAAAAATGATAAAAATCAACTCAGAAACTCCAACCGGATTCGGTTGGATCACCAACCGAATCGGTTGGTTGAAAAATGTTAGACAGAAATACGAACCGGATCAGGTTGCGGGTTGCGACCGATCGGTTTGATCGAAAATATATATATATATATTTTTTTTAACAAAAAATTAATGAAAATTAAGTATCATTAAGGTGTACTAACTCCAGTTAATTAAATAAAACTCTTCATAAACTAAATAATTAAAATAACATATTAAATCTCATTAAAACCAAAACTAAAACTAAATAAACTACCAATAAATTCTACCATTAAATTAAACTATAACTGAAAATAAAATAAAATAAAATTACTACCTAACCATTACCATTAACTATTAATATTAAAATTAATTAAAACTTGATTAACTAATAAATGACAAATGTAAAGAAAATAAAATAAAATAAAAATAAATCTAGGAAATGATTAAACCACAAAAATTACTCTAAAAATCAAAACACAATAAATAAAAAATATAGACAACTAATATTCGAACCAAAAAATTTCCACAGAATGTCTAACCGGATTCGGTTGGCTAACCAACCGAATCGGTTAGTTTGTAACAAAAACATTTTTTTTTTCAATACTACTAATTTCAAAGAAAATTAAAGAAAAATCACCGGCGCCAAAAACTTGATGTGCTCGGTTGGTGCAAGTTTTAAAAATTATAATCACGAATTAACCGAATAACCTATTAACACATACGAGCAAGTATACTCGTCCGTAATAGCAAAGTTTGGTAAGTCGAGATCGTCCCAAGGGATTTTTTGATTGAAATAGATTTGATTAAAAAGTTTCTAACAAGAAAGCTTGTCAAGGCCTCCTCAAATAAGTGTTCTAGTGAAAATATGAATCAAGAATATAAATATATACTTGTGTGTAGTCTTATAATCAACCATAGATAGTGTTCCTAAAGGTTTGGTGTATACTCTTAGTATGATGCACAAATCATAAGCAAATGATTCCCCAACCATGGTATTTTTTTGTAAAAATCATTCTAAGAACAAAAACATTTAGGTAATCCTTTCGGTCCTTATCCCAATGATTATCCTATAAAAGTTCCATTTGTTTGCAACATGTTCTCATTCAATTTGTTCTTACGAATCTTTCGACCCTTCGTGATGAAAATGTTCCTAGTCTTGTTTTAATAAGCAAAACATGGTGGTTGTCACTCACCATATCCCCATACTAGTTTGTCACTTCACTTTTGGAATAAAACACAAGAGAAATCCTTTCGGCCCTTTTTCTTAAAACATGTTTTATTGACAAATCAATCCAAGACTAGTATTTTTCCAACAAACTCATTTAAACAAGATCATATATACATGTATCACATTTTGAGAACACTATTATGATTAATCACATTCCAACACACAAGTATATCACAAACTACTCCATGAAAACAATCATATCTAAACACAAGTCATAACAAGGTAATTCAAACAATTCAAGAGAATAGATTTCCATAACAAAGTTCATAGAATACCTAAACTTTTGTGATTACAAGAATTAGAAATCGTGGATTGTAGCAACCACGCACCTCCAATCACCTAGGATCACCGCACAACTTCAAATTACCGAAACAATGGACAAGAATGGTTCCCTCCTTGCTCCTGGCGTTTTCCAGAAATACTAAGCTTTTGGGGTTGAAATAATAAGGGTAGTATTAGTTTTGGTGTAAACTAAAACTCTTTGGTTGTGTCACACTTAGTATACAAGTATTAGGTCCTATATATAGCCAAAGCTCTTGCTTAACTGCCCAAAAACGTTCTCTCCAAGTTAATATCAAGAAATGATCGGACTCCAATGATTATGGGGAGTTAAGGCAACAATAAATGCGATTTGTGTAATCAGTAGTGCGAAACCGGATCGGTTTCTTGGCCGACGAATCGGTTAATGTTTTGACCAAGCGCCACCGGATCGGTTCGCGGGTTGCGACCGATCGGTTGGGTTTTGCTATTTTGACTTTTTCGTTGACTTCCTCCTTTACGCTTCATTCTTTGCTTACGTTGATGATTTCCAAAGCCAAACTTGATCTTTCCTTGCTGTAGATGCTTAGAAATCACTACGCTTCCATATCATTGAGTCCACAAGCTTCCAATCTCAACTTCCTTCTTTTAGAATCTTCCAAATGTGCATAAAAACTTCATTTCTTCATTATTCGCGATACCTGGCTACATATACATACACAATACGCATCTTTGCACTTTTGCAACAGTTATGAGTAAATATAGCCGAATATCATGCACAAAACTGACAATAACGCTACTAAAAACATGTTCATTTTAGACGTTATCAATGATCCAAAACTTCTAAGCACCTTATGCGTAGATATACACCCACGTATAAAACCAAGCTTAAAAACAATGATCTACGCGAAAAGTTTGAAACTTTTTGCCAAAAACAGATATTTTAACACCTTAAAACGTTGAAAGTACAAGAATCTTGGATTGAAAAGTGTAAAAAATGAGTTTTTAAGCGTGACCAAGTTTGGAACTGTATGTTATGCGTAAGACCAAAACTTACTTCAAAAACAATACCGATTCACCCAACTATTTGGCGATTGATACCACTGTTAGGTCACCATATTAGAAACACAAGCATCAAATAGAAGAAGTAGAAAGAGAAGTGATCGGATGAACAATACAAACACTATGCGTATGAATGAAAGAAGAGTTAAGCGTAGCAAGTGAAATGAATTGAACAACCAACCCTCAAGTGAGGGTATTACAAAGGTATTTATAGGAGAGGGAGTTAGGGTAACACTCCTAGTCCCTTCCTTTCCTTATTGGACTTGGGCCAAGGCTTATGGGCCTTCTACATAAGCCTTAGCTTAATAACAAACATAAAGGTCTAATTAAGCTAACTATTACATATTAATTACTAACACTTGAAGTCTAGTTTATGAGTGATTCCAACAAAGTCCTTATCAACCAAAGTCAACTTTCCCTGAATGGCAAACGACCAGGTTCAGTGTCATCACTGAACCTTGGAAAGCAGTCTTGTCTCTTACCTAGAATAGTCTTTGTAAACAGAGACAAAATACATCAAGATTTTGTCTTCTCAGAATTGTCAGTTTGTCAATTAGGAAAGAGTTAAAACTCATACTTGTATAAATAGCATAAGAGATGGAGTGAAAGATTTAAGCTTGTGAATTATAAAACACACACACACACAAGCCATCTTTCACTCCTCCAAATACAACTTTGTCCCTGAGATAGCTCAGTGGTTCCTTGTAGTTGTGTTCAGACTTAGCCTGAACTTAGTGAGGAGTTACCAAACTTTGTCATTTCAATCCCAAGTACTATTCCGCAAGTACTTGGGTAATGTATTCTTTTTGATTCATTTCTAATAAAGAATATTATGTTGAAAATTTATCAGTGTGTTTTTACTTATATCATTTCAGTCATT